>JAWZYV010013018.1:0-271414 GCA_038373885.1 Cheiracanthium punctorium | reverse complement strand
CGCCCCTAACGTACCACCCGTAACGGTCCGTGTAGTTTATTTCTATATTCACATGTATTACAAAGTTCTTTACTGCTTTAACCATTTAACTCTAGTTAATGTTTTTGTGTCTTTATTGATTAAATATATTTTATGTAATCACTTAAAAAAACTTATCTTCTACATATCCATTAGTTTTTGTGACAGCACTATGAATAAAATGAGAGGAATTAATCTTTATAATAATCTAATATAACAAGAGTGTTTCTCTACACTCAAATGAAGAAAAAATTCACTTGAAATTAAATGTATTTTTTAGTGTGATTAAAGAAAGAACACTTTTTTTGGTTTAATGAAAAACATAAATGTCATTTTATGAGACATAATTAATTTACATTGTGAAAACTGCTTTTAAAGTTGTATTTCGCATATGTTATATTCAAAATTTGGTTAAAATTTCAAATACAAACCAAAGCTTTAAAGAGCATTTCCTGTATTAAAAGGTAGGTTTGTTACTGTGCGTGAAAGTTTCTGTAAAACATTCTGTAAAAGATATATTTTTCAATTTCAATATCATAATGCGAGGTTTATAATACACACCAAAACAGGGTACGGATTATCTCACACATTCTAGGTAATTTTCTTTTGATTCATCAATAAAATCATACATAATAGTTATTTTAATTCGAATTGGTATGTTTTATGATCCTTGAAAATTTATTTTGTTTTCATTCATACTTGTAGTTTTTAAATTTCATCTCATACGTGTTGAAACCTAAATCTAAATATACTACAGTATTGACCAAATTATTCAACAAACTGTGCAAAATATTAGAATACATTGGTTATTTCTCATTAAATTTATTTTTTAAATAGATATATGACACACACAGAGATGCAAGTCTCCGGCTTTTTCCACGAGATTTCCTACCACAATTTTTAGACAATTTTATTTTGGATTAAATATTTGGACTTATTTTAAGCATAAATTTGTAAGTAAAAATTAGAGGTGGGAAATCTCCCGAAAAAAAGCCGGAGACTTTGCAGCTCTGCACACATTTATGAATCTTCATGCATTTTCATGTTTAGTTTCGTAACTAACTCTTTATGACACCAAGCTGGTTTGTTTTTCTCCACATAAATGTTATAAATTTAATTAATACACTTTTAAATCAAGGAAACACAGATTTAGTTGTCCAACACATCAGATGATAGATGCTGGTGTATTCTACCGATGCCTTACTGAGCGATTCTACACATAAGTAAATGCTAATGCAATCACTATTCCCAAATTTTTCAGGATTTTTTTTTTTTCTTAAAGAAAGTCCACGCTTGAGTAAACGAGGTTCAAATAATAGAATAAGTAAAAAACTTACAAAATAGTAATTTTAATTTTTAAATTGCCGAAACTTCATCGCATAGAAAAATTTATGTCACAGAAATTATCTTTAACAGTATTTATATATGAGCCTTCCAGGTGGTGAAGTTACTGGAGCCATTCTATCGAAACTTGGTTCCAGGTTCGATTCCCAGCTAGGGCTTTGTTTTTAACCCATTAGTCCCTTCTCAGGTGGTAATAATGGCCTGCCACTGGATGCCCTCATATAAAAATGCCAAGGGCATAGTAAATGGCGACAGCCTCATCGGCAAGTTCCCAAAAATCGGACAAAATACAGTTTTTCATAATTTATATAAGGGGCAAAGAGAGTAATTAGTACCAAAGTAGACAAGTTTTACGACTTTTCATTACAGAAATGTTCTCTGTCACAAATAATTATTTATTTCAGTCATTGACTATTCTTATGAAAAATACTAATTCATAAGTTAAAAGCACAAATGAAACAATACATTGCGATTTCGTACACATATTTATTGCAATATTAATGATTAAAGAGTACTAAACACTAACGCACCATATTCAATTCTATCAACTAACAATTCTATATCTACCACAAGTCTATCTAACCAACAATTCTGTATTCAATTCTGTCAACGAAACAATTCTGCCAACTCTATTCATGGAATAAATAGCTAATTGTATAAAATTTATTAAACTCTAACATTACAAAATAAATCGAAATATATGGCTGCGCTTTCTTTACATAGCAATCATTTATTTCAAAAATTTATTAAACCTTAATTTTCATTTATTCAAAGGAATCCAGCAGCGAATAAAGTTCCTTAATCCCTCTTAATCCCCATCGAGAACAGATTTGTAACTTTTAGACGACGGAACAAAATGAATTATCTTATTTTACACAAGCAATCGGTTAACATTAAAATTTTCCTTAGGAATATGTTAATTTGATACATCACATTTATCCTTGGGATTGTGGCTTAAATTAGCTTAATATCTTAGAACTCAATTGTTCTAATACACTTCAAAGTTGAACTAATTAATTGAAATCATAAAAGTGCTGTTTATTTCAAATTAAATAATCAATGAAAAAAGCTTGTGCGGGGTTTAGTCAGCATGCAACTTCACTTTCTGCACTTAGTTTTTATAAAGAAAATTAAAAGAGAACTGCAAATTAAGAAGTTTTCTTAAGGGATACGGAAATGTAGTTTTACATTACATATAACTTTATCTTAAAATATAATGCGAACGAAAAAATTTATAAATTCGTTTCGATTGTGCACTAAAATTAAATATTAAATAAGAGTTATTTAAAACCGATATTTCATCCCTCGTAAAATAAACACAACGAAATTATTTTTACTACTTCGTAAAGTAATAAATACGAGTAATTAAAAAATATTTAATTGTTAAATATTCTCCAAATGTTCAATTTTCATTCATA
Organism: Cheiracanthium punctorium; assembly: GCA_038373885.1. Taxonomy (NCBI): domain Eukaryota; kingdom Metazoa; phylum Arthropoda; class Arachnida; order Araneae; family Cheiracanthiidae; genus Cheiracanthium; species Cheiracanthium punctorium. Next base: position 268,634 of record JAWZYV010013018.1, on the reverse strand, counting down.
TTTTGAGTTCCGTCGTTTGAATATATGCTTTCATGATGAAAACACATTCAAGCAAAACGTGGTTCGTATCTTAGAAATATAATGTTTAAAAACATAAATCATATATAAAATTAAGTACATTTCAATGTACTTGCACTCAAACATACATTTTCAGTAAAAATACGTATCCTTTAGCCGACAGAAAAATGATTTTTTTTTATTTATTTGCTTTTTGTAGATTTATCATTCAAGTGTAAATTAGTATGAAAAACTAAAATGTCACATTTCATCAGTAGTATTTGTTTCTTCTTTTACATCGTAGAAAGAAGAAATATTAAGCTCCTACAGACTGATATTAAATGAATAAATAGATGAATAAATTAAACTAAAGCTGAAATAAATGAATAAATTAAACTAAAACTGAATGAATAAATTAAACTAAAGAATTTCCGACGAAAGAGCTGCGTAAAGATTCAAGTCAACACGGCACTATCACTGACAAGGTGACAGAGTGTCACGGAATGTGTAATATGTGTAACTAACACGATTAAACAAAAGGCTAGTATTTCTAAAATAATCGCTTTAGTATTTTTTATAGTATCTGAAAATACTGGGATTCGGTCTCACTGCATATCTATGCAATTTCATCATTCTAATGTTTCATTAGCTGGCGTTGCGTTCTTGGTATTTTTAAAGTTTTCGATAATTGATTCATTCTTGTTTCTATAAAGGTTAAGCATTTTAGATAACAGCTACTACTCTGTATATAATAAAAGAAACATAAAGTAAAAACAATGTGACAATTTAAGTTTGACTTTCAATTACTCCAGTTGGTTATAATATATTTAAAAAGCTGTTTTTGTTTAATGTCAAACATACACGAAGGGCAGCGTACACTTGGTCAACGCACACGTGGTATGTCAAACGTACACGTGGGGTGCCTTGGTTGGAAAACTTTTAAGTTGTTCTAATGCTTATGCATATTACACTTGGAGAAAAGCGACCAAAACTCTCGACCTTTAGAGAGACAGCTGCTCGGTAGGCTTGAACACGGGACTTCAGACGTCGAGCATGTTCATTGTCTTATCCACTCGGATATTGTAGGTCCAATATATTTATTAAATCTTTAATAAATCGCAGACATTGGATACTCGGTGTTTTCATAAAAGTTCTTAAGTAAAGGCTACCGCTGGATTTCTAACGTCTTGATTAAGTATACGAAGAAATGAACACATCGGAGATCTATATACATGTTTTGTTTTTCTACTGTTCTTTTATCAAACATCGCTTTTTAGCCATCGTATGTTTAATGCATTCATAATTTTTGTTTTTTATTCACAAGCAATCTATGGAAAGTATGTTTAAATTAGTGACATGAAGATATGTGGCCATGATGGAGGAGGTACTACAAGCAGAAAAAAAAATGCTAAAATTCAAATCTAAGAAATATTTCGTTTCCCCAAAAAGGCGAAGCATTGTGAATAAAAGATTCTCTTGATAAGAGGGCGGGTAGAATTCTGTATAGGAATTTCCTCATGGTGAAGTGTGGATTGTTTCGCATTGGTTTTGAACGTACAACAGGCAGAGAGCTGTACAAAATTTTCTACTAGCATAACTTATATTTGAAGCTTTAATATTAATATATAGCCAATCTTTAACGTATAATTCATCTAAATAATAAATATGCAGAAAATCTGAACCTCTGTTTTATTATTATTATTATTGTTATTATTATTATTATTACTAGCTGAAGTACCCGTCCTCGACGGGTTAGTGAATGCAAATTTCCAAAAAAGCAAGATCATTCGTCAGCATTGTATGAGTACACAGAATGGATGTAGTATGTTGCCAAAGTAAAGAAAGCGAAGTTATAATTTTTATGTATTGTTAAAATATTACAGGTTAGAGAGTAACTAAGTAATATCATTTCATTCGCATTAGTCGTAATTATGTGATGCGCGAACGAATATTTACGCATATTGAAATAATTTTCGCAAAATCTAAAAATTCAATCAACATTTTTGAAAAAATGGAAGCCTAGAATTTAAGTTGAGTGACAACCTATCCTGTCAACCAAATTCGTTTCATTCCCTGCAATCTTTATTTCGTGATGCTGGAACAAATTTTCAGCATTTTAAAACGATTTTCGCAAAATCTCAAAATGTAATCAAAATATTTTAAAAATTCAACGCCTATAAATTAAGATTAGCAACTACCTATCATATCACTAAATTTCGTATCATTCCTATTAGTCGTTATTACGTGATGTTTGAAGAAATATAAACGCATTTTGAGAGAATTTTCACAAAATCTCAAAATCTAATAAAAATGTTTAAAAAATTGGTCTCCTATAGTTTATGTTGAGCAACAACCTATCATGTGACCAAATTTCATATCATTCGCTTTAGTCGTTATTACGTAATGCGGGAACAAAGATTCACTCAGTTTTAAACGATTTTCACAAAATCTCGAAATCTGATCGATTTTTTTTAATTAGTTGCTTATAGTTTAAGTTGAGTGACCACCTATCATGATACCCAATTTCATATCATTCGCTACAGTCGTTTTTACGTGATGCTTGAACACAAATTTACGCAGTTTGAAACGATTTTCTCAAAATCTCAAAATCCAATGAGGATTTTTTAAAAATTGGACGCCTATGTTTTAAGTTGAGGGACCACCTATCATGACACACAATTTCATATCATTCGCTTCAGTCGTTTTTTCGTGATGCTTGAACACAAATTTACGCAGTTTGAAACGATTTTCGCAAAATCGGAAAATCTAATCAAAATTTTTTAAAAATTCGACGCCTATGTTTTAAGTTGAGTGACCACCTATCATGACACAAAATTTCATATCATTCGCTTCAGTCGTTTTTACGTGATGCTTAAACAAAAAAAGCGTCACGGACAGAATGACAGAATGACAGAAGGACAGAATGACAGAATGACAGACAGACAAACTTTTTTTTGAGGGTCGCATCGGAATCCCGGGTGCTTGAAACGGATAGAAATTGTAAAATTTTTGAATTCCAAGAAATGTACAGACAAAAGTCTAATTTTATTTATATAGATTACGGATAAACACTCCAAAAATGGTGATTTGAATATTTGGACAAACTTCATTAGAAACATAAAAAACTAAACAGAGATATAAACAGATTTATTTAAAAATAGAAAAAAATATTTAATATTATATATTTTAAGAAGTACTCAACCGTAGTTTCGTTTTGGAATGTTAATTCACTTCATACCCAAGAACATAACCTTAAAATATTTATACTCGTTATAAAATTAAACTTAAATTTTAATTAATTTTACCTTTTTATTTGAAATCTGAAAGTTTACGTTTTGAACCTAGATTAATAAATGGCACAAAACCAGTATATTTTAGACAAAAAGCATTTTGGGGGAAAATACAAAATGAAAACAATATTGGAAACTATATTATAAATTATTTAAGAATTTCTTTTTTTTTTCTTTATTTTGTTTCAATTTACATTTAAAGAGGACAAAATAACATTTCCAGTTCAAACAATAAGTGACGGATCAGTTCGCTATTGCAAAATTATCGAAATTCGCATTTGCCCCTTAACGCTTTGCAAAGTAACATTACTTGTCTTACGACAAGAGAAACATAAAAAGATCTTTTCTTCACAAAAATAACTTTACTATTGAATTTTTGTCTTTTTTCTTTTATTTTGCAATCAATAATATATTTTCCTCGGTATAAGCAATACTTTTCTCTAATAGCGCTATATTTTTAACGTAGAATGATTTATTAAAGTAAGCGACTGAGGGTATTTCGAAGAACTACTTCAAAGTACTGCATGTACTTTCGCTTTTCTTTTATTGCTGAGGTACACTCTACATTCAGCTATAAACGCTATAAACAGGAAGTGGCTTTTGCGAAAGTGTTCCAGCTGCAGAATTGCTTTTTGCGTTACAGAGGCACTTGAAAATGTATAAGCGAAAGCTCGGAAACAAAATGGCTTAAATGAATAAAATGAACAACTGGCTTTTCCGAAGTATTAGGAGGGCTTATGCTTTTCAAGCTTCGTAAATCTATTTAGAAACGAAAACAATTTATAATGAATGGTAGTTTGAAACAAGGGTGAGTGTGTTCGATTGTAGTGGCGTTTTTACTATTCGATTCTTATAAAAATAAATAAATATATTTATATATGTGTGTGAAGAGATGTATGCATGGTGAAGTAAGAAAAACCGAAACTGATAAACAGCCAGTTTAAACTTACTTTCTAAGTTACAGACCTTCTTTAGAGTGCATATTGAACTAACTTAAGGTAGCTCGGCACTTTTGACGAACTTTTTTTATTGATAATTTATGGATTTTTACTTATCTCATATGGATATTATTAAGGGTGATTATTAAACAAAAAAATGCATGAAGAAAAAACATTAATATAACATAAAATTTTGCAGTTTGAATTTTTGTTAAAACATGAAGGATTTTAACTTTCTCTTCTTATAAATTTTTATTACAATTTTTTTATATTTATAAATGTATTGTTTGCAAATTTAGGGATGGGTTTTGCTATCGATGAATTTGAGAGAGAGAGAGGGGGAGGAATAAGTTTATACTTATGAAAAACGTAGAAAAAACATAATTCATGTTAATTTTTGTATTTCATCATTTCATCTTCATGAAATTACAAAATCTATCCCTAATTCTACTAAGAAATTATACTAAACACAAAAAGTAAATTTTAAATTCATGAATCCCTATATCTGTAAAATAGATCTCTATATGTAAAGTTTTAATACATTAAATAATGCGATTTTATGAAAAAAATGAAAAAGCTAAAATGCAGCTTAAAGGTGTCGCTTTTAAAAGGACGTTACTGAAGTTAGAATATTTAAAAGACCTTTTAGTACATTCAGAGCCATTGCTATGAATTTTTTTAAGGGCTGGGAGATGTTGATAAACTGCCAAGTCAAATATCGGTTTTTACTAACTTATTTATTTTTATCCTCTACATTTCCAACTTTTTACTTTTGCTTACTGGGTTTGCGTAATTTTGCCAAGTGTACCAGAAATAGTTAGTAAATTATAGTTTTCGTTAATTCTTTTTTTCACCAAGTTTGCGAGCTAGGTATCTCATTCTTCCAGTTTAATAGAATTTCGTGTGTTTTAAGGGGGAGGGGAAGACTCCCCACCCCTTTTGCAAGGGCTCTGAGTACATTTATAGTGATCACATCGTTCCAAAATTTTGCTCCGTTATGCTAGATATGTCAGACAACATTTTAAGCAAGAAATTGAAAAATCGTTTTTTCTTATCAATTTTGCCATTGCCATTTGGAAAGGTGCCAAGTCACCTTAAATATTCTGTCAAAGTATTGTTTTCATAATAAAAATTTATTGTTTGAGAACTATCACAATGAGACAGATGTATGTTTAGATACAATGTGTAAAACTTTTAATAACAACAAGCATTTTAGTAACTATCAACATGTGCCCCATGGTAGCTCGAAGACTGTGCATAGCCGTGTTTTAGCTCTCGCTAAGTGTTATTTAACATACCTTCTGTAACATTACAAATATCATATTTACACTCCTTCGGAATGAGCATTTACGCTTTTTATTTGAGAGCGTAGTTAGACACAATAATCAAAAATAGAGTTGTAAAAATGAACAAGTAATAAAAATGAAGAAAACACCTTTTCAAGCACAAATGCAGAAGAATGTTTTAACCGCCCGCAAAATCATTTTTTATTTGAATCTCGTTTTGAATATTTGTTAGATTTACAAGGAAAGTACAAGCTGTAATTTCAACTAATAAAATCGATTTTTTGCCATATTTCTCTATCTGCGTTTACCAGCATTTCCAAAAAGAACATTTAAATCTTTCAACCCGTCCGGCAGTAGCTCAGCGGGTTAAAATCGGTTCCCATTAGAACACCGAAAGTGAAGCAGGACCGATTTAGACAGCGATTGGGAGAGTGAACCCTTCTTTCAACTAAGTCTGCTGTGACCGCGTACCCTAAAGTCTGCTGGTGCATGTAAAATCTGCCGTAGCTCCAATGTCCTTCATGTTTCTGGAAATTGGCTCAAAATTAGGAGATCACTCATAGGAAGAAACGTTGGCATACCTACTAAGCGCCTCCATAATGAAATGATTAACAACTCCGGCTCTCGTAACGGTCAAGCTTAAAGTAGGACGCTGACCCGGCCAGTCGATAATATCTTTCAGATCTTGCGTGAACAATTGGAGACATAAAAATGACATATACGCTTATATAGGATATATGCCTTAATTTGTGCACATAAAGAAAAACCAATTTTCCTCGAACATTTAACAATCAGTATTATTCATTTTATTTGTTTAATTAGAAATTTGATCTCCATTATAATAAAATACTTAATTCCAAGAGAATTTTTTTAATCAAATCTTAATATGATAAGTACTGAAATTCCTCAACTGCACAGGATCGCACTGCAACATATCTATGTGCAATGAAAAGCTACAGTTCTGTACATTTTGCTGATCTTATTCAAAACTTTTAAAAGTTGATTAAAGTGATATATATTTCTTTATAAGTTAAGCAAAACTTGAAAGTTTGTTTCCTAATTTTACAGAAAAACATGCGCAACAATATTTGCAAGTAGATTTAATGATACAAACGTTTTGATAAATTATAACACAATCTGCAACGGAATAATTATTCTTTTTATGCAGATAGATTTATGGAAACACGAAATTAAAGCTTCTCAAATTATGCTTCAGCAAGTTCACTATTACTAAATTATGTTTGGTATTTCTGGATAAATAATGACTCCTTAGAGATTGCTTTTGGAGAAATTTTATTAGTTTCACGAACTCCAGTAGAATACAATTAAATAAATTACTTTTAAATACGCAAAGTTAAGAATATATGAAAAATGCAAACAGGCGAATTCTATTTAAAACCTGCTCATTAAATCATGTAAATTAATTTTTGTTAATCCTTTTTAATCTGAATTGTTTTGTTAGAAAAATAGTTTAACTTTAACTTTAAAGCAAGGCCTTATAAAATAATATCACATACTTCAAATAATTTTGAGACACATTTATACATATTTTATAGACACAAGGTGTTGCTTAATGCAAAACTAGACATTGACATGGAGTTTATTTGATGCAAAAACTATGTAATATGAGAACACTAATGATGTTGCATTAATGCAACACTGTTAATATGAGAAGAAATGTTTTGTATTGATTTCTAAGGAGAGTTTTTGAACTGCTGACAGTTTTTTTTTGTTTTAATTTAGTATGAAAAAAAAGGCAATAACAAATTAATATGCTATTGTAATTATATCCGTTTGCAGAAATTATCATTGATAGTAACATGCAAACTTGAAATCAATTTATATTCTGATTTATAAACGATCACCCTAGAGAAACTAGTCAACATCGCAACAGTTTCTATGAAGGAAGTTAGGCAAACACACAGTTCTCTGAATGCATGTGCTAAAGTTCCTAATTACACATGCGAGGGCGTGATATTCTCAGGTTTTCTATTCCCCTGTAAATTGCAGTCAGGTACTACATCATAATTTACAAATTAATTTTCAACTCATAACAGTATGGCAGTAACTGAATAAATTTAATGCATCCACGGTTGCATTATTCACCAAGTAAATAATTTGACTTTTATGGCAACATATTTGTTCTGTCACAATTAGGAATTTCAATCACTTCTAATGAGCGTTTGAAATGTGCTACAGTTTCTAATGTACTCAAAATTTAGAGAAAATTTTATTCACGTGGCAGTTTTCTGCATTATCATTATCCTAAATTCATGTACAAAGATCTCACAAATAGACTTTGATGTAGTTGTTAAAAGATTTTTGAGAAAGGAAGTTGTAATAATGTACTGTGATTTATCATTATCAAACTGTATTATTAAAAACGTGTTTTAAAACAGAATGTGTTGCAAAATAATTAGTATGTTTCCTGTGTTAGGATCTGAATACAAACTGCAATGCTCTAGTACAAAATGCTTAACACAATGATATTATACTTCTTGAAGCTTTTTGTGCTTTTTATTTTAATTCTTGAAAAGTTTTGAAAATTACAAAAGATACATATCTATTTTAAGAACAGGTAAGGCACATAAAGTTTGATTATTTTTCTCAACAGAGCTTATTTCTTGATTGTCTGCTTTCGAATAGCGTTTTCCATTTACACTCTCTCAAATAGTATTTGAGTACAAGTGAAATTTCGTATTTTAGCTTTGCGAATAATTAATGAGCTTTTGTAAAACGTACAACTCGAAAGAAGTATGAAGAGTTATAATTTGAAGAAACCTAATTCATACGCTACGATAAATAATTTGTAATATACGAAACCAACGCAGGAAGTTTGATTGTTACTCGAATACTATTTTGAGATGTATTGCGTGTACATGACATTGCATGCATGAAAACCTTGACGTAAACTGTTTAGTAGAACGCATTTCATACGTCAGTAAATATTTTTAAGGAGCTTATAAAATTTAGTAATTAATAGCCATTCGAGATTCATAAAAAATGTAAATTGTTTCTCATTTATGAGCTTCAAGTGTGCCTTTAGTATGATAAACATTTAGTAAAAAGTAGAAAACGATATTGGTGATTCATGATTTTTAAAATATTTTAAACAATTTCATCCAGTTCATGCTCAAGACACATTATCAATGACAAATTTTGCAAACTACAATTTGAAGTAACTATACATCAAGAGTTTTAAATGTGTAATTGTCAATTCATCTTTTAAGATTCGTAGTTGTAATGAACTCTTAAAACCAACGTATACTGCGTTCTCCTCAATTCGCTAAAATTCCGAACTTTTTAAAAAAATGTCCTAAAATGTCCAACTATTTCAGATACTCCAGAGAACCCCCTTCCACATTTTATAAAAATATTTTCCCTTTTGAAATATCAGACCATTTTACGACAATTTTCAAAAGTTCGGACTTGTAGCAAATTCAGGATCCGTACTGACACTGTTATAATATATATCGCAGTTTCTGAGCATTCAAATCCTAAATATTTAAGAAAATAACGTAATAAAACTTTTGAAAATACCTGTTTTTATGAATAAATATTTTATCTTGCTATCCAAACTATCTTATTTTAATCACTTAATTTTAAGCACTTAATAGGCAATTAAAAAGCAATTTAAAATTAGCATTAGGCATGTGTAATTTTATTTAGTGTAGTTTAGAGTAGATTGACGTTGATAAGTCCTTGAAAATTGGTAGATAAACAGCAGTTTATGCCATAAAAATGTTTCGACCAGAATATGAGCTATTAAAATGACTTGTTTGTTGAGACCCGGACTAATAGAAAATAACTGAAATGAACTTTGGCTCATTTACTCATTTCTACTAAATCATTTTGAAAAATATAAAGAAAGAAAGAAATCTGGTACAGCTACGGGAAAAAAAGGTCCATTTGCCCTTTATTGGACCGTCATTCCTCGTGCAACAAAGCAATGCATACGAGGATCGCTTCGAAGGTAAGTTCCGAAGCAATTTTTTTCTTTTTTTCACACAGAATTTTCTTTTAAAAAAAGAAATGCAGCATGGCATCATGATCCATACACCTTGCAATATTTTCCGTATAGTCACCTCTGACTTTCAGACGCTTCTCGTAGCGTGCAATCACTTTGAAGAAATTACTCTGGCAAAAATCCTTGCCCTGGGATACAGGAGATTGTCACACAGCTTGCTCTTCGAGAGTGCAGCTGTCAATTCATAAGGCAGGGTACAGAGTTTTGCCAGAGTGGTTTCTTAACACGGATTGCTCACTCATAAATCTCTCGTTGTCGGAGGTGATTTTATGGAAAAATAGTGAAAGGTGTATAGTTCATGATGCCATATTTTAATTTCCTTTTTGACAATAAAGTTTCTGTGCAGCAAAGCAATGTATAGAAGGGGAAAAATAAAAAGACGTACTTTCGGAACGAGTCAATCTTCGGAAAGATAAAGAACACGTGGGTCTTTTTTCTCATAGCTGTGCATATAAAAAGCAACAATACTTTAATAGTTCTTTTTAAATTAACAAATAAAGTCCCCCACCCATGGCACCCCTCCTTAGGCAGATAGCCCTCGAGTATTTTTCCTAATACACAGTGCAATACAATAAAATTAACTACTATAGACGAGGAAATGTTAGGGGTTTTTTAAGTGTCCTGGAAATGGGCAAATAATGTTAAGTTGCTTTTACGGTAAAATTTTCATGTAGTTTTGAGATTATACAAAACATAAAATTGTGATAGGAAGATTTGCAATTATTAACAAACAAGTTCCTAAATTACTTACAAGCTTTAATATCGGAACATATTTTATGATACTTGACTGTTATAAATAATGTAAGTTATAGATGCATTGTGTTGGAAACTGGAACGAAATTGACAAGATTTTACGTCTCAGCCGCTTGGAGGATTAAAGGGGGGCGGGGTGATCCAGAAAGGGTTGGGAAACTTTGATCTAATGTTATAAAAGCTTGCTATGTATGCTTCTTCTTTTAAGTTTTCCCTATTATAAAAATATAAACATGCTTTCTTTTTTACAAATTCACTGGTAAAACTGTACAGTAAAGCTTTTAAAAGTGTCTAATTTTTTAAACATTTGTTTGTATTTATGAACTTTTTTTCTTCTTGATTTGCTTCTTTGAAATATTGATGAAAATATCCAAATGTTCTTCTATCTTCTTAAAATAGCTCTTGCTAAATAATAATAATAATAGCAGCATATGCATATTTCTTTTTTTATAAATAACTGAAAATACAAACAAATTAATTTTTCCTAAGTTTAACAAAAAACGTAGATGCATCTTTTTTTCTGCAACGATATTTCTAACATCCAAAAATAATATTTCCTAATTTCATATCTTTCATTATATATCGTTTCACTGAAGGAAGCTTTTTGCTCATGTTTATATCTCATTAAAGAAGATGCTATTATCTCATGAAAATACATTTTCTTTTGCTGAAACGACAGAAAATAATAAAGATAAACTTAATGTCGTTAGCTTTTAAGCAAAGAGAAAAACGCTCATTAGCCCTAAAAATATTGTGAAGGAAACTCAGTTAAATTTTTCTTGTTTATTATGAAATATACAATAGTTTTTGAGAAAGTTCTAATAATTACAGGTTATTTGTTGCATAAACCGATAACATGCAGTTAAATGTTTATTCGCAATTAAATTTTTGTTCAGTTTTGTAGAGATGATAAAAAATAAATGAAACAATTTTTATATAAAACATAACGTATACAGGTATACAGTTGTGCATTTAATTAAAAAAATGATAGTCCAACTTTTACACAGCGAATCATGAATAATGATATTCTGAATTGAAGGATAATTTGTAACCTGATGTCAAAGTATTGTAAAGATCGGGAATTTTAAATAATGTCCAAATGAAATAGGTTTGATAACAATCCAATATATGTTTGTATAAGAACAATTGCTCATTTATGTGGTTGTCAGTACCAGTCTAAAATTTCAATATAAATGTTTACCATAGAACAGTTGCATGAAACAATCGGCAGCCAAGAGATTAGCTGTATATCAATTTGAGATAGTAGCATCATAGTGTGTGACAATTCTAACAATCCGATGTTGGACGGATTTCACATAATCTTATAATATTAATCTGCTTGTAGTTATAATCGAATGCTGATCAAAATGCTAGTTGTAAAGATTCCATAATCAATATTTTAGATTTGCACTTTCCTGTTTTGAGTATGCAGACACTCGAACGTTCGAATCAGTAATTTGTTAGTTTAATTAATATGTCAAATTCCTCGAGTAAAAAAAAGCCCGTTTGGATGTAATAAATATTTTCTCTGCCTATTTTTATTCGATATTAAAATTTAATTATCAATAATATGTCGATTTAAACTCATTGTAAGGGTACAGGTGAACAAAATGACTGAAATCTAGATTATAAAATTGATCAGATTAAATTACTTCTCATTTTAAGAAAACTATTATTTTGATCGATTTATTTTTTTGGTGGAATGGAACTGATTCATTGTTTGTGAAACTTCTTTCGAAATTTCGACTGTGACATATGTGTGTGTATCGTGGCGGCCTGTGACAGATATCTGTGGTGGGGCCTGAAAGTATTTTAGCTCGAATTCTCGAATTGTTAAACGGTCACTCGTTCTAAATTTGCTTTAAATAATAGATTAAAGAGATAAATTAGGTATTGGAAAACGCTACTTTACAATTTCATTCATATATATAATTCTAAATCTGATAAAATATATACATACTTTTTAACAAAGGAAATCGATTAAAAAGAGTCATAAAAAATTAAATCTTGTCGTATAATTGTAAAAGCTTTTGAAATATTTGGTGGGCTCGTTTTAATGACGTGCCGCCACTGTGTGTGTGTACTTGTGTGTATCAGTACTTTCGTTTACCGGTTATTTCCCTAAAGAGAGATACTTTTATTTAAATGTATCGGTTTGTATATCGTTTAAAATATCTAAATAAATTAATGTAAACTTATATTTTAAAGGATAATTGAATTTTTTCTAATTTTTCCTTTTTTGAAGGGGAAAAACCCAAACATGTAAACGATAAATATCAAACGATACCGGTTTGATGACTAATTTCCTTTTGAATATATGAAAAATGTGAATTTCTCAAAAACACACATAGAGGATTTCTTGGTATAAAAGCATTTATATGAAGATCATTCGTCTTTAAATTTTAAAATATGTAATGTTTTAGAATATTGTTTCTTGGAATTGTAATGTTCTATGACAATTTAGTCCGAGTAAGAGATGCTTTTGGAATAATTCAATTTCCTACATGAAATTGTTCCATTCAATTTCAATATCTACTGTTCTGTATCACAGATTACCTTGGGAAGGTAATAGGTGAATATCATTAGACTTTCATGGATTGTTATGAAGACATTATAGTTACATGTATATGGCCAATATACATATAGCAAGTAAGTAATATATATATTAAGTATTAAACTACTAGTTCTTGTTGATATAACGTTCACTTTCATTTGTTCGAGACAGGTTAAATGAGATGTCGGTACTAACGTGTTTAAAATCTTGTTAAGATTTCAGTATTAGGATGTACCATATTATGCATAGAATGGAGTCTTGACTTGCGCGAGCGATGCGTTTCAAGACTCCCCGTGTAAGTGACAATTTCGGGTAGTGAAGTAGGTAGTTCATACGACCATAGAGGAAAAATAGAGCAATTGTACCCCGAAACTGAAACAAACATGTAAGTCAAGCGATTTGTGGTAATAGTGTTTAAAAATCAATTTCATTATATCTCTCTCCTCTCATTTTGCTTTCTACAAAAATAAAATTCTTGATTTTGCGAAATAGATAGCGATAAGCAGCCATATCAGTTAATTTCCTTTCACTGCGACTTCTTTATCTTAGATTCAATCTTTACCCGAAAATACAACAAGATGCTCTCTATACCCATTTATCCTCTATGCATACTGCATTTTTAAACGCGAGTCCACTATATATTTACTTATTTTTAGCGAAAAAACTGAAATTTTAATCTTAACAAAATTATACAAAAGAAATTAGGTCCATTTATCTCAATGTTCAAAAATTTACTAGGTAATTAATAGTGAACTTACGTGAGAAGTGAACTTACCTAAGAAATTACGTGATAAAGCTATCAAAAAATTATTAAGTACGCGTTATATTTTTTTAGTGTTGACACACATTTACTACTCCGTGTATTTTTTTTAATCATATTTGTCCACAATCTTATAGAAAAGGCACAGCGAAAAGAATGGAGCAGTGTTTTTATTTATTCGGAAAAAAAAATATATTTGACTTTAAATTGCAATTTATGAATAATATATTCTTACTTAATACGAATTGATAACATGTCTCTAAGCATACTTATTAAAATGACGTACATAGAAATGATTTATTTTCAACAGTACTTGTTAAAATAAAAAAACAAACAATGTACGTGAAAGGAAAATTTTTAAAATGTTATAGTGGTATGTGAAAAGAAATTTTCTAGGCTGTCAAAGGGTTAAAGCAAAATGTCTATTTCCTTTTGTAAAATATGTGAGGGAGTGTTCGCACAGGTGAATTTTCAATCCACAGAAATATTTTCTTTCCATAGTCGATCTTTTCTATTCTAAAGGGTATTTATTTTCTTCTTTTTGTGCGTTTCGTGACATACTTTATCACGTATGCTCTATTAGCAGTTGTAGGATTTTCGGTAAAAATATTTAATTGAAGAATTTTGGTTTTTAAAATATAAGTTCCGAAAATGTATCATTTGAGCGACGTTGCTGCAGGTTGCTTTTTTTTAACCTGGTCCCTCCATTTTTTTTAAATTGCAACTGCAAGGAACCGTTCGTCTATTTTCGTTCCGAGGGGCACAGATCTCTGTGTGTTTGAACTGCGTCCCACGGTGCACTCAAATACCAATGCCTTAAAGCACTTTTTAGCTTATAAAATGAATGCGCGCGGTTTTGTATTTTCATTGGTGGAAGCAAGCAAATTTTACAGAAAGCTCCGATAAAAGTATTCACAAGACTCCAAATTTATAATCAGTGTTTTCTATATTACTTATTAAACATATTCTTTTATAAAAGGATATGATGAAGGAAAAAGAAATGGCGAACCCATTGTATAAATCCCATTTCTTTCACCAGAGGTTACGATGTATGCTTCTTAAAACGTAAGTCATACGCAGACTCATAAGTAACTAAATTTCATTTTTTAAATTGGCTAAGACGCAGACACGATAGATAGGGATGTTAAATATAAATTCTGACCTGCTGTTTAGTTTCTAACACGATATCCGCGTTTTCAATATTTAGAGGGATTTAGACAACTTAACGTAAAATGATAAAAAGTTAGAACCGTTACATTTATCCTTCTTCTAACTTTTGAAAAGGAAACACGGATTATTATAAAGCTAATGAGTGTGTTATTTGTACAGAATCTATCGTCGTTTTATAAAAACGTGAAATCTGGGAATCATTGGGACTTAAATCGCATTTTCTTTTCGTCAAAATAAATAGCAATACCATATAAGAATTTTACAATGCAATGAACGATGATTACATCGAGTGATCAATTGAAGTAAACTTTTCTTTAATACACTCTTTAGTTTTTGAGCTCTGTCTATTCTATGACCGAGCTTCAAAGTCAGTCACTACGAATGGTAAATCACTATAAATAGGTCAACAAGAATGGTATTTCATCATGCTATTTTCAAAAGCATGCAAAATATTTAAACATATCTATCGTATTATTAAAATCACTTTATCATTCGTAGAGTATACCATTATTATCGTCCGCATAGTTATGTTTAAACCGGACAGGCACCATACAAATGACTACAGATACTGAACAGAATAATGATTTCTGCCTTATCCAATGACATTCATGCGTGACGCCCTATCATCATGTCATTTCTCACAGCAGATTTACGATCTAACATCTATATCTTTAAACATAACATGCTTCTTAAAGTGTACTTGAAAAAAATATTTTAAAAGTAACTTTCAGCGAATTATAAGGCTGAGAAAATAGTAGATTCCTTTCTTCTTACGTTATATTAATTCACCTATCTAGCATGGGCAAATTTTAATTCTTCTATTTAAACTTACAATCCCTTACTAAGTGTTTTCTCAATTTGGTTTTCTGAAACAGCAGCCCTGTACAGTATATCATGTACACATGAAATAATGTACAGGGTAATCGAAAAATCAGTTAATTGGCAAAGTCAATAATTCATGGAATAATGTACGTAGATAGGTAAAATTTAATACACATGCTTGAAATGACATGGGGTTCTATTGAAACAAAAAATGAGTGCAAAAATTCGCTAGCAAGAATTTCTAACAATGGCGATAATATAAGAATGACTGCATACGATTCTCCTCTCACCGTAGCTGATTTTATACACGCTTCTCTTGCGTACATAATGGGATTATGAGGGGTGAATGTCGGAAGTAGAATTTTTTCTTTTAATATGCGGAATCTTAAAAATAATCTACAGCATAATTTCACAATATGTGACAGGAAAACAAAGGTAACGGGATCCAATAAGCATATTTTTATCACAAGTTTGCATTTATCCAATGGTAGTTAATCAGTTAGAAATGATTAAACTAATAGAAATTTAAAATAGTTTATTTAGTGGATAATAAAATACAACCTCCTCTTTCAGTTGTATCGGTTAATAGATTTGAATGAAGAGAAGAACTTAATGCAAATACAAATGCTTAAAAAAAACATTTCTGCTAAATGTTGTCAAACTCTACAGCAAGAATATATTGAGTCGGACACGTTAATAAATAAATAATTTTTCTAGATAAAAAAGTAATGGCCGCATGGCAAAACCTTCTGTGGCATTGTTAGTTTAAATTATATAAAAATCAACAAATGAGTCTGTTTTTTGATTGTCTGGCTGTTACGGTCGTTTCAGGATCAAATGAGATGGATGGAGGAATAATGGAATGCATTCTATGATTAGAAAATGTTTATTTTGAAAAATACAAAAGCATAAGCATTTTTTCAGGATCTCAATTAAGATTTCATGCACAATATTCTTATGAAAATAATCTTCAAACTAATAAATAAATAAATAAATAAAATCTGCGACGTACGTTCCACGTCTCGCATTTTCTGCTATGGGACCTGTGACATTGGTCATCAGTGTATTCGACAATTTCGCTGACGGTAGCATCCAATACTAATTGCGACGTGCAGCCTTACTCTTTCAAACACACTTCTTCAAAAAACTAAACTATAATGCATCGTGTAGACGCTGCCATCAGTTACTATGAAGCTATCATTTTCAAGTAAATATGATTTTTACAAAATTAACTTGCATTATCACTTTGAAAACAACACATAATTCGTTCAAGGAGTTCCTGCGATTTTTAAGATCGCATAGCAGTATTAAATCACTTAAGTTTAACCAAAACAGAAATTGTAGATTATAAAAATATTTCTCAACATTGGAAATCAATAGGTCGTATGGAAAAAAATTATTATCAAAAGTTCTCTAAGAAGATCTTTTCAACGTGAATATTTGAGTATTTCCAATAAAGAGGATCTCTTATCAAATAAATGCCGTAATTCACCCAAGCAGCAGTTTGAAATCTATTTAAAGTAAATAATTTAAATATGGTACAAAATAAACTTCAAGCGGATGTTTTATATGTTCTGTAACAGCTGTCGTGCATTGATTGACACGCTTTCTAGCTCCCGATATTCATATGTTCCCTAAATTTCAAAATTCAAGGAATGTTCTGCAATTCTTTCATTTATTTGCGTTTTTCTTATTCACTTCATATTTATGATTTTTTTATTAAATAAGTTTCTCGGTAGAATTTTTCTTCCTTAATATAAATAAAATAGTTTTCTTTTCCTTCATGTCTACTGAAGCAAGCAAAACGCTTTAATATGAAATTTATTAAAGGGGGAAAGCTTCTTTAATGCGTTTTATTTATGCTACTTTTTATTTTTTCAAGATGTTTCAACTGTGTTCATTGATGTGGAAATACTTACTTCTAGCAATTTAATGGCTGTTCAAAAAGTAGCATATACATTATATTCAAGGGTGTACATATGAACTAGTACAAACTGTACTACTCGTGTATTGTATTGAAACATTTTAGATGTGATTAAAAGTCACTTTTATATTGTTATACCGAAACAAATCGATTATTCTAAGTAAAACTTTTTAATTACATTTTTAATTTTAAACAATTTTCTAATAAAAGTGATAGTACATAGCGAGTATTGTCATTGTCGAATGTTTGGCTGTTATTCTTTTCGAGTGATTATTAACTTTATTATTTTCATATCGGGAATCATCATGATCCATGTAAAAGCGTTATAGGATTAGACGCAAACATCCAATCTGAAAAAAGTGAAAAGCCAGATCACGATGACCTTCTAAAATTCTAATTCCGTGAAATTTGGATTTTACTTCGTGATAATTCTCGGAATACTGGGAATCATTTTGCCCTCTTTCTTTTACATCCAAATTCCTGAATTTGGATGCAAAAGTTTTGGATGCAATTGTTCTATTTTTCATTATGACCGTAAGACATAACATCAATAAAATACTTAAAAAATCTATATATTCCTGTGGCATAATATTACACAGGAGTGAAAAAATTAAGGACGAGATGATTTGTTTAGGGCACCGTAGAGTGGCGAAAAGTGCATAACATTTATTGAAGTCATACCAAAACATCCACAGCATGTAAAAATATGGGGGGGATAGATAAAAGCTTAAGGAAAAGTTTTAATTGTTAATGTTTCCCCATCAGTGTAGTAAAAAACTTTTACACATGTAAACCAAAAATGGAATGATTGCAACAAAAGCATGTTCGAAAAAAGTCTATGTAATTGCTTATTTCATTTGCAGAATCAATTGAATAAAAGGCTAGATATAACTTTAGCTTCTTTAAAAAATAAGGAAAGAATAAGGGATAACTTAAAAGATTATTTTGCTCTAAAGCATGTTATGTAACTCTGTAAGTATATTACAGTCGCTTGAAATTTCTTCTAATTTAGTATGCTGTAGACCTCATACAATAATCTGCTTTTGCAGAAAATACTAAATTTATTCTTTTAATTACCTACGTCATTAAAACTGTCTAATTAAACTCACATCACTTTTCACTGAACTTCAAAATCATTTGTGAAATCCTTAAAATATAGTAAAGTCTTTGAATGGAGAAATATTGCTTATTTTTATGATATATAGTACAGTTCACTTTACAAATAAAACACTCAAACTCTTGAATAAAATAAAGATATCAACTTAACCCATTCTGATCTTAACTACTGTAACAGTTTACAAATTGCAAAAACTATCATATAAAAACATCTATAAAATATTTTTAAATGGTCTGTTCCGTTAAAGCAATTTATATTGAGAAGTACAAGCAAAAGTTATTCTCAGATTTTATCGTAAACATAAATTTTCTTTTGAACATATTTCATTATTAAAGATAACAAAGTAATTGGTTTCTTATAAAGCAATTAAATCCCGCACCCTAGCTTTAACTTAAGTATTTTTTCAGCTACTACTACTTTAAATTAGCTGATTAATTGTAAAGTAATTGATTTATTGATCGCTTTGGGGACGAAATCTTGCAAATCTTGCAACGAATATCTATTTTTTGTACAGGATACATAAATGATCTTCATTGTTTTATCGTTAACTTACAGTAATTTACCTTTTATTTTATTATTTTTACATGTAGTAGAGGAGATTCATCATTATAAAATGTACGAGAATGGGAGTTAATTTACGAGATGTTTCTATCATCTTATAATTTTACTTGTGATTGGGGGTATTAAATATTTCATTGCATCAAAGTGAAAACCGGAGACAAATAAATTTTATATTGCGCAATATTAGTAAATAAGATTTTTTTCTAAAAATTGAAATTTTAGCTCTCGTGCATGCCTTTTGAATCATGTGATTCCATTACGTAAAAAAAGACCACTAATGACTAATTTTAAAGACGGCTACACAGCGTACGGCCTATATCAATGGAGATTTTTGAAGAAAAACTAATTTACATTTGTACGTTAAAATAAGCGGTCGTCGTAATTTTTTTTAAACTTAAGATGCGATTGAGATAATTTTTAAGTCGTGTATTTAAAATTTTATAGTTAAATATTGAAAAGCTTTTACGATAAAAGTGCATAACCTGTAACAGAGTCCAGTCCAACAGGTTTGCCGCTGATGTCTTTGCTGATTTAAATAAAAAAAGGAAAAGAAAAATATTTTAACGGAATCTACAAAATGCCAACTCGGACAATAAAAATGTAAATTTTCTGACTAAAAAATAATTGAACAAATCGCCTTTTTTCACACTCGCTCCTGAATTTCGGTAACCATATATATTTGTGAACAGTCAGCCCCTACAGCGGGCCGTATGAGTAAATTAGTATAAAAACATGGATACGACTGCATGAATTGTGCTCATTTTCAACTGTTGTAGTTTGAAATATCTCTTGTTGCTTATGTGAAGGAAATAAAATGTAAACTAACAGTGGAAACATTAAAAATCGAGTGCTTTGAAGTTTCGCATATTTTTGTTAATTTCTAATTTTTTCAATAGCCATAGCCGCAGTGTTTGTGAATTTTTCATAAGAAAGCATCAATTATTTTCAAATACGTTGGTTTTTAGGAGGAGGGGGTTAGGCATCCGGAAGAACTTATGCAGATTTTGAGATATATCTTTATATCTGAAAAAAACATCTTATATTAAAGGTAATTTCGTATGTGCAACAAAATTTAGTAGCCTATACCATCTATTAAACTAAGTCCATAAATATGTTAATTCATTACCAATTGGTTTCTGTTAGCGAATCTTTTTTTATTTCTAATTCATTGTAATAAATTTGGATTAAAAAAGTAACAATAAACTGTTATTTTAGTATACTAAAACTTAATACATGTTAATAAAATGATATTCCAGTTCTCTTGTAAAAGTTTTCAATAAAAATATTATTTTAAATAGTTTACTGAACAAAGTATACTGTAAAGACTAAAAAAAAATACTAATATAAATTATTAAAAAGTTGCGTTTGGGAAAACATTTTTTTTATCAAACTTGTACGACGTGCTGTTAAAAGACAATTTTTCAAAAAATAAATAATTAAAGGTCCTTAAAAAATATTCCTTGTAACTGATACTAAAAGCTGAGAACCAGCTACTAATTATCCCCATTAAATTGCTTCAAAGAGAGAAACAACACGATAATGTCGCGAAAATAAAAGAAATATTTGACTTAATAGCTTTCGGAGAAAAGTTTTGACGTCGGTGATCATTTAGTTCATTCAGCGAGTGGTTGCGACATCTACGTCTGAACTGAATTGAAATGTAGATTAAAAAGTTGGGAATACTTATTCGACTGTTTCCAAGAAACAGTTTCTGAAAATAAATGCTATGCTTTTAATATTCACTAAAATATTACTGAGAGCGAAATTGTTATTAGAAACTTAATTTTAAGTGTTGGCTATTTACGTAATCTAACCTGTGTTTATGAATTAAGTTTGCATAGTTCATTTCTCTTTAGAATATAAAGGGTGATTAATATTTAAAAATAATTTAAAAAAAATAAATAATAAAAATTGATTTATTTTTCTTGTACAATATTTTTTATTTATCAAATAATGTATGACCTATGTCACATGGCCTTGAGTAATGTTTCCCATATCATTTTTTTTTCGAAATGTTGCACCAACTTTTTGTTAACGCAATGTTTATGAATAATAGTGTATGTCAAGTATTACACTATATGCCGCGTGATTCAAAATAGATATTAAGGCGATTACTTTTTAAAACGTAAGTGATCGAAACATACTCCCAATTAGAAAAGTTCGTCAAATTAAGAGTAGCTTTCAGATATGGCATTTTTTTACTGGGGGTTGTATACATACTAAAATACGAAATTTAATTTTTATACCGTCCCTACTTTCCTGCCTTTAATATTTAGAAGAATGTTGCTCTTTGCCTAAGTAAATGAATAAAATAAATCCCGTGTCTCTACGCGGAAAAGTTTCCGAGACATATAAATTTGAAAATTTTGGCATTTGTCGCCAAGCACTAAAGGGATGTCTCAAAAGTGAGAAAAATATTATTACTTTTCAGCTGCCGTTAATTCATGTTAATAGTCACTCGATAGACAAAGTTGACTCCTCAAATCCTAAATTAGCTAGAATCTTCCTCACAGTTTTTAGTGAAAGTTACCACATCATAGTAACCTACACCCTTACTTTGTCATTCTCCTTTTACACTTTAAAATTCCTTCTGCGTGACGTAATGAGTGGATGACCTCTTAAAAGACTAAATTATCTCTAATTTCATAAAGCAGTACCGAGCATTTTAGGTAAAATTGCACCTATTAATTTCACACACTTGAACGCATTTAATTACTTTTCCCAACAATGGGATCTTTATTTATTTTTTATTAACTCATAGTGGGTCCCCTAAAGGAAATATTTTTTCGCCTGAAAACTGACGCCAACACAGCAGGTAAAGTGGCGTAAGTCATCATTTTCAAAATTAATTTTCTCGCAAACTGTTTCACTTAGAGACACGGGATTTGTTTTAATTATTTTCTTAGGCAAAGAGCAACATTCTTTTAAATATAAAGGGTAGGAAAGGAGGGACCGCATAAAAATTAAATTTCGCATTTTAATATGTATACAGCCCCCCAGTAAAAAATGCCCTATCTGAAAGCTACTCTTAATTTGACGAACTTTTCTATTTGGAAGTGTGCTTCGATCACTTACGGCTTAAAAAATAATCACCTTAACATCTATTTTGAATCAACCGGTATAATTTCGCTGATTGTAAGTAATCGAGAAGATTAAAATAATGAATGATATTTTCATTTAATGTCTGGCTCTCCTTACCTGTACGTACGGAAGTTTTCAAAAAGGAAAAGTAGAAGAGGTTGGTGTAAGACTCTGGCCAAATGTTATAGGGTATACTTCTAGCGTTTCGTTCTGGGATCGTCTTACAGTTCGCATTAGTATATCCTTCGTTTCTTTAACGATGTTTGTTGGTCTCTGAAAACTAGCATTACCGCTTTGGGTCTAAAATATACAAGTCTTACTTTTCTTCTAATATTTAATAATTTAATATATATTTAGTAAATTGCAATATCAAGAATTTTAATGTGCAATTCAAAGCTCACTTTCTGCAAACTATTCGACCTATGAACACTCAATAAATTCTAGTATTATTAAACGTAGCATTAAGTTTTTGTCGTTTGCCGGCTGAGTTGCATGGTGGGTAAAGCATCGTACTTCGGGTTCAATTCCCGGCGGCCTTGGTCACTGCCACCTAGATACAGAAAGCCTGAGCGCTGAAGCTTCGACGTCATCATTAGGCCTTCGAGTAATGACGTCACCACACTTTATTTCTCATAAAGTAAAACTATTTCAGATTTCTTGTGAATGCTGCAAATATTAAAAAGTACCTTAGGTGAAAGATAAAAATTAAAATACGTTCGTGACACAAAACAATTCATTGTGATTTACTCCCTTATTGCATTATATAATTAGTTACAGATAAAAACTGCTCTTTTTTGTAATATTAATTTTTCTATGTCAATTCATTAAAATGTTGTTATGAGAGAGTAAATTCACCAGAAATTTCGAATAGTTTTACTTTATGAAATTTAATCTGTGATGACGTCACCTTTAGAAGGCCAGTTGATGACGTAGAGGCTTGGTGACGTAGCAGCGGTTAGGCTTTCTATGTCTAGGAGGCAGTGCCTTGGTTCGATCCCCAACTGGGCGTGGTTGTCATTGTGTCCGTCCCTTCCTAAGTGGCAACGTTGGTCCACCTACTAGGTGCCCCCATAATAAAGTGACCAACAATTCCGGCCTGTTGAGTGCAAGCCTTCACGGCAGAGGCCGGCCATTAGAAAAAAAAAAGTATTTGTCTTGTTCACATTATTCAAGCAAAATTTTAACATGTTTCACAAATTGGGCTAGTTCTCTAATAGATATTTACGACTCCATATCTGTATATTTGAAATTTCAGCAAATGTTTTTAAGATGTCAGTTTTAGAATCACTAGAGGTTAGTTTATTTAAATTTTAGTTTTCCTATTTCTAACTCACTTCAAGTTTATTTTATTTCCAGTATTTTGAAGAAAAAAATCCTATGTGCTGACAACATTTGTACAAAGAGTAACCAGAATTGCCTTAAAATCCCGCCCAACCTTGAATATTGCTCTTCTTTTGCTCCTTAAAACATGTATATAAACTTTGTGTCTTGAAACAGACTGCTTGAACTGTCATTTTTATATATTTCTTACGTCAATAAACTGTTCTCACTGTATTTAATTCGGTATGTTTATTGCTGACATATTAGAAAAAATTATTTCACTGTGGGCGTTAATTTTCATTATGAAAGCGGAAATTTTACCACCTAACGCTCGATGATTAATTCGAGAAAAATGCAGATATACGTGCCCGGTGCATAGTATATTTATTTAGTTTTGAGTTTCCGTCTTCGATATAAAAACATGAAGTATACATAATAGTAAAATAATTTTTTCTTATATTATCAAATGTTGACATATCCCATCAAGCAAGTAATTTATTTTTTAAAAAGATACACTGGAAAAATTCATCGTAAATAAGCAGTATTTTATTTATATAAGAATTTTAATTTGTGTTACGGAAAAGTCAGAACTCTGCTGTCAAGAAAGGTGGTACCCAATTTCAACTGCATTTCAACTGGATCAAATGCAATTCGAGATACGAATAGGCCAAAATGTATGTCTTGCCTACCTATTTAAACATTAAAGGTTTCTTTTCAAATCTCCCAAATATTTGTAGCTGCAGGATTAAACTCTTGAAAAATTAATTGCATTAGCCAGTGAGATGTGTAACTTACTTTTTCCGAGCCTCGGTAACAAACTTAAATTTTCAAGAGCATTTTGGCTGACAATGGCCATTCTAAATTTTATATGTGTGAATTATGTGTATAACCAGAGTTGCCAACTGCTCCGGAATATCATTAACCACTTTTTTTAAACTTTAATTTGTGGGTTAAAATATTGCAAAATTTTGCGGTCAAACGTGTGGGCGCATGTCCATTTAAAAAAATTATTTAAAAAAAATTTCTGTTTTCAAAAAGTGGTTAATTATATTCCGGATCAGTTGGTAACTCTGGTATAACGAGAATGGTGTTTTCTCTTTTCGCGTTTTCTTTTTTCTTTCTTATGCAGAATTATATGTGCAATGCCGGAAAAATAAAAGTTAACATTATTACAGTCAAATGAAAATGTCGACAGTTAAATTGTGAGCCATGAAAACTATTTGCATATTTTCATGAAAATGTGGATGTGGATAATGATGACGCTATTATTTCCGAGTGCTAGGAAGTTTTTCGGCGCGTGCAGAGTGACCACGCTACACGGAAAATCTAAAAAACATGGAATAGACGGGAAATTATATTTTGACCAAAAAAAGATCAGAGCAGATTGTTTAACTTATCTATAAATAAGGAAAATCTCTTAAAAATGTCAGTCACCAGTCTCTAAAGAACATCATTAAACCATTCTTTTAAAGAGCCATTTTCGGCTTAGAATATAGCAAAGTTGTTGAGCTTGGCGTCTGAGCTGCTTACTCGTCTTCAAAGATATTTAAAACGTCGACTGTTTAACCCTTTAACGCGCAGTGATCCCGCTCTGGGATCACCCAACTCTGACGTTTTGACTGTTGCCAGTCACGAAGAATAGATTGGATTTTTATAAAAATAGTTGCGGGTGACATAGCTCCAAGAGAACCCTTTACTTTTTAGGACGTCATTTCGCTTAAAAAATGATCGCGATTATTTTTAACAGCACTGACATCTGCTGAAACATGGAAGAATGAGAGATCAGCTGGATAGATTGCCCAATGCTGAAAAAAGGGCAGGCGTTGCCATCGCTCGACTTAACTACCAGCAAAAAAGGGTCTCTCGATCTGTGTCACGCGATGAACGTTTCGATCGTCCGCCATCTTGCTGGTAGTTAAGTCGAGCGATGGCAACGCCTGCCCTTTTTTCAGCATTGGGAAAGGGTTGCGCCTCAAAGGGTTAATAAAGGAGGTAAAATATTTCCCGTAGAATTTGGACACTCTGAAATGCGATCTAGATAATTATCGCAAGTCTGTAATTCAAAACAATTTTTCAATTGCCGCAGGGTAGATTTCGGTTTCTGCCGACCAACTTGTATGGCGGATAAAGCACCGTAATACGGTATCGGGTTCAACTCCCGGGGGTTGGGGTTCGATCCCCAGCTGAGCTTGGCTGCCACTGTGTCCATCCCTTCAGAAGGGGCGACGTTAGTCCACCTTCTAGGTGCCCCCATAATAAAGAGATAAAGAACTCTGTTCTTAGTAGTGGCCGATGCCTCCGGTGCAGAGGCCCGCCAATGGAAAAGAAAAAAAAATAAGATTTATGTTTCCGTAACGTTTGCACGCGTTTGCCAAGTAGAATTTTGGAACATTCTCGATATACAGCAATTGTGAAATTAACTTATAAATGCATTCTCTTACTTTTCTTAATCACATTTAAAAATTTTAGGTTTTCTCGCCAAAAGTAGCAATTTTTCCTGATTTTTCCTGGAAGTAGAATTTCCTTAGTATTTTCCTTGACCGATCACAACCTTGTTTACGCTTTTAAATCTTAAAAGCATCCCCACTTAGTGCAAAATCAGAATCCCCACCTTCATTTTCATGAGAACGTGATATATATATATCTGTGCACAATTTCGCGGTCAGAAGGATATTATCACCACACTAAAATTTTAATTAGATTTATTGAAACATAATTGTTGCAGAAAAAGAAAGTAAGAAGACAAATACTTGTATTTTCATGCGCTTTTAATCTTTTAAATAGGAATTTACAGATAATGTTACTGTTTCATTGTTTCAGATTAGACGAAAAATTTTTAATCAATCAATAAAATTTTACAACTTCTTTAACCAAACCTATGACATTTTTTTTTTATTTAAACAAAAATTCGAAGCTTGGTGGAGCTTACAGTGCAATGATTCTTCGGTAAAATGTTGGTTTGAGAAAGGCTAATTTTTAACAAATATTTAACTGCCAACTTTTCCGGATTTTCCGGAAAATTTTCCACTACTAATCTTGTTTTAGCAATTTAAGCTTGAAATAAGTCCAAATATTTAATGTGAAGTAAAACTGTTTAAAGCTAGTGGTGGAGAATCTTCCGGAAAATTCGGAAAAGTTGGCATCTGTGCAAATAAGAAACGTTTAACGTTTACATATCTGCCAACTCTTCCGGTTTTTCCGGAAAATTTTTCACCACTATCTTCAGGCAGTTTTATTTTACAATAAAATTTTGGACTTATTTTAAGCTTAAATTCTTAAATAAAAATTAGTGGTGGAAAATCTTCCGGAAAAACCGAAAGAGTTGGCAGCTATGCGTTTACATAACATCTAAATTGTAATATGATATATATAATTGCATACTGACCGAGTTTTCAAATCACTTTGACAAAGTAAATAAAATAATGTTTTCAATTCTTTATTTAAGAGGCGTTGCAGGGGCAAATCGGGCAGGGCGTTCCCATCACCATCTCAGAATTTCATGATTTTATTTTATTGTGCTGCCTTATCTAAGGAAAGAACAAATCTGAAATATTTTTGATTTACCTCTTTTAGTTTTGGGGTTATGGGGGGTCAAAATACCCCAGAGGAGTAACGTCGAATTAATTTAGGGCCATTTTTGCCACATTATTGTGTCGACTGTGACTGGCTCAGAGGTGCTTCAGAGAATTTTTTCAATTTATCCTATAATATACCTTCTATATTAACATCTCAAATGGAAAATTCATTCAAAAATTGTCAGAGCCCCAAATTAGGGCCCCCAAAAATACCCCCAATTTCATAAAAAATAGCGTTTTAAGAATGCTTTAAATCTTGGCTCTGACAACATACAGAAAACATTCTTGCACAGTGCAGTTATATATCTTCATATAAAGTGAATCCAATGTTAAAAATTTTTGAAGGCCCCCAGGGCCCCCCGGTACGGGCCCCAAACAGGGTCCTTAGTGCTAATTTACGCAATTTCGAAGCATTGGTACAGCTGAAGCCGACTTCCCACAGGCGAACTATTGACATGGAGATGTAGTATCAACATAGTAGTTTGATATTATGAAGAAACATTTCCTGAAGGTACAACTCTTTCGAAGAAAAATCCCAAAAAGTAATCCCTATTTGGGACATTCCACTGGCACGCATGGGGGCATTTCGGCGTTACTTTTAGAAGTTTAATCGACAGTGGCAATATTGAAAATAAACTTATTCTTCATATATCTCAAATATATCCTCCATATATCACAAATAGTTATTTTACAGGGGCACTCATAAGAATTGCATGACGCTGTATGGGAACTACTTAACCGATCCGAAAATTTTTTTCACTGATGGAAAGCTACACTAGAGTAATATAGGCTACCTTTCAGCATGCAGCATAAATAGTTCTTTTACAGGGACACTCAAAAATTCTAGCACCCCAGACAGCACAAACGCTTAAATCAAACTTCGCATTTCCTTGAATTTGACGTATTAATGCGAGCTTGGCTTTAGCTTGATTTTTGCTTTCAAAGTGCGCAGTGATGGCGCCATCTCGTAAAGAGAATGGACATTAATTGTCTAGCTTCCTCAAATTTGCTGAAAGTTCGTAAAAGATGTGTTTTATTTTATTACCAGTGCCATATTACCGGCAGGGCAAACGGGGCAACTGCCCAGGGCCTACAGATTTTAGGGCCCAAAAATCTTACATCTTACACTTTTGTAGTTTTAAAATAAAATGACAAAGGATAAAAAAAATTCAGAAGTTAAATAATTTTTTTAATTATAAAGTATGAACAATGAAAATAATGCAAATTTACATTTGTATAAATTAATTTAAACTTATTTTTAATTCTTCGAAATGCTCTATATCGATATAGCATACCAATGTGTAGGAAAATAACTATCCACATTTGTAAAGAGAATTTTTAGCGTTAAAAAATAGCAAAATTTTTCAATTATTTGTTACTATAAGAAATATTTACAAAAATGAGTAAAGTGTTTGTATTCCATACATGTTATAGCAACTGTGATATAGCATTTCGAAGTAACGTTTAGCTATCTGTTTCTTTGATTTCAGATTACTTAACACAAAATTTGTGTTAAGTAAGTAAACCCATTCTATATTTCCAAATATGGAAATTCTTCAAAATAAAATTCAATTATACTACGAAATTGATTTCAAAATCAGTCGTTTGCCTCGATTTTGGCCAGCGGCAGTATTGCTCATGAGTGTTGCGAAAGTTTTAAAACATGTGCTGCTCTTAAGTTTATATTATGTTTATTTCCCTATTAGTAGAGTCTCTAAATCACACATAACATTATTTTAA
Source organism: Cheiracanthium punctorium (assembly GCA_038373885.1). Taxonomy (NCBI): domain Eukaryota; kingdom Metazoa; phylum Arthropoda; class Arachnida; order Araneae; family Cheiracanthiidae; genus Cheiracanthium; species Cheiracanthium punctorium. The sequence goes on along the minus strand of JAWZYV010013018.1, from coordinate 239,719 downwards.
TTTTGATGCATCCCATGGAAAAAAAAATAACATATCGCCCACTTATCAATCTGGCCAGAAAACCGCTTAATAATTCACTTCAAACATTAGTCATAACTCCTTCGAAGCTTGGTAGCTGTATGGATAACGCGCTCGGCTACGAACCGAAGGTCCCGGGTTCTCTTCCAGCCACGGACACTCGATGGAAGCAGATTAAATTAAATTGAAATTTCAGCGTAGAGGGCGAAAATGCGTGGCAAAGTAAAATATGTGGGGTGAGTTCGCCGACCGGCGCCCCGTGTATTTAGGGATTTTTTTTAGGACAATTTTTTAAGCTTGAAATGTCAATCTTATTGCAAGCTGGGCAAGTGTAAACTAGAACACTTGATTCAAGCTTTCATTAAGCTTACACGCTTGAAATTTCCAAGCTAAATTCAAGCTTATGGACATCTAAAACTGGAAATTCATTCGAAAATAGACAGAGCGCCCAAATAAGACCCCCCAAATATCCCCAATTTCATAAAAAATACAGTTTTAAAGAATGCTTTAGATCTTGGATCTGACGAGATACAGAAAAAAAAATAAAATTCCCGGGCCCCATGATATTGGGCCCCAAACAGGGTCCTTAGCACTAATTTATGCAATTTCGAAGCAAAGGTACAGCTGGCTCTCACTTCGCACATAAGAACTATTAGCATGGAGTTGTAGTTTCAGCATAGTAGTTTCATATTATGAAAAAATATATTTTTTTTATTACTGTGTTAAATTTTTCTTGAAAATGGGGATTCTTTCAAAAAATATACCGGGGGGCCCTGGGGCCCTTCAAAAATTTTTAACATTGGATTCACTTTATATGAAGATATATAATTGCACTTTTCAGAATTTGAATGGAGTTTAATAAAATCTGAATAAAATTTGAATAAATTTGTGTGGCGAATGAAGACAGTTACAATGTTTACGAGTTATTTTGAGTGTTCCTGTAAATTATGCTACATGCATTAATTTTAGCCTATGTTACTCTGGAATAGTTTAGCTTTCAGTGAAAAGATCTTTAGAATCACTGTTCAAAAATTTGAATGAAGTTGAATAAAATTTGAATAAATTTTAGTGGCGAATGGAGACAGTTACGGCAATGTTTACGAATTATTTTGCGTGTTCCTGTAAATTATCCTGCATGCATGAATTTTAGCCTATGTTATTCAGGAATAGTTTAGCTTTCCGTGAAAAGATCTTTAGAATCGATTCAGTAGTTACAGAGATGTCCATATAGCATCATGTCCCAGACAGCACAACAAACTTGAATCAAACGTGCAGCAAGCTTGATTTATCAAGTCCATAAGCTTGAATTAAGCTTGGAAATTTCAAGCGTGTAAGCTTAATGGAAGCTTGAATCAAGTGTTCTAGTTTACACTTGCCCAGCTTGCAATAAGCTTGACATTTCAAGCTTAAAAAATTGTCCTAAAAAAATCCCTAAATACACAGGGCGCCGAACTCGCCCCACATATTTTACTTTGCCACGCATTTTCGCCCTCTACGCTGAAATTTCAATTTAATTTAATCTGCTTCCATCGAGTGTCCGTGGCTGGTATAGAACCCGGGACCTTCGGTTCGTAGCCGAGCGCGTTATCCATTCAGCTACCAAGCTTCGAAGGAGTTATGACTAATGTTTGAAGTGAATTATTAAGCGGTTTTCTGGCCAGATTGATAAGTGGGCGATATGTTATTTTTTTTCCATGGGATGCATCAAAATTAAAATAATGTTATGTGTGATTTAGAGACTCTACTAATAGGGAAATAAACATAATATAAACTTAAGAGCAGCACATGTTTTAAAACTTTCGCAACAATCATGAGCAATACTGCCGCTGGCCAAAATCGAGACAAACGACTGATTTTGAAATCAATTTCGTAGTATAATTGAATTTTATTTTGAAGAATTTCCATATTTGGAAATATAGAATTTGTTTACTTACTTAACACAAATTTTGTGTTAAGTAATCTGAAATCAAAGAAACAGATAGTTAAACGTTACTTCGAAATGCTATATCACAGTTGCTAACATAACATGTATGGAATACAAACACTTTACTCATTTTTGTAAATATTTCTTATAGTAACAAATAATTGAAAAATTTTGCTATTTTTTAACGCTAAAAATTCTCTTTACAAATGTGGATAGTTATTTTCCTACACATTGGTATGCTATATCGATATAGAGCATTTCGAAGAATTAAAAATAAGTTTAAATTAATTTATACAAATGTAAATTTGCATTATTTTCATTGTTCATACTTTATAATTAAAAAAATTATTTAACTTCTGAATTTTTTTTATCCTTTGTCATTTTATTTTAAAACTACAAAAGTGTAAGATGTAAGATTTTTGGGCCCTAAAATCTGTAGGCCCTGGGCAGTTGCCCCGTTTGCCCTGCCGGTAATATGGCACTGGTAATAAAATAAAACACATCTTTTACGAACTTTCAGCAAATTTGAGGAAGCTAGACAATTAATGTCCATTTTCTTTACGAGATGGCGCCATCACTGCGCACTTTGAAAGCAAAAATCAAGCTAAAGCCAAGCTCGCATTAATACGTCAAATTCAAGGAAATGCGAAGTTTGATTTAAGCGTTTGTGCTGTCTGGGGTGCTAGAATTTTTGAGTGTCCCTGTAAAAGAACTATTTATGCTGCATGCTGAAAGGTAGCCTATATTACTCAGGAATAGTGTAGCTTTCCATCAGTGAAAAAAAATTTCGGATCGGTTTAGTAGTTCCCATACAGCGTCATGCAATTCTTATGAGTGCCCCTGTAAAATAACTATTTGTGATATATGGAGGATATATTTGAGATATATGAAGAATAAGTTTATTTTCAATATTGCCACTGTCGATTAAACTTCTAAAAGTAACGCCGAAATGCCCCCATGCGTGCCAGTGGAATGTCCCAAATAGGGATTACTTTTTGGGATTTTTCTTCGAAAGAGTTGTACCTTCAAGAAATGTTTCTTCATAATATCAAACTACTATGTTGATACTACATCTCCATGTCAATAGTTCGCCTGTGGGAAGTCGGCTTCAGCTGTACCAATGCTTCGAAATTGCGTAAATTAGCACTAAGGACCCTGTTTGGGGCCCGTAAAGGGGGGCCCTGGGGGCCTTCAAAAATTTTTAACATTGGATTCACTTTATATGAAGATATATAACTGCACTGTGCAAGAATGTTTTCTGTATGTTGTCAGAGCCAAGATTTAAAGCATTCTTAAAACGCTATTTTTTATGAAATTGGGGGTATTTTGGGGGGCCCTAATTTGGGGCTCTGACAATTTTCGAATGAATTTTCCATTTGAGATGTTAATATAGAAGGTATATTATAGGATAAATTGAAAAAGTTCTCTGAAGCACCTCTGAGCCAGTCACAGTCGACACAATAATGTGGCAAAAATGGCCCTAAATTAATTCGACGTTACTCCTCTGGGGTACTTTGACCCCCCATAACTCCAAAACTAAAAGAGGTAAATCAAAAATATTTCAGATTTGTTCTTTCCTTGGGTAAGGAAACACAATAAAAGAAAATCATGAAATTCTGAGATGGTGATGGGAACATTTTTCCATTGACTGCCCGATTTGCTTTTGCAACGGCTCTTAAGTGTAATTTTTATGTTAGAAAATCAAATTCTCGTGACTACACTGCATCAAAGAACTCGCGCCGACACTAACTTTATTTAAATGCAAGATTTGTCGCGTGATATAAGCTATTCTAGGTTTAATCTTTGCCTGAAAAGGGGAAAAAAGTGATAATGTCTTTAGGAGCATCAACAGGCAAACTTTTAATAAAACATTGTAGAGTTCTTTGAAGAAGCATCAAGGTCTACAGAGAAACATTACAACAAGTAATAAAACTTAAGTTTGCTTAGCCAAAAAGAAAATTTCAAAGAGAAAATCCTGTCATTTAACATTATCATGTTTTTCTTCTTACACTAATGATACATGTCAAAAATATTTGACAGCATCGTGCAAAATTTAATAATGAAGTTAATGTTAAAAGGATGGTATTTCGGAAGGATATTTTCTTCGCTTCATATATATTTTCTGTACTCAAATATATTAAAGATAACTAAGGTTAATTTTTTGGGACAATTTCTAATTTACGTGATACAAATGATAAATGAAGAGTAAAAATAATAATATAGTGAAAGAAATTTATTGAGGAGTAACGCTTACTCAAGGGATTTCACGTGCATACGATACGAGTGTGTGTAAAAATCCAGATTTTGGAACGATAAACTATCAAAAGTAAGAGAAATGCATATTAACTAAATATCTGTGCATTGATTTATTTTCAAAACTGTACCAAGTACATAAAACATTTGTCTATGGTAACTGGAAGCTAATATTTAACACTAGCAACACAGTAGAGGTCATTTGACCATTCCGTAAATTAAACAGGACGCAATTTTTCATTTTCTCTCTCCCTAAGGATTGTTTTTTATATATTCCTTTACTTTTTCTAATTATGAGTTGAGTTCATATTATAATTATTGAGTTCATATCATGCATTTAAAATAAGTAATTTTTGCGCTTATTTATATCTATATAACCCTAGATACCAGGCGATCATTTTCATGGCTCAGCCGACCGAGTTGTATCGTGGATAAAGCACTGTACTCCGGTTTCGGGTTCAATTCCCGGCGGCCGGGGTTCTATCCCCTAAAGGGATGGTTGTCATTGAGTCCGTCCTTTGATAGGGGTTAACGCTGACCGCCCACTGGGTGCCCCCCATAATAAAATGGTCACACCTCCGGGCGGTTGTAAGCGACAATGCCTAATCGGCAAGTTCCCGCCCGTTATTAAAATTAAAATCATGGCTTAAAAAAAGAAGTCCTTTTCACCGATATGAATTGCTTGCTTCGATTTATACATTTTAAACATTGTTCATATTTGATTCAAATATTTTATTGAAATTTTCAAGATTAGAAATTTCATTGTAAATTATATGCTAAATTATGACACCAACATTAAGGTATTTGTTATCTACCATCATCTACGATGAGCGTTCTGAAGGGGCGGTCATTTTCAAAGGTGTAAATATATAGAAGAATATTTTCTGCACTATATGCTTTTCAGTCTGTGTATATATAGCACACACACAAAAAAAAAAAATCTCATTACCCTCACTATTAGTTTTAAACTCCTGTGAGTCGAAACATTGGGACATTTAAAACATTTCAACGAGCAGTCTTTTCGACCATACACAGTATAGGAGAGTATAAAGAAAACGCCGTATTCTAGTGTTCAGAACTACCATTAGGTGCTCGTGTGCTGTGCCTGCATCAAAATGCTGCATTGTGTGTCAGGATGTGCTCGCTGTACAATAAAGGGATTCAGGTGCAAAGGGTGCAGGTTCTTTTAATGTGAAAGCCACTAAAATCATCTACGCCTTAATTCATACATTTGCAGTTTTATCGTCAAGTTAGAAACGACTGCTTTCGTTGTATTTCAGTAGTATTAAACTCTAAAACTCGATATCTCACAAGCGATAGCAACTATAACTCATACAAACTATCCAATGTGTTTTGCTGAGTTCTGTCAAAACCTCCTACATATAGAAAGACTAACAACTGAAAAGTTGACGTCCTCACTAGGCCTTCAAGTAATGACGTCATCACAGTTTTACTTTGAGAAAGTAAAACTATTTAAAATTGCTGGTGAATGCTACAAATATTAGAAAATATCTTAAATAAAAATTTAAAATTAAAATACCTTTCTCATACAAAATTGTTCATTCCGATCTATTTCTTTATCATGGTATTTCATTAGTCATGGTTAAAAACTGCCACTTGTCATAAAATTATATTTTTTATTTCACATTATTAAAATATTGTTTTTCATGAGTAAATTCACCAGAAACTTTTTATACTTTCATTTTGTGAAGGTAAAACATTTAAATTTAGGCCTAATGATGACGTCAAAGCTTGGTGATTTAGGAGTTGTTAGACTTTCTTTATCCAGGAGGTGTTGTTTCTGTAGACATTTCAGGAAAAGAGGGAAAAGTAACTGCATTAAGCAGTAAATATGTCCATAAAAATGCCTTTTCATGCCAAGATATTGTCCAATTTATTAATAAAATAAATTTGGAGAACATTTATTAGTTTTATTACATGATAAGAAACGTATTTGAAGCATGAATATTTCTATCAGACGCTATTCTATATATTTTTTATATAGTCAGTATAAATTTCAATAAATTTTTATATTTTTGTTGGTAAATAAAATATTACAAAACTTAGTAACTAAAATATTACAAACTACAGTACTTCTAAGTTCTTACTTCATCGAATTTATAGCGAAAATAAACATTTGAACATCGGAACGTGAGATCAAATAAAAGAAAAAAAACCGTTCTTTCAAATATGATTTAAAATTTACACATCATAAAATATAATTTCTGAGTCTTTAATATATCTATACACTGTCATGTTCCATAACTATTTAGTCGAATTTTATGTTTATTGTTCCATTCAAGCGCGTTTCTCACTCATTACTTCAAAGTAACTTCAATGGGGAAATTATTCTACACTCATTAGGAAGCACAATCATAAAAAAAGCATTCCATGAAAATTTAAATAAATCTAAATTAAAGAGTTTTAAACACTTCGTAAGTCTTGAAAAAATGATTTCTCTTCTGCTGCCGAGTTTTCTGAAAATTGAAAGTTTTGATTATTTCACTGGAAGTGATGTAAATTTTTCTCAGTTACACATGCATGCAAAGCATGTTTTAAAAATATTTCTTGGAATATTTTTCAGAATCTATATGTTCTAAATCACATATTAATGTTGAATATTTTGAATTTTTTAATAGATGAGAAGTGATTTAAAGCTCTGCAATTCACTTTAAGTTGTGTAATTGTCATTTTATAGAATTGTGAAATATTTGGTAAATGAAAATACATATTTTTATTTTCATAAAAGAGAACATGTAACCTGAATCAGGATACACAAAATGACACATCAAAGAAAAAGTAAATTTATTTTATCACTTTAATGTAAGTCGAATATTTTTTAAAATCTACTTATTGTGAAATGAAACTTTTTTCGATCTTTTTTCAACGTTTTATGTACTATATCATACCATAATATTTGCCACATAAATTTCTATACTTCATGTTTCTTGATTACTTCACTCACACTTTTTTTTCATCCAACATTTTAAAAGTAGTGTGTACTGTAAGGATTATTTATTTACTAACCATATAAAAGTAATCGTAAAAAAACCATTCCTTGATCACACCTCAATTAAGTAATTTTACGATTTGTGATCTATCATAATCTAGATTAGCTTTTATTTGAATAATCATTATTATCCGTTACTTGGAAAACTAAATCTTCTAATTTTTAAGTCGCTTACATCACTGACTGGGAAAACAACATTTACGGAAATATTTGTGGTTCGCTATCGGAAATCTTAGAATTTAGCTGGATTCCTAAAGTTTGATTTTACAGCTGTAATATTTGTCTTTGGAAATATTCTAAACTTCCTTTCACAGATTCTTTTTTAAATTTCTGATAGATGATATTTTAGCGGAAGAATAATTCTTGTATTACATATTTAAATAAGAATTATAAATAAAAATACAAGCATAGCAAATCACCTAAGTCAACGTAATTCCATAAATTATTCAACCGATTTAAAAATTATTTTAAATGTTCAGAGATCAAAAATATAACCGATTTTAAAAGTTTTCACAGAACCAAACAACTAGAGAATATAATTAACCACTTTTTGTAATCAATATATTTATTTTAGTATTTATACGAAATACTTAACCAGCGATCCCCAATAACTTGAAAATGTTATATTATAAGAAGAAAATTAATGTTTAAAAAAGTGGTAAATTATTATATTCCGTAGTATGGCAGATGAGGTCCGCACCGCCACCACCGAGGTCTAGACCGACACGCCAGAAAAGAACGCCGATTTTACACTGCGGCGAATAATCTTCCTCAAAACCTTTTAAAAAATTGTAATTAACTTTAAACTGCTTATTTTTTATGGATACTTCTTAACGCTAGTAACTTGTAACGATACTATTTAAATTGTTTGAGTCAACGGCGTAATTTTATTCCTTTAAAAGCTGTTCAAACATGGCATTATACCTCAAAAGTACATTATACGTTTGTAATGGTTCATGAGAAGGCCGTGGCTGAAAAAAAAAACACTTAAAAGAAAATAATGTATCAATAGTATATTGATAACTAAATGTATCGTGAATGTGCTCTATAAACAATATAAATCTATCCGATTTTGATGAAATCTATCGTTTCAGTTTTGCAGTAGAAATATTTTAAAAGCGTACCACAACGACAAGCTCATACTCTGGAGCCCCACCAGCGGCCGAGCATAGCGCTCTGAACTGCGAGACGGAAGGTGCCTGCTTCAAACCTAGGGCGCGTCCGCCTACCTAACCGTTCGTCATTTTCAGTAATTTTCACCGAAACTTATTGTAAATACGGGTTATGATCCTTTAGGAAGACCCCCCCAATTAAGGGCACCCCACTAGAGATGAGTTCGGGCTCATTTCTTAAAGCCCGAGCCCGAGGACATTTAATTCGAGCTAGCCCAACCGATATTATTTAAGTCGGAGCCCGATCCCGAAATTCCGCATAATACATAAATAAAAGTCGATTACTTCATTGATAGAATATGATAAATTTTGAGATTTGTTCAAATTAAAGACATATAATCGAGCCCACCTGAGCCCCAACACAATCGTAATCTATACAGCCCACCTCCTTGATCTAGAGCCCACTTATAGCTTCACGATTTTTTGCGAGACGAGACAAACAATTTTAACATTACGAGACAAAGCTTTCAGGCTGTTTTACGATACGCCTATTTTCCGGCTCGCGTCCATCCATATTGACCGTAATCGCACAACAACATGATACTAAATACTAGTTTACATAAAAATTCTAGTCCTATTAAAATCTCATTTTAGCCTCGATTTATACATAAGCGGAGGTGTGTGTGTGTGTGTACGCATAAAAACATTTTCATTATGATCTTTTACATAAATTTTCCCTCGCCGCGTCACGCAGCCGCGGAAAATTTCTGTGCGGCGCAGACCTCTAGTTTGCAGCTATGATAGTTCTAATGGCACAAGTTTAAAAAATAATTAGATTTACATATTAAAAATAGCCGTATTTTTCATGTGAAACCAAACTGTCACACCATACTCTGCATTGAACATTTTTTTTTCAATATCAAACCGAGTAAATTATAATTTTTTAAATATTCATAGTTTCTTAAAGACAACAATAACCAGCGTGCTGTTGGTGAATAAAATTTATACGTATCAATTTATAAAAATTATTTCTACTACATCATATTTTCTTTGAAAATGTACGATGAATATATCTTTGTAAGGATTTTTCGGGAAATTTAGAATTTAATTAAAGGCACAAAGATTTTATTAGAGACAATCTATTACAAGCATTAATCTGTATATTTTTGAGGGAAAAAAGTGAATAAAATGCTTTTCTGTATTTATGAAGTACTGAAATAGCAATTTAGTAAACAAAAATTATTTTGATTGAATATATATGTATATACTAACTAGCTGAAGTACCCAAGTTGACGGGTTAGTACTGAATGCAAATTTCTAACAAGCGAGAACTTTCGTCAGCATTGTAGGAGTACACAGAACGAATGTAGTATATTGCCAAAGTAAAAAATCGATGTTATAATTTTTATGTATTGTTAAAATATTCCATGTTAGAGAATAACTAAGTAATATCATTTCATTCGCTTTAGTCGTAATCATGTGATGCGCGAACGAATATTTACGCATATTGAAATAATTTTCGAAAATCTCAAAATCTAATCAACATTTTTAAAAATTGGAAGCCTGGAATTTAAGTTGAGTGACAACCTATCATGTCACCAAATTTCGTTTCATTCCCGGCAGTATTTATTTCGTGATGCTGGAACAAAAATTTCATCATTTTAAAATGATTTCCACAAAATCTCAAAACGTAATCAAAATATTTTTTTTTAAATTCAACACCGATAAATTAAGATTACAAACTACCTATCATATCAATAAATTTCGTATTAGACGTTATTACGCTATGGTTGAAGAAATATTACCGCATTTTGGGAGTATTTTCACAAAATCTCAAAATCTAATAAAAATGTTTAAAAAATTGGACACTTATACTTTATGTTGAGCAACCATCTATCATGTGACCAAATTTCATATCATTCGCTTTAGTCGTTATTACATAATGCGTGAACAAAATTTCACGCAGTTTGAAACGATTTTCGCAAAATCTGAAAATCTGTTCAAGATTTTTTTTAAATTCGAAGTCTATGTTTTCAATTTAGTGACTACCTATCAAGACACCAAATTTCATATCATTCGCTTCAGTCTTTTTTACGTGATGCTTAAACAAAAAAGCCTCATGGACAGAATGACAGAGCGACAGAACGACAGACACACAAACTTATTTGAGGATTCCGAGGTGCTTGAAACGGATAGAAATCGAAAAAATTTTGAATTCCAAGAAATTCATTCCAAGTAGATTCCAAGAAATTCATTCCAAGTAGAGACAAAAGTCTAATTTTATTTATATAGATAATATTTTGATTGAAAGCAAGCAATGCTACAGCTATTCCAGAGAAAAAAGGTCTAAAGTTCTCCAGTTTTTCTGTCTCGAAAAGTTCCAGTTTTCAAGGAAATTGAAAACAAATTACATTTTGTTAAAGGAAACTCCTTTGTTATATGAAAGGACTATTCGTGACTGACGAGGAAGACAGGCCGTAGTGATGACACTTAGTCAAATGCCTTTTATTCTCGAAGTGTCATGGGACCTACGGGAGGTGCTCTTATCCCTCTTTCTATCTAAGATCAAGATAGTCACACCTCCTAAATCACATGACTTGTCGAGGGTAAAAGGGATGTGAGCAAATGACAGCACCGCAGCCTGTCTTTCTCGTAAGCGACGGACTTCTTTGACTTATCTTTGAGGTTTATAGCTACAATCTTCAGACAGCTACCACCGCAAACGTAACCACATCATAATATCCAGGCATATAGTTATACGAAGAGACGAATAGAATTTAAAATTACATGACATCACAACAGAAGCACGAGAGATGAAAAATGTTCTGACCATGAGCTGAGACATGGATGCCAGCTCTTTCGATTTTACCGGAACGTTTCCCCCCACTAAATCTTACTTAGCTACCGAAAAATGACGTACGTCCAAATCTTTAATATAAAGGAAATTTTTCAGAAATTGTGGTAGAAAATCTTCTGATAAAACTGAAAGAGTCTGCGGCTATGGTGAAGGGAATTCAAATCCGCACGCTGTTGGCGGCAGCAGGTAAACAGACCGTCCCAGGCTCGATACCCCCCGCCCTCCCTCTTCCCACACAAGTTTCAATGTTAAACGGATAAAGAAATTTGTAAATAACTCACACAGATGAATCCATTTGGTTTTTTAGAGAAAAATTGCTTCTTTTCCATTCACCAATTTCTAAATTTATACAACGCCTAGAATTGAACTCACTACGTTTATTTCTAGCGCTTGCATACGATGAATGGCTTTAGAATTTGTATTAAAATGAAATAACGACCCCCTTTAATAAATAATTTTACTTTTTCATTAAAGGTAGGATCTAAATTATTCGTTGTCACTGCGCTTCAGGCTAAATTTTTTTAAATCAAGCCGATCACTTGATGATGAGACGTTTCGGGATTCAGATCACTAGAACATATTTTTTAATCGTAAAAATATAAATTAATGTTGTGTAGGAATACTTCGTCATTAATATAAGTTAATTTGTAAATGGTACATCTCCGGTGAATCATCTAAACATTATTGTAAAAGTATTCGAATGTTTCATTTTCATTTGTTTTATACTACATTTCTATTCACGAGCATTCAGATACGTATGTGTTACTTCTTTGCCTTCTAAACTTGACTTTCTTGGTAAACACGACATCGGACGAAACATTCAATGTCGTTATCTTGACGCTTTCGTTTTCCATTTGCGTATCTTCGAAACTTTCTAAGGTAGTTTTTTTGTATGCAAACCTTTATACATTTTCTGGTGTTTGTAGATAAACATATAATATACTTTTATATCATATTCCAATGTCTCATTTTTAAGGTATTTCCTATGCATTTACACATATTGAAACGTTTTTCGAAAATCTCAAAATCTAATCAACATTTTTAAAAATTGGAAGCCTAGACTTTAAGTTGAGTGACAACCAATCATGCCACCAAATTTCGTTTCATTCCCTGCAGTCTTTATTTCGTGATGCTGGAACAAAAATTTCATCATTTTAAAACGATTTTCACAAAATCTCAAAATGTAATCAAAATATTTTTTTTTAAATTCAACACCTATAAATTAAGATTAGCAACTACCTATCATATCAATAAATTTTGTATTAGTCGTTATTACGCGATGCTTGAACAAATATTAGCGCATTTTGGGAGAATTTTCACAAAATCTCAATATCTAATAAAAATATTTAAAAAATTGTACACCTATACTTTATGTTTAGCAACAATCTATCATGTGTCCAAATTTCATATCATTCCCTTTAGTCGTTATTGCATAATGCGTGAACAAAAATTCACTCAGTTTGAAACGATTTTCGCAAAATCCCAAAATCTGATCGATTTTTCTTTAAGAGGCTTATAGTTTAATGTGGCCACATGTCATTTCACCAAATACCATTTTTTCACCTTTGCAGTTATTACGTGATGTGCGAACACAAATTTACGCAGTTTGAAACAATTTTCGCAAAATCTCAAAATCTAATGAAGATTTTTTTTTAATTCAACGCCAATGTTTTAAGTTGAGTGACCACCTATCATGATACCAAAATTCATTTCAATCGCTTCAGTCGTTTTTACGTGATGCTCGAACATCATATTTACGCAGTTTGAAACGATTTTCGCAAAATCTGAAAATGTAATAAAGATTTTTTAAAAATTCGACGCCTATGTTTTAAGTTCAGTGACTACCTATCAAGACACCAAATTTCTTATCATTCGCTTCAGTCGTTTTTGCGTGATGCTTAAACAAAAAAGCGTCATGGACAGAATGACAGAACGACAGACAAAAAACTTTTTTTGAGGGTCGCACCGGATTCCCAGGTTCTTGAAACGGATAAAAATCGCAAACTTTTTGAATTCCAAGAAATGTACAGAAAAAAGTCTAATTTTATTTATATAGATAATATTTTGATTGAAAGCAAGCAATACTACATCTATTCGAGAGAAAAAAGATCTAAAGTTCTCCAGTTTTTCTGTCTCGAAAAGTTACAGTTTTCAAGGAAATTAAAAATAAATTACATTTTGTTAAAGGAAACTCCTTTGTTATATGAAGGGACTATTCGTGACTGACGTGAAGGACAGGCTGCAGTGATGACATTTGGTCAAACCCCTTTTACTCTCGAAGTGTCATGGGACCTACGGGATGTGCTCTAAACCCTCTGACTATCTAGGATCAAGATAGTCACACCTCCTAAATCACATGACTTGTCGAGGGTAAAAGGGGTGTGAGCAAATGACAGCACCGCAGCCTGTCTTTCTCGTAATCGACGGACTTCTTTGACTTATCTTTGAGGTTTATAGCTACAATCTTCAGACAGCTACCACCGGAAACGTAACCACACCAGAATATCCATGCATACAGTTCAATCCAAGAGACGAATACAAGTTAAAATTACATGACATCACATCAGAAGCACAAGAGATGAAAAAAGATACAATCATGAGCTCAGGCATGAATGCCACCTCTTTCGATATTACCGGAACGTTTCCCACCACTAATTCTGACTTAGCTCTCCAAACATGACGTACGTCCAAATCTCAAACGCAAAAGAAATCTATCAGAAATTGTAGTTGGAAAATCTTCAGATAAAACTGAAAGAGTCTGCGGTTATGGTGAAGGGAATTCAAATCCGCACGCTGTTGGCGGCAGCAGGTAAGTAGACCGTCTCAGAATCGATACCCCCCCCTACCTCTGCCCACACAAGTTTGAATGTTAAACTGATAATGAACTTTGTAGATAACTCACACAGATGAATCTAAATGGTTTTTCAGAGAAAAATTGCGTATTTTCCATTCACCAGTTTCTAAATTTATACAACGCCTAGAATTGAACTCACTAAGTTTAATTCTAGCGCTTGCATACGATGAATGGCTTTAGAATTTGTATTAAAATGAAATAACGACCCCCTTTAATAAATATTTTTACTTTTTCATTAAAGGTAAGATCTAAATTATTCGTTGTCACTGCGCTTCAGGCTAAATTTTTGAAATCAAGCCGATCACCTGATGATGAAAGGTTTCGGAATTGAGATCACTAGAACATATTTTTTAATCGTAAAAATATAAATTAATGTTGTGTAGGAATACTCCGTCATTAATGTATTATAATTTGTAAATGGTACATCTCCGGTGAATCATCTAAACATTATTGTAAAGGATTTCGTATGTTTCATTTTCATTTGTCGTATACTACATTTCTATTCACGAGCATTCAGATACGTATGTGTTACTACTTTGACTTCAAACTTAACTTTCTTGGTAAACACGACATCGGACGAAACATTCAATGTCGTTATCTTGACGCTTTTGCTTATCGATTGTGCTCATTTCGGAACTTTCTAAGGTAATTTTTTTGTATGCAAACCTTTATACATTTTCTGGTGTTTGTAGATAAACATTGAATATACTTTTATATCATATTCCAATGTTCCATTTTTAAGGTATTTCCTATGCATTTACACATATTGAAATATTTTTCGAAAATCTCAAAATCTAATCAACATTTTTAAAAATTGGAAGCCTGGACTTTAAGTTGAGTGACAACAAATCATGCCACCAAATTTCGTTTCATTCCCTGCAGTCTTTATTTCGTGATGCTGGAACAAAAATTTCATCATTTTAAAACAATGTTCACAAAATCTCAAAATGTAATCAAAATATTTTTTTTTAAATTCAACACCTATAAATTAAGATTAGCAAATACCTATCATATCAATAAATTTCGTATTAGTCATTATTACGCGATGCTTGAAGAAATATTACCGCATTTTGGGAGAATTTTCACAAAATCTCAAAACCTAATAAAAATGTTTAAAAAATTGGACACTTATACTTTAGTTGAGCAACAATCTATCATGTGACCAAATTTCATATTCGCTTTAGTCGTTATTACATAAAGCGTGAACAAAAATTCGCGCAGTTTGAAACGATTTTCGCAAAGTCTGAAAATCGGATCAAGATTTTTTAAAAATTCGACGATACATTCAATGACGTTATCTTGACGCTTTCGATTTTTAATTAGTCCTCACTTCGGAACTTGCTAAGGTAATTTTTTTGTAAGCAAACCTTTATACATTTTATGGTGTTTGTAGATAAACATTGTATAAAATTTTTTGTCATATTCCAATGTTCATTTTTAAAGTATCTCCTATGTATTAGGTTGTAACGAAAGTTTCCCGCCACCGTAAATATCGTCAGCACACAGTTCGCGTTGGCGTATTTGCTCAAATTTTGTCAAACGATTTCTGGCATTTGAAAGAAAGAGGCTTACTTTATAACACTGTGTTGTGAAATCTGTAAAAAATATAGTTATCATTAAATATAAGGTGTCCCAAATGGAACTATCACTCTAGAGGATTAGAACCATCATTTACTTCCATTTGTGTTGCAAAAAGTCAGCTACATAATATCAACGAATTATGAGTACAGCTTTAAGTACTATTGCTGTATCATGTGACACTGTGCAGGTTTGGTACCGAAAGTTCAAAATCAGTTATCTAAGGAGTTAGAAGTTAGTTTTTCAGGCAGATATGACGGAAAACTTTCGTTACAACCTGATATTTTATTTATAAATTGACTAGATGTCCCAGGTTTTTTAATATCGAGAACGCAACTCACTAAAACTGTGGGTTCAATTTCGACTTCCGATTTGGGCTTTCTTTTTAATCCATTCTTTCCTTCAAAGGAGGTGATAATAAAGATGAAACTTAATACTCTTTTCCAGGATCACCTATCAATTTGATTGAAAACCTGTTAATCCCCTGAAGTGTCCTCCCGTCCTGCTAAGCACCGGACCAGCCGAACAGCAGCTTCTACTAATTTTTATGGAACTTTACATCATAATTTCTTGAATTACAAATGATGATATATATCATATAAATACACTTCTCTCTCATTTTATTATAAACCGGATTTTGTTTAATTCTGAATTCCTTAGTTTTATTAAGAGGTCCTGTGTCAATCAGAAAAACATACTTTGCTCGATTATTTGGTAATTTTTCTATATGCAGAGCTGCCCACTGCTCCGGAATATAATTAACCAATTTTTTAAAACAGGATTTTTCTTCTTAAAATGCAGCAAAGTTTTTGCTTTCGACGAGCGACTTCGTTAATACTTCGATAAAATATTTATAAGAATATATACCCTTTAAAATACGTGGGTATTGTATACCGGAGTAGTTGGCAGCTATGTACGTGAATGCAGCCCACTGAACCTAATGTTTCAATTTATTTTTTTAGAAATCTGTAGTGGTTTCATAATGTGCAATTAGTGAAATTCTAAAAATTCGAGGTTTTCAAGTCTCTCAAGTAGCAGTTATACCTATACCGCAAGCATAGTTGCCAACTTCTTCGTAATATAAATAACCAGTTTTTCGAAACAGTATACTTTTATAGAAAATTTTTGGAAATAAATTCTACGTCACCTATCTAGCTCAAAAATTTTGCTGCATTTTAAGGCGTAAAACCCTGTATTAAAAAAGTGGTTAAATATTATCCAGAGCATATGGCAGCTATGCGCAAGTGTCCAACCTAGAACAAAATACATCATTATTACACTGCCCGCCGCTTAATAAGATCACATTCCTTCCGAACTCAAATAATTTTAAAAAGCGGTTGATTTTTCTATGCGGCGAGCATTCCTTGAACCTACTGAACTTCTGATTCTGATTTCGGTTGACTTGTGCAAGAATTGTTCAATCTTCCGCAGGATTCTGTACGTGCTAGATCGGGTGATTCCGTATTCAGCTGCAAGTTTGTGGACAGATGCAGTCGGGTGTCGCTGAAGACGCTGCATTTTCAGGTGTTACGACGGAGTGGGTGGGACCCACATTTCCGACTAATGCATCCGCTACGTTGCCTGTATGATGAATTTTTTTGAGCAGGTCACGAATTGTTTTCCCATCTGGGGCTTTCCTGACTTTAAATTGCTTTTGAAAACTTCTCCTTTTGGCAGTAGGGCTGTGATTTAATCGGTGGTACTCCAAGACAATAAATATACGTTCCTCCACGGAATACATCTCTTACGGAATATCTTTCACTATACGCTATTAGCGGTCACGTTCCAGCGGCGAAATCTTCGACGACTGATCGTTCTGGAAAACTGAGGTCTCTTTATAGGGAATCCATCACGTCTTATGCAACGCCATCTATCGGCACGATTTGTAACTAAATTTTGAAATTTCTGTATCAGATTTTCCCGGCTGTCTTAATAAACATACCGCAAGTTTCAAGCTTCTATCTTCAACGTTACCGAGTTATTAATTTTCAAAAATAGGTCCTTTATGAAGCACTCTGTATTTTACAAATTTCTAGCATATGTACGGGTGATGAGCTAGCCACTCGATTTGTCTCTTGCTTAAATGATTAATGTGTACTTAAAGATAATGTTGTTGTTGATGATATAAGGGGATATGAACTTTCTGAGAGTAAAGTAAGGAAACAAGCCACACTGAAATTAATGTGTGGGCAAAAATTACAATTTTGCTAACCCAATTCAAATGTAATCGTTAGAACAGCAGTGTTTTTTGCAACTGAAAACTGATTTTTGGAGTTTATGCAGATGTTCAATTACAAATTCGTTTTCGTGCATGTGAAAAGCAATGCTCTTTCAGCAATTGTTCCACTCATAAAGCAACAAACTGCACGTTTCTTGTTTTAGGTAAAAGAAGTCACACTTATGGTGTATCACTTAAAATTTCTCTAAAGAATTTCTTTATATTTCGTTTTCATAATTGCTTTGAGCTAAGGGGTTTTTTTGTACTTTTCAGATTTTTCAGGGACGTTCATGATCAGGATGCACTCGAATCGAAAAACTTTACAGCGAAAGGGATTTGAGTATCTTTGCAATAAAAACGACATCGGACAAATTATCCAAATACCGTTTTACTTGAAACCGAACCAGCTTCACATGTTCTGCTTCCTGCTACTTTCTAGAGTAATTTTTATACGTAATCCTGTACACATTTACTGGTGTTTGCAGATAGCCATTGAATACTTTTTTATTATATATCATATTCCATTTTCTCAGTTTAAGGTATCTCCCATTTACTTAGAGTAATTTATAGCTTTAACTAGGTATCCCAGGTTGTACAGTGGCTAGAACACTAGTAAAATCACACACTCGAACACGTGCAAATAACAAATAGCGAATTTCTCTGATTAAGAAAAAAGAAATGTTAATTTTCGGTGATTTATCTAAATATTTTCACAAATGATTCCTTATGTTCCTTTTACATTAACACTTAGAGCTCAAATGGTTCATCGTACTTCTCACGAGTTTTCAGGATCATGCATTAACATGACGGACTCACACTGATGTACTTCGAAACACAGAGAACTCAATTTACTTCACGGTAACAACAGTATAGGACAGCCAATCCATCCAATCGACGTATACCTTGACGCTCGCAAAGTTATCCGCTCGCACTACATACCTCGAAGCTTCTACGGTAAAAGGTATATGTAAACATTTATACCTTTTTTGGTGTTTGTAGATAACCATTGAATGAATTTTTATATCATATTAGAATTTTGCATTTTTAGGGTATCTCGTATTTATTTAGAGCAATTCATTAGTTTAATTAGATGTCCGAGGTTCTATAATGACTATAACAGCTCTATACAACTGTGGGGTCGGTTTCGACTCCCAATGCAGGCTTGGTTGTTAAGTCGTTCCTTCCTTCTTAGGGGTAGTAAAATGGAGGATATTTTAGCGTGGGTGACAAAATCTACAGGTTCCGGCGCTAACATTTTGCTCGCACACATCTGCACTGAATTAATCATGTGGACTAGGGGGTGTGGAAAAACTTAATTTGCGATAGAAAGACAAATTCCGCGACATCTTCTATGTCACATGATTCTTCGGGTGCAAATGGATGTGAATAAAATGTCAGCGCCGTGGCCTGTATATCTCGTCAGCAACGATACTCATGGATAGTAACTTCAGGACGACCTACTATAATGTGTTAAAGCATGTTACTGTCAACGAAGTGTCCTACTGTCCTGCTAAGCGCCGGTAACACCTCCTACATACAGAAAGCCTAAAAACTGAAGCATTGACGTCAACGTTAGGCCTTCAAGTAGTGACGTCATCACAGTTTTACTTTCATGAAGTAAAACTATTTAAATTTTCTGGTGAATGCTACAAATACTAGAAAATATCTTATGTTAAAGATAAAAAACAAAATACCTTTGTGATACAAAACAATTCATTATGATCCATTTCCTTATTACAATACATAATTAGTTACAGTTAAAAACTTGTCCTTTGCAGTAAAATTAAATTTTCTATCTCAAATCAGTAAAATGCTGTTGTGCGTGAGTAAATTCACCAAAAACTTTAAATAGTTTTACTTTATGAGAGTTAAATTGTGATGACGTCACACTTGAAGGCCTATTGATGACGTGAAAGCTCGGTGACGTACTAGTCGTTAGGCTTTCTATATCTAGGAGGTGTTGGCGCCGGGCACAGCAGAACAGCGGCTTCTGCTAATTTTCCACACAATTTTACAACGTAATTTTTTGATTAACATATGGTAGATTTAAAGAAGTTATATCCTATTCCAAATCTGACACCTGTCATCATGGATTCATAGCTTCGTTTAAAACATTTTCGCTGAATTGCAGTGGTATAGCTACGAACTCTTCCGATTTTATCCACCACTAGGGATGGCCGCGAGACGAAAAATTGGCGTCTCGCGGCTCGCAAAACAGCCGAAAAGCTTGTCTCGTCTCGCAAAAATCCCTATATCATAATGTTAAAAATGTCTGTCTCGTCTCGCAAAAAAGCTGTAAATGTCTGTCTCGTCTCGCAAAAAGTCGTCTCGCGTCCATCCCTATCCACCACTATTTTTTACACTGCAATTTAAGGGGACATATTACCCCAAAGTAGGTCAAAAAAGTGTTCTCCGATATTAAATATGTCTAATAAATTATGAATATTTTAACCCCTCATTTTTAATCATACGCCATTCATATCACGAGGTATTGCAAATTTTGTTAATACACTCAGTGCAATTTGATTGGCAAATAAACTCTTTAAATTGCATATTCTTCATGCTCACATTTTCTTCAATTTCATGTTTTTAAAATGCGAAGTTCTTTTTTTTTGTACTCGAGATAAACATTTAAATGTTTTTGTACATGTTCTTTGATATATAACTAATAAATTTGTGTATTGGAATTAGCCTTCAGTTTTCTTTTCTTTTTTTATTTTACAGAAATCATATGAAGGTCTGTAGATTTTTATTGTTTTACACTATATATATCAATAGAGAAACTATATTAGACGTAATATTAGATCAATCTAAAAATCCATGCACGGTCTTGCGTAATACATATAACAAATCCATGCACGGTCTTAAGTATACATATACTAGTAATATAGTCTAAATCTGAAAATTTTTATGAAAAAAAAATACCAAAAATCTTTATTTTTATAAATTTAATAGAGATTTTTTAACAAATAGATTTTTATTTTTATTTTTTAATTTTCATTCCAATGTGCAGTTTAAAAAGATATTTTTTTTCAAAATGTACTATTAGTTAAGCATTGCAATGCATTCAGTCCATCATTTGTACCATATTTTTTTTAATGAAAAAAATATTGAAAGGGTAAACTGACCCCTTAAACTTAAAATAATTCTAAATTTTAATTGCAACATCTATGCAGTGACGACATACACTTTAGGGCTCTACTAAACAGTAACACCCGAGTTGCCAGCTGTTCCGGTATGTAATTAACCACTTTTTGTAAAGAGTAATTAAAAAAAGCATTTTTACGGAACGGTACCCTTGCGGGACGTTCTACTGAGAAACTGTGATATAATTTTAGCAAAAATAATAGTTTATAAAAATTTATCAATTATATTTTTGAGCTGTCGACAACTCTGATAGCATACACTCTCTCACAATGGTATTCGGGTAAAGTTCAAACTTTCTAAGTTGGTTATGTAAATTATTTATGATAAAGTATGAAGACGGTTATGCACAGTTACAATTTTTGATATTTTAGTCCAGTTGTGTGTTTTAAAAAACTAATTAAATATTCGCAAATCCAAAACAGGAAAATTCGATTATACTCGAATATTTTTTTCAAAGGGTGTGTAGTTATTTATTAAGGGGGGGTTACTTCACTTCGAAGCAAATTCTTATAACGTTATTCATATGCAAGCGCTAGAATTAAACTTAATGAACTCAAATCTAGCAGTTGTGTAAATTTAGCAACTGGTGAATGGCACGACGTAATGGCGTTTTCTTTCTCTGTAATCAACCAATCAGATTCTTCTGCGTGTATTATTTACAAAGTTCTATATGCTGGGTGTCCCAAAAATGGCTGATGGATTTTGAAAATAAATAAAAAAGAAAAAACGGAATGCAATAGATATGTATCGTTTGCAGCCTTATGCTTAGTAAATCAGGGAATTTTATCCCACCAAATTTCAAATTTAGGCAACATTTTCACCCAGAGGTAGCACTGAAAACTGTGAAAAAATTAAAACCGGTATTAAAATTTTGCAAGGACTTGCAAAATACTAAACAATGACATTACAATGTAACCCCCATTTTCTGCAACAACGAGGCAACGAGTCTGAGGCAAAAATTTTCAAACATGTCACTTGGAATTGTCTCACATGCAGTACAGATGTGCTGCTTCAGCTCCGCAATTGTTTGTACAGTTTGGCGGTATACCCAATTTTTCAAGTACCCCCCCCCAACAAAAAAACTCGCAGGGCGTCAAGTCTGGCGAATAAGGAGGCCATGCCATGCCACGTCCTGTATGCATGTCGCATTCTAAGGCAATTGCCCGTTCAGTGAAATGCTCGTTCAAGAAACCAAATACTGCACACGTTCGATGTGGACAAGCCCCATCTTGCATGAACCACGAGGCATTCGAACAGTCCTCTAAAGCAGTATGAATCCCCAGATATCGTACAGCATTTATCGGTTGCTCTCAAAAAAATTGCCCTATTATTCCTTTGGAGGAAATCACAGTCCACCATTATTTTTGGTGAATGCAGAGATGAAGGTTCAGCAATATGAGGATTTTCGTTTCCCCAAATTCGCGAGTTCTGTTTTTTGACATAGCCATCGATGTGAAAATACACTGCGTCGGAGAACTATACGTTACGAACATCGAGTTCACCGTCATCCACAAGTTGCAGCATGGCGTTCGCGAAATTATAGCGTGCATTAACCTTCTGAAGCCGGCGGTCCAGCAGTTATGCCAAAAAAGAATTATGATTGGAGAACGGCGCCGGTACGAAAGCCTTTTCTGAGATTTCTTCCCCTCTTTGGACGAGAAACCCATTCACCCTTCATGGATGATAGATAAGGAATTTCGAGAGGTGGGAATCTCTTTTGTTATACGCGGTTATACTGTGGGGGGGAGGCGAGGGAAGGGAGTTTCTCGTACTCCCTTCCTCTCCTCCAAATTACCAAACACAAGACATCGTATGCTAATATGCTGGGAAGGAGGGGGATGAAATCTCACAGATTCTGCCGTTTCCTGGGTCGAAATCCTTGTTGATAATATATGTGACAATGAAATTTCTGATTCTGAATGTAATGAATCCAGGCAGACAAAAATTAATGCGAAAAATTACACTTTTCGTAATCCATTTCAAATGTAATCATTAAAATTTTAATGTTTTCCGCAACTGAAGACTGATACTCTTTCATTTATATATACCTACAACAACAAAGTCTTTTTTGTGCATCTGAAAGGATATGAAGCTCGTTTCAGCAACAGCTCAACTGATTAAGAAACAAATAACAAATTACTCTGATTAAGAAAAAAAATTTAAGTTTCGGTGAATCATCTAAAATTTGTCGCAAAGGATTTCTTATGTTTCTTTTTCATTAACACTTTGTAGATCAGGAGGATCACAGTACTTTCCAAGATTTTTCAGTATCATTCGTGATCATGACGGACACGCACTTAAATACACTGGAGCGATAAGAAACTGACATATTTTGTGGTAATAACAGCATTGGACGGTCTATTCAATTTCCTTTTATCATGGCATGAGAACGTCTTTGTCAAGCCAACACCTTTAAGTTTCTAAGGTAAGGATTGTATGTTAGCCTTTAATACGTTTTCTGGTGTTTGCAGATCGGCAATGAATGCACTTTTGTATCATATTACAATATTACATGCTGGGGGTATCTCCTATAAATTTAGAGCAATTTATAATTTTCATAAGATGTCCGAGGTTCAATAATGGTTAGTACACAACCTTATACAAATACAACTGTAGGCTCGGTTTCGACTTTCGATGTGGGCTTGGTTGTTAAATATTTCCTACCTTCTTTGGGGGTAAAATCAAGAGGATACTTAAGCGTGGCTGACGAGAAGTACAGGCTAAGGCACTGGCATTTTGGTCGCAGCATTTTGCACTCAAAGGATCATATGATCTTGGGGTTTGGCCGTCTTAATATGTGATAGCCAAAGTAAAATGACCACATCTTTGTGTCACATAATTCTTCGGGTGCAAATGGATTCGACTAAAATGTCAGCGCCGTGGCCAGCATATCTCGTCAGCAACGATACTTAAGAATATTATACCTTCAAGGACGGCCTATCAAAATCGTTTAAAGCATTCTGCTGTCAGTGAAGTGTCTGTTAAGCCCCAAGCACAACAGAACAGCAGGTTTTAAAAGCTTTTATGGAATTTTACATCGCAGTTTCTTGAATTACAAAGGGTAACACACAATAAATAAGTAAATAAGAAAACAGTTACTTCATGATAATTGACAATATTATACATTTTTAAAAAATATACGTATAAATATACAGGGTTACTGGTATCGTGGCAGTGGCGTAGCCAAGGGGGAGGGTTAGGGGGGTCATAACCCCCCATGAGGAATTTTTGCCATGCAAAATGTATATTCTTCACTTCATTATCACACACACGTATACATATATATATTTGAGTTGTAGAATTCGTAATCCCCCCCCATGAAAAATTTCTGGCTACGCCCCTGTAACGTGGGTATTTCTTTTGAGACGTGATAGGGGATCTAAATGCTACAATTTTCCCCGAAAATCAGCAGTTTTCAGAAAATTGAGTTTTTCACCTTTTTTTTCTTGAATAGCCTTAAGTTTGACATTCAAGTGCAATTTAAAACAAATCTACTGATTAAATGAATATCGTTTTAATTAATTTTCATTGCTGAAACTCTAATAAATAAACTCGTTGTTTATTATATTAATGAAAGTGAAATTTAGTGAGAATGAAAGTAATGAATCCAGTCACACTGAAATTAAGTGAGCAAAAATTACACTTTTCCTAGCCCACTTCAAATGTAATCATCAGAACTGCACTGTTTATCGCAACTGAAGATTGACTTTTGGTATTTTATGACCTAGCATTAGAAATTCTTTTCTGTGCATCTGAAAAGCTATGAGAATATGCAGCTTCTTTCAGCGCATACAACGCACAACGCCAAATAGCAAATTTCTCTGTTCAAGGAAAAAATGGTAAATTCCGGTAAATCCTCTAGAAATTCTGCCAAAGGATTTGTTATGTTCATTTTCTTCACACTTTGGAGGTCAGGAGGTTGATCGGATTTTTCATAATTTTTGAGGATCAATTATGACCATGAGGCACTTGCTCCTGCAAAGTGTGAAGCACTTTCGACTTGATTTACTTCATGACAACAACGATATTGGAGGACTATCTAATAGCCGTTTATCTTGAGACATATGAAAGCTAATGCAACACATCCTTCGACCTTCTAAGGAAATACTTTTTATGTAAACCTTTATACGATTTGTGGTGTGTGCAGATAGCCATTGAGTATACTTATATTACAGTTTTACATTTTTTATGTATCTTCTGTACATTTAGAGAACTTTATAACTTTAACTAGACGTCGCAGATTGTGTAATGAATAAGACAAGGCTCATTACAACTGTGCACACGATTTCGACTTCCGATTTGGGTAAAGCTGTCAGTTTGTTCGTTCCTTCATAATACATCAATAACACAGAGATAACTTAAGGATACAAACTTCAAGGACTGCGTATCTATTTGATTTTAAGCCTTTTTCAGTCCCTGGAATGTCTTATTGCCCTGCTCAGTACCGAGGCGAGCAGAACAACGGCTTCTGTTTAAAGAATTTTAAATCATACTTTTAAAATTATAATTGTTTGGTACGACATCAAGAACACTGGCTTCCAAAAGTTAAAAATTTTAACTAAATTTACTAAATTTGGATGGCATCTGCACAAACTATTTCGGTGTTGACTGCAAGATACGTGAGGTTTATGTAAGAAAAACGCAAATATGATTTACAAGAAAAAAAAAAAAGACAATCTCACTGGAAAAGTCCTTTCTTTGAAAAAATTATATCACAGTTTTACGCGGAAAAATGTCATAGAAATATAACAAAAATGAGTTTTAATAAGGGATATGATCACCACTAGCTTGAATGCATCGGCGGCATCAATGTTGCATGCTGTTAATTACGTTGTCGTCTGCCGAAATGGAAAGTGAAAACCAGAGACGGTGTAAGCTTCAGCTCTCCTAAACAACTTGAGGTGGAATTAAAGCAGCTACTTGTCTACCAATACAGTCCCAAAGATGCTCTATCGGATTCGGGTCTGAAGTTTGAGCTGACCATTCCATTCACTCTAAACCAAGACCATCAAAATAGTCCTCAACAGCTACAGCTCGGTGAAGTCGTGCATTATCATCCATCAGAATGAAATCATTACCAATTGCACCGGGATATGAGCGATCATATGGATCAAGAATCTCATGCCGATATCTCATACGAGACAGAATACCTCCCTGGAACACATGCTGGTCAGTATGACCACCGAGTAAGATCCCTGCGCAAAAAACTATTCCACCACCTCGGTAACTATCTTTCGACAGTGTTGGATTGACTCGTGCCTTCCAGATCAGCAGACGTCCTGAATCGCTCTCCAGAGTGAATCTGGGCTCGTCTATACAGAGTACAAAACCGCATCGATGTCTCGTCGGAAGCGTGTTGTCTTTTCTAAACGGTATAGATAAGCTTGCCTTCTCTGTCGTCGTGAGGATACCACAAAATGGTCATCGCCTGCATAGAGACTGCATCGTGAAGACGTCTTCGTGCTGAATCTGGACTCGTCTATAGGGAGTACAAAAGCCCATCGATGTCTCGTCCGGGAAGTATGTTGTCTTGCCAAAGATAAGCGTGCACTTCTCTGTCGTCCATTGAGTGGGACACACACAAATGGTCGCCTTGCATAGAGACCTGCATCGTGAAGACGTCTTCGCACTGTACTAGCGGATATTTTCCTCCCTGATGCTATAGAGTGGTCTACAACAAGTTGTGGAACAGAAATACTTCTTCTTCGAGCAGAAAGAGCTACAAAACGGTCTCCTACAGGTGTTGTAGATCGTGCTCGACCTGGAACATATAACTGCCAACTGCTCCAGAATATTACTAACCACTTTTTCTAAACGGTATATTTTTATAAATTTTATGAAACTAGCTAAACTAAGGCACGCGTCCAAAGTAAAAACTTTGCTGTATTCTAAGCCGAAAAATCCTGTCTTAAAAATGTATCAGTTATATTCTGGAGCAGTTTGCAGCTATGAAAAACATATCTTCTGGACACAGAAGCTTCAGTTCGCTATTGATTCCAGTGACGCTGGACCACACTACGAGACACATTAAGACGCCCAGCATCATCAGCCTATGACAACTCTATTTCCATCTATCCGACAGACCGCAACATTAGCGAATCGGGCGAATGGCTTGTCCCAGACATTGCGCGACCCTACTGCCCATTGTCAATGTATCTGCGAACAAATACTGTAAATCAACAAAAGTTACACCTACTCATTTACACTACCCTACGCATATTTACGAAATCCTGATATTTCCATATTTTCCTCTCACTCCTATATGCCTGTTCTTTTCCATAAAAAATTCGTAATTATCGCTTTTGCATAAATTTCCGTACAGTTAATTTTTAACATTTATATAAACTATAAATTTTACTAATAGTGTTATTTTTTTATCATGTGCTTCGAAAAACATGTTGCTCCTTAACTTTTACAGGCTAGTGTAAATACAATACGAAAACAGCTTACAAGAGTTCACAATATTGTGCGTTTGTAAGTATGTACTATATACACATATATAATGTTTTTCCTACAACTTTCAAATTTTAAAATCTAAACATAAATGTAGGTTAGAAAATGATTTTTTTCATTTTATAAATTAAATTTTAAAGAAATGAGCATCAAATTTAATTTTTTCAAATTCAAATATAAATTAATGGGTATCATAACTAAACTAAGTCAGTTATCAACATATTTTTCGCACGTTTAATTTCAATTAAGGTAAACAGTAAAATAATTTCTATATGTGGCAGGAAGTAATTTAAGTCTATTCATAATATTTTGTTCTAAAAAGAGTTTTCACTCTGTTTTTTTTTATATGAAATGAATATGTTTAAGTTTAAATTCTTAATCCGTTTAGTGCTGTAAAAGGTTTTATTACATTCGGATTAATATACTTTGGTTAATTATTTTGTTATTCTCCTTTAAGTATGAAGCCCAAAGATCACTATTTTGTGAAGCTGACATTTTAAAGCTGCAGTGGTTTCACAGCGTGTAACTAGTAACTAACTAACTTCATATCGTGTAACTGGTAAAAATAATAAGGAAGAATTTCGAGCCTTTGAAGACTCAATTATCTACACGGCAAGTGAACGACCTAAGAAAGAAAAAAACACAATTACTACAATATTCTCCGCTTAATAAGATCACTTACGTTCCGAACTTATATAATTTTAAAAATTGGTCAATTTTTATTTCGGTGAGCATTATTTGAATCCAAAGAGGGAGGATGTTACCTGTCCCTGTAGCGAGCCTACAAATTGTAAAATACGTCGAATTATGAAATTAATAAAAAGGCTTAATGAATTCCTTATTTAATATACAAGATGGCCTTTGTTAGAAGCGCACATAAATTAAATAGAAAATAAGTACGTTTCGAGTGGAATAATCTCGAATGTTAAAGTAAATAATAAACTTTGTAAAAAACACACATAAGATGTAACAGGTAAGTAGATAAGTACGTTTCGACTAAAAATTTGATTCGAGTTGATTTGTTTATTTGGACTATTAACACTCACTTTTGTTCTCACTTTTCTCCCTTCCTTCTTCGTGTTCTTTTTCTTGCTTATTTCTTTTCTGTTTTTGTGTTTTCTGTATGGATTCATCTTTGTTTAACCGTTTTTCCCGTTTACGTTTGAAACGTTCTCGTTTCTTGAATCATTTAGGTTTTCTTGTTCGATGCAAACGCATTAATGTCATTCCTAAGGTCATTGACATTAAGTGCAGGATTCACGGTTCTTCTCGTGTTGATAAGGCTCTGAAGAGGTCTAAGCGGACGGTTTTACGCGCTTTTATTCAGGATGTTCGATATAAAGTTTCGATTCTTGAATCTCATCTTTATGATCTCCATTTGCTTTTGAGTAAGTCTTACCCTGCGTTTGCTAACCGGGAAAAACGGAATTTCGCTTATATTGAACAACGTTCTATTTCTCACAGAGCTACTTTGGATAAGAAATTCCAAGCTCTTCTTCCGGTTAGGTCTTCCGTCAGTTCTGTCTGTCCTCTTGTTTAGGACACTGTTGTTAATTTGTCTTCGCATGTTTTAACTGATTCTCAGAGAGATGCTCTTAGTTTAGGTTTGAATTTTTCTCGTGTTAGTAACGTTTCGGTTTCCAAACTTATTGCTCCTATGGAAAAGTTCTTTAAAAATAGTAAACTCTCTTCTAACCAACTTGATACTCTGCGATATCTTATTGCTAATGCTATCTCTTTTAATAATATGCATGCCAAATCTAACCTTTCTCGTTCTCAAAGAACTGCTCGAAAAGAACTTAATTCTAACCCCAATTTACTCATTACTAAAGCTGATAAAAGCGGCCAGACTGTTTTACTTGATAAATCTTCCTATGTTGATAGTATTAATAACATGCTAACCACTGATCCATACACTAAATTAAATTCTGATCCTACTAACAGTCGCCTTTCTGAAATTAAACACACTGTGAAGTCCTCTGTAATCTTAATGATCAAACTAAATGTTTTTTATTCCATCTATTGCTAACTGTGCTCGTTTCTACGCCCTTCCTAAAATTCATAAACCTTCTCTTGCCTTTCGCCCCATTGTTTCTAACATTGGTACTGTTTCTTGTAACTTTGCACGTTTCCTCTCATATACTCTTTCACCTTTGACTGCTAGTAATACCCACACTGTTAAAAAGTCTTATGATTTTGTTAACAAAGTTAAACTTCTTTCTCCTACTAATTCTAAAATGCTTTCTCCTGATGTTAAATCTTGACCTATCCAAGGGTTCCCACCCAAGGTGCAATTGATTAATTACGTCTCAGAAACCTTTTCATTTAATAGTTTTAAAGAAAGTAGTATTCTAAGGATATTTATCTACTAACCATTTAAATGTAATCGTAAAACAGACACAGGTTGATAAATTAAGTAATTTTACGATTTGCACTCTATCATAATCTAGGTTGAGTTGATTTTTAATAATCACGTTTATCCTCTACATTGTAAACTACACACTTTAATTTTTAGGTCTTTCTTGCAATTGTCTGAGAGAGCAACCTTTGGGAAATAGCTGCGGTTGAAGAATCGTAACCTGAGGTTTTAGCTAGGTTCCGGAAGTTCTATTTTATACCTGTAACGTATACCGTACTAAATAGTCTAAATTTTCTTTCATGGTTTCTATTCTTTAATTTACTTTTTGATATTTCAAGGGAAATATTTTATTTACTTTTTAAAATCATTTATCTAAAACAATAATAATAAATAAAAGTGAAAACCTAATTAATAACCTTAGTGAACATACATTTCTAAGTTATCCAACCAACTTAAAAATTATTCCTACATTTGTAGGGATGAATTATAAAGCGTACAAATTTTTGTAAGTTAGTGTATTAAAAATATGCATATTTATCATTTGAAAATAGTCACACACCACCAGTCTATATTTATTAAATATTTTTTCCGTCAAACGCGCGCAAAGTAAGTGAATGTCTTTTTAAGTATTCATTTTTTAAGACATGAGTAACCAGCGTTCTCCTGCTGAATGAAATCAATAATTAAATTGATTCTTATAAATTGATATTTTCTCAATTTTTATCTCTTTGCTTCGAAACTGTATGATGAAAGCTATATCTTTTCTATAGATTGTTTGGATTTGAATTTAGATGAATGCACAGAGATTTAGTGAATGCACAAAGACTATCTAATTCGCGTGTTAATCTGTTCCTTTTTTGTGGAAAAAGTGTGTAAATAAAATGCTTTAATGAAGGAAACATATTTTCAAAAACTTTAATTTCGTGTATTTTTGAAATGAGATCCCGGGATAGCAATTTGAAACTCTGAGCTTCTTGGAAAAGGGTAAATAATGTAGAGTTGCTTTCAAGGTAAATTTTCATGCATCATTAAAATTATTAAAAAATAAGCTTTTGGATAGAAGGATTTGTAATTCTTAAAACAATAAGCTCTTAAATTACGTACAAGCTCTAATATCAAACACATTTCCTGATAACTGAGTGTGATAAATAATTAAAGATCCAGATGCATTGCAGTGAAAACTGGAATGAAATGGACGGGTATACAACACAGCCGCTCCGAAGGTTAATAAAGAAAGTTTACTCGAAATATGAATTTGATTGAAAGTTATTAATTTTGCAGCTATTTCAGCTGAAAAAATATTGAGTAACTTTAAAGTCTGTCGTGTGTTTAAAATTAAGCAAGAAGTTGTTGGTTTTGTTGTGTTTCGAACATTTATTTTTAGGCATTCAAGAATACGCTTATATCTTGCCTAAAAATTGACTGCTTTTCCTTGCACAGATAATGGAAAATAAGAAATTCTTAGGACAGATAGAGGATGAATGAAAGCCGAACCTGCGACCTGACACTTAACTGGTTAATGAAGAATAGGGCGCGAACTTAACACCTAAGCCACCGCTCCTTAGCACGCGAGTAACAAAATGGAGGTTCCTAGAACAGTAAGTGAGTAACAATTGAGTGGACTTACAGGGGAGTGACCAGTAACAATTGAGTGGGCTTACAAGGAGGAGGCCCGACATCAGGGAAACGGATTTCAAAGATCTTTGGCATAGTGGCAGTATACTATGTGATTATACTACATGTTAAATACTAAGACGATATACCCAAATGCAGTCCAGAAAAATTAATGTTTATCTTCGAACCTCTTCACCGAAACCTTAAATGTAAGTTACACGTGGAAGAAGTTGAGCGGCGTGGCGTAATCAGCCTCTTGTTGCGCAGATTTTTCTGCTCTTTTTAAAGTAAAACTTCTTTA
Source organism: Cheiracanthium punctorium (assembly GCA_038373885.1). NCBI lineage: Eukaryota > Metazoa > Arthropoda > Arachnida > Araneae > Cheiracanthiidae > Cheiracanthium > Cheiracanthium punctorium. The sequence goes on along the minus strand of JAWZYV010013018.1, from coordinate 208,021 downwards.
GTGGCGACTAGGGAGTAACTCAGATTTTTCTTCTGACTGAAGTAACGCTCAGTAAAGGAAGTGACGTGCGGCACTCCGAAAACAAAGAATCGTTGAAAATCCTACCTTTTCGACCTACTTTCGCCGTTCCCCGAATTCATCGTGTTCCCGAATTCATCAATCTTTATTTATATATCATAAGCGTTTTGAAGGTACATCCAACATAATATTTTATATATAATCTCAACCTCACAGGAGGTTCTCGATAATCCTTATTTTTAGATGAATAATATAGAATGCATGGTTTTGGAAAATCACAAAGTAATGGAACCTGCCTGCAATCGAACCGGAACAGGGACTGATTTACGGCGGGGCATTCGGGGCACGTGCCCTGGGCCCCCGATTTTTAGGGGCCCCCAAAACGTACTTTTATGTAATCATAATAGCTACTAAAATTATCTCTCAAGAGAAAAATTTCTGATTACTTTATTTCATCACAAATATTCAAAATTTTTAATTTAATGAAACTTGAAACGCTAAAAATTATGCATCCGATTCGACATTCGATAAATTCGATATTCGCAAAATCGTTCGGTCACCTCAGCATGCTCCTTCTTTTATCTTTTCAAAGGTGTGTAACGGCTGTAAATACCCATAAAAACATTTCAAAATCGAAAAATTCATGTAAGTGGTATCTGTCGTGACATTTTACTGAATTGTAAATGTTTACGTATGGTTAACTAAGGAATGATAATTGGTTTTAACTTAATTTAATTAAGTAATAATCTGCGGAAAATTTTTGTGCAGGGGCCCCAAAAGTAACTGTGCCCTGGGCCCCCAAGTGTGTAGATCGGTCCCTGGGAACAGTAGATGGAAACGTCAGTTTAAGAACACTTTTCCTGGATTTTAATCCAACTTCCAGAAAGAACAAGAGGATGGTACTCCACAATTAAACGACAGTGGCTGCAAACGAACCTAAACAGCAGAGGGAAATTTTCGTTTAAGAACACTGTTGGAGGATCATACTTCGATCCCACGAAAGTAAATATATAGGAGGGGACACTTCTCTTAGAAAGTTGGATAACGCCGTAGTTGCAAACAGATGGCTCTACGCACACTGGGTAACTGTGCATCTTCTGCTTCTACGCATCTCAGGTTGTTTATATTTCCATCGAGGCGAAGTAAATGGAATTGTTGAATTAGCAGAACTTCAAAAAATTAAATACATAAACTTAAGAACGTGATATATAGTAATTACTGGCTTCAGATGTGTTTTAATTACATAATTGTCTTAGAATACTATTTCGTAATGATTCTAGGCAATAGTTTCGAAGCGAAGTGATATTATTATTTGTAAAATGCCAGTTACACTGGCCGTTAGGCCATTAAACTCCTAAATAATATGTATATTATGTCTGTTATTATTTTGCCGAAAAGCTGTATTTTAAGAAATGTTAGTAGAATGCAGTTTGTGTGAACGCAATATTTATAATGATATATATAGAGTAATGATATATATATTTATATATAGTAATGATATATATATTTATAATGATATATATACAACGGTTTAAGAATACTGGTATGTAACACCAGAAAGAAACAAACACTGGCTGCAAACGGTTTAATAACAAAATAAAAGATGTCTTGATAACAAATGGACACTTCGTGGATTCTAACCAAACCTCAAGACGGAGCAAGCAAAGGTTTAACACGGGGATGGAACACCACAAAGAAATGGACCCTGGCTGCAATCAATCCGAAACAATAGACAGAACCTGCAGTTTAAAAACTTGGATACAGAATAATAATTCGAAACCTACCAGCAGACGAAATCAACGCTTAAGAATACTGTGACAGAAAACACACAAAAAAAAATTACACTACCTGCATTCGAACCCAACTAACAGAGGAAAACATCAGTTACGGAACACAGTTAAAGCATAATACTACACTATGGACATTCCCCCCATTCAAACCCAACGGATGTTGTCAAAGCTTCAGTTTTTAGGCCTTACACATCTAGAAGGTTTTGGATCTACCAATAGCCATTTATCTTGAGATAGCATAAAACGATGCACATTCGAAGTTGTTGAAACATTGAAAAGTTTAGATATTTTGTAGCATAAATTAGTAAAGAAAGTAGGTACAATTGATTATTTAAGATTATGAACAATAGTTGAGAAAGAATTAGAATTTTTTGAAAAGTAGAGGAAGAATTATTATTAGATTCTTATTAAATTTAGAAAGATCTTTTTCAATAATGAAGGGGCTAAAACCAACACCTCCTAGATATAGAAAGTCTTACAACTGCTACGTCACCATGCTTTGACGTCATCATTTGGCCTACATTTAAAAGTTTGATTGTGAGAAAAAAAAGTTATTAAAAATTTCTGGTGAATTTACCCATGATTGGTAATATTTTAATAATTTGAGATAAAAATATATAATTTTATGACAAATGGCAGTTTTTAACCATAACTAATTAGATAATGTGATAAGGAAATAGATCATACTGAATAATATTGTATGAGAAAGATATTTTAATTTTAATGTTTAATATAAGATATTTCCTAATATTTGTAGTATTTACCAGAAATTTTTAATAGTTTTATTTTGTGAAAATAAAACTTTTAAATGTAGGCCAAATGATGACGTCAAAGGCGTGTGACGTAGGATTTGTAAGGCTTTCTATATGTAGGAGGCGTTGCTAAAACAGGGAGAAACACCCAAGTAATGCATCTCATTATTAAAAGCTGAAGTGTCAGAACGAATTTTGGTTGCACGAAAAAAACCAAAAGTCGTTTTTTTTCGTTCTTAAGGGTGATTAGAGAGAACTTGAGGAGGTAAAGAGAAAAGGGTTGTGGAAAACAGAAATAGAGGAAACGTTGGACAACGATGGACAAAGATGGTCAGGGGTTATACATGAACTTGTATACAAGCATGTGTTTCTAGAGAGCGATAAAATATATTCTTTTCTAATTTCTGTTTGACCAATGAAACGTGATCTTCGACACGCGTTTTTTTTTGTTTCAAGAGCCATTCAAATTGCTTTCTCAGCGTATCTAATTTATCTCTTTGAAACTTTTTAGGATATGGTTTTCAAATATAATGGTTCACCCCATTAGTGCAATGGGCACGTTTTACTAATTGTGAATTTTTGTATGGGTGTCATACGCAAATTTAAAATGTGTAACTTTGTGAAATTAATGAAAGGATTTTTTTCTTAGCGCTGTCTTGCTTTTCTACCTTAGTTTCAGCTTTTTTTTTTCAATTTACGTTGCCAAGTTGCCTGTAATAGATAAAGAATTAAACGGCATTAATAGCCTTCTTGGATACCCTCTAGATAAAAGTTTGTACTATCTTTATATTTTGTGTATTTGTGTATGTATTCGAAACATCGTTTAACAAATTAACAGTTCCAAAGCACTGCTACTGCATTTAATTCAAATACAAAAATTGCGAAAATACTTTTAACCTGAAAATTTTGTAAATTTGTAGCAAAACTAGAGTGGAATCGCCTTTTTACAAAGGATATCAATATCCGTCGTACATTTCCTGCGCGATGGCTTTCATGTTTAACTAACTCAACTCCTTGTGATTTTTCGGCTGAAAGGATACCTTAAACGTATAGTTTACTAGCTGAAGTACCCGTCCTTGACGGGTTAGTACTGAATGCAAATTTACAAAAAGCAAGAACTTTCGTCAGCATTGTAGGAGTACACGGAATGGATGTAGTATGTTGTCAAACTAAAGAAAGCGATGTTATAATTTTTATGTATTGTTAAAATATTACAGGTTAGAGAGTAACTAAGTAATATCATTTCATTCGCTTTAGTCGTAATTATGTGATGCGACGAATATTTACGCATAATGAAATAATTTTCGAAAATCTCAAAATCTAATCAAAATTTTTGAAAAATTGGAAGCATGGAATTTAAGTTCAGTGACAACTTATCATGTCACCAAATTTCGTTTCATTCCCTGCAGTCTTTATTTCGTGATGCTGGAACAAAATTTCAGCTTTTATAACGATTTTCACAAAATCTCAAAATGCAATTAAAATATTTTAAAAATTCAACGCCTATAAATTAAGATTAGCAACTACATATCACATCACCAAATTTCGTATCATTCGTATCAGTCGTTATTACGTGATGCTTGAAGAAATATAAACGTATTTTGAGAGAATATTCACAAAATCTAATAAAAATGTTTAAAAAATTGTACACCAATAGTTTATGTTGAGCAACCATCTATCTAGTAACCATCTAGTGACCAAATTTCATATCATTCGCTTTATTCGTCATTACGTAATGCGGGAACAAAGATTCACTCAATTTTAAACGATTTTCGCTAAATCTCGATATCTGATCGATTTATTTTAATTAGATGCTTATAGTTTAAGGTGAGTGACCACCTATCATTTCACCAAATATCATTTTTTCACCTTAGCTGTTATTACGTGATGTGCGAACACAAATTTACACAATTTGAAATGATTTTCGCAAAATCTCAAAATCTAATCAAGATTTTTTTTTAAATTTGACGCCTATATTTTAAGTTGAGTCAGCACCTATCATGGCACCAAATTTCATTTTACTCGCTTCAGTCGTTTTAACGTGATGCTTGAACACAAATTTACGCAGTGTAAAAGGATTTCCGCAAAATCTCAAAATCCAATGGAGATTTCTTAAAAATTCGACGCCTACGTTTTAAGTTGAGTGACCACCTATCATGAAACCCAATTTCATATTATTCGCTTCAGTCGCTTTTACGTGATGCTCGAACAAATAAAGCGTCACGGACAGAACGACAGAATGACAGAACGACAGACAAACTTTTTTTTTGAGGGTCGCACCGGATTTCCAGGTGCTTGAAACGGATAGAAATCGCAAAATTTTTGAATTCCAAGAAATGTAGAGACGAAAGTCTAATTTTATTTATATAGATAGAGGAAATACGAAATCTGCCCAATTTGAAGAATCGAATCTTTTCGCAGATGAGCAGCATTGCTCCCGAACCCCCATATCCCACCGCGAATCACGAAGCCAAGTTTTGGTACTCAAGTAAGGTGGAGACGTTGAAATCAAGCTTTGAAACTTTTGCTTTCTATTATGATACTAGGTGCGTGTTTTTCACTTGTGGTATCATAAGTATTTCAATAAGATTGTCAGCATTTTGCGATAGCAATAAAAGTTTACGTTCACGATTTGTGAGAATTCATCAACAATTTATTTATTGGGTAGAGTAAGAAGCACCCGGCTGCTTCGGACAAGATTCACACATTGAAATGTTTTTTTTTCTTTGTGTTTAAAGAGGAGATGTAAAGGTATGCAAATGAATTTCGTTTTATTTCCATGTTCGCGAGCATGCTTCTTTCTGAAAACGTAATACTGCACTATAGTTCTTGCATCACTTTTATACACTAAGAGTAAACCGCCATTTCAGAGAAAATCACTACATGTGAGATATCAGGGATTTAGTTCCTCCTTGTTATACTATCTTAAGTATCACATAGCATATAGTAAGCTTTAAAATGGATTGTATTAGGTGTTATGTACATTAAAATGATGTAAACTTTTATCTAATAAATTAATATAATGGACAAAGCTTATTTCATTATAAAAAGTATATATTAAGATTCTTTTCAGTTATATAACAACGAAATATGTGGCATGAAAGAAATTCAGAATTTTAATTTTTAACTGTTCCTTCCTTCTTCGTTTTAATATTGTATATGCCCTTCCGTTTGGAATCCGTCAAAAGTTCAGGAGATACACATAGTATTATTATTTAATGCAGCAATAATTCGAAAGAAACAGCATAACTTTACTACGGTATTTCATTCTCCCTTTCAATTGGCCTGTCCGTTATTTGAAAATAAATTATAACTGAGTACCTAAGCATATTCAAAAATCACAAAACTGTGCATCTTCATAGTAGATAAAACGTAAGCCTCTCTTTCGCATTTCCTAAAAGAATATGGCGCAAATACAAACAAATCTGTTATTGATTTTTCGTGGAATAATTTTTTTATGTTTCAATGATGAAAAATAATGTTTCAGAAGGAAACACTGTATTTTTCTATGGATCAAACACTCACTTTGTAAATTTTCTGACACTATGGTTTTCTGAAAGATTTATTCATTTTATTAATCATTAAAAGGGAAGCCCGTAAATTTGTCTTTACTGATTTAATTTTTTTACAAGGTACCAACTCATGCTTGTGCTGAATAAACTACAGTAAAGAATTCCATATATTCAAGAAACATATATGTGAAATTTTAAATGATTAATCCTTTCGTCTCTTTCGTAAGTAAATTAAGTACATAACTTTTTTCGACTGCAGAAAGAGTATTTTGAATGCAATGTACCTATGGGTTTTGAAAATTGCTGAAGAATAATTTCTACAAAGAAATTCAAATAGTAATAGAGCAATCATAATATAAAGAATATTTGAAAATTTCAATAGTGTCAATTAAAAACAATTAGAATACCCAAATGGAAGTTGACTTTTCGTTTTATTAATTATTCTATATTTGCTAGTGGCTAAGTCAGTTCTACTCTAGCGCAGAATCTTAGTCTGTAGTTGAAATATTTTAGATTTGTTGCTTTTCATTATATAATTTTTTTTCTTGTGAATTTAGTTTAGCATAATAACCCTTTTCTAACCTAATTAAAAATAAATATGAATTTAATATTGTAAGAAAGAGCATCTACTAAATAAAGTCCCCGTCGTTTTATGAACTCACGTTGATTTGCAGCCAAATTGAAAACCAATTTGGAGAAGAAATTAAGATGCTAAATTTTTAAGCCCCCTGACTCTTCAGTCATATATATATATATATATATACATATATATACATATATATATATATATATATATATATATATATATATATATATATATATATATATATATATATATATATATATATATATATATATATATATATATATTCAAATATAAAAATCCCAAAATAACCCCGAATCTTTTTAAAATTAAGTACGACAAAATCCATTAAACGAACTGAAAATATATATTAATAAATTAAACCGGACTTTCGTCAGAGGGAGACCGGCGTAAATGTTAGTTAGTGTTGAATAATATCCAGATACATGGAGTGTTAAATATGTTTAATCAACGGACGCCGGCTCTCCCTTTAACACTCAGTATATCTGTATATAAGATTTCTAAATTAATATATTCAAATTCCAACAATGCAATAGTATAATAATCTCCAGCCACGCGAAAGTTCGGTTTAATGTATTAATGGATTTTTTATGGATTTTGCCCTAATTAATTTTCATTTTGTCAAAGACTTGAATATAAGCACAGAAATATCCTTATATATATATATATATATATATATAAGGTAAGTGGAGAGAATATACATTATTTGAGGATGGATTTATTTATTTAGTTTATTTTTATTTTTACTTTTAAATTTATAATTGTTTTCATTATATTCAGTTTTAGTTATTTATTTAATTTTGCTTAGTAGAGACAAATTTGAAGTAATAAAATAATTAATTGCTTTCCCAATTTGAGTACGATTGAAAGAATTGATGTTAAATATTCGCATATGAATAATGGCATCTTTTCAGTGTATATATGTGACCGTTAAAGTATATAATGTAGTTATTTCATAGAATACCTAGTTATTCCATGAAATAACTGATCGTGTCCGTTAAAGTGTGTAATATGTTAATAATTTGACACTTTAACAAGTTATTCTATGAAATAACTAGGTATTCTGTAAATTAACTAATGGGAAACAGTTAAAGTGTAAAATAAGCAATTTATCTAAAATCAAATAATGGCAATTCTTTCATTTTAGATAACACGCTAAACAAGTTCTCTCCATATGGCCTGTAATAGTTCATAAATGCAGTAAGGGTGGAAGGTAAATGTATTTGTCGTTGACTTTTGAGAGTATGGCGAAAAAGTGTTTCGTTGTTTTATGCTTTGGTATTTTTGCCGTCCTTCAAAATCTATTGTTTTTAATTCGAAATTAACGGGTTTTTTTCCCGCTACTCTCCATATTGTTAAACGGAACGTAAATGTACCTTAGACTAAAAAGCGAGATATATGATATAGATTATTTCACACTTTAACGGGCTGCAGATCTTTATTCTATGAAATAACTAGTTAAACCATGAAATACAAGAGAGTTTTACACTTTAACGGAAACTATCAGTTATTTCATGGAATAACTAGGTATTTTGTAAAATAACAGATTTCATACTTTAACGGTAACATATATATGGTTAGGATGCCACCAGTTATAGCGGACTAAATACAACATATTGATATATACAAATGTGACCCTCTGTGACGCTACAGCGACTCTTTTGTGATCATCTGTGCTATTAGGGTTGTTTAAGGAATCGCTCAACTCATAAAGCAACAAATAGCGCATCTCTCTGCTTACGAAAAAAAAAAAAAAGAAATGGTACACTTTGGCTGAAATACCTAAAAGTTTTCCAATTGAGTTCTTGTTTTGTTTTCATCAATATTTTGAGGTGAAGCCATTTGTGATTTTTCACGATCATTCCAGATCATAATCCACTCCCGTTGAAACATTTTACAATGCTAAAAGCTTGACTATCCTCATGCTAAAAAACGGCATCAGGAGAAATATCCCAACGCCGTTAATCTTGATACACTTCCTGACATATGATACATAAAACCGCTGTTACATCTCTGAGGAATTATTTGATATGTCAGTCTTTATACATTTTCTGGTGTTTGCAGATAGCCATTGAATATACTTTCAAATCATTTTCTAATTTTACAGTTTGAAGGTATGCCCCATCTATTTAGATTAATGTATAGTTTTAATTAGGTTTTCAAGGTTTTGTAATGGGTAGAACACAGCCCTGTATGTGGTTTCTGCTAGCACTCGATTTGGGATTAATTGTTGATTTGTTCGTGCTTTAATAGGGGGTAATGACTGGCAGCCTATCTATTTGGATTAAAACCTATAGTGCGTTCTAACGCTCAGACCCAGCAGAACAGCGGCTTCTGTTAATTTTACCAAATTTTTCATCATAATTTCTTGAATTGCAAATGCTATTATAGTTCAAATAAATACAATCCAAAAACAGTTAAAATAATTAGAAAATTAGAAAAATTACACCAAAAGAACTGCTTGTAAGGCCGTACAGCTATTTGAAACAAAAAAATTTTCATCTTCGTCAGTGAAGATATAAGTCATTCATAGACTGTAACAGGAAACTGGAAAGAAAATAAACGGAAAACATAAGCGAAGAACAAATTGCCAATCGGAGGGAGTAAAAAAGCAAGAAACCAGGGAAGACGAGAAAAAGGGATAAAGAAAGTAGATAACAATAAAATATAGAAAAATAAACATAATATAGGAAAAATAAACAAATAAAAAAGGAAGAAATCGCACAAAATAGAAACATGGAAATGAGTAAATAAACAGAAAAACCAAAGAACAACAACAAAAAAGCAAAAATACATAAAAATACTTTTATATATAAAAACAGGACAAAACTTGAATTTTTAGATAAACGGGACAACACAATCGGTTTTTTACTAATGACAAATAATGCAAATAAGTAATACACATAATAACTACAAAATAAAATCGGATAAAAATAAATAAATAAGTAAAACAAAGAGAGACCGAAAAATTGAAGAAAGCAGGAATAAACAAAGCATCTTACAATAACTGCTTTCAAGGAAAATGAATGAAAGGAATGGAAGAGCCCTTGTTCACAAGACACTTCAAGTGCTGGGTAGTTGAAAAAGCTTGCAAAAAATCAAGATGAGACAAACGCTGGATGTTGCACAAGAACTGATTGAAACGATGATTAGACTTCAAATAATATGAGGCAATATAATATTTGGAAAGCTTATGATCAGAAGTATACCTCTCATGCTCTTTGATCCTAAATTTGAGAGCTCTTCTAGTTTTAGTAATATAGATCAAGTCACAAGATCCACAAGGAATAAAATAAGAACTCGAAAGGTACTCAGTAGAAATAGCATCTTTGAGAGAAGATAATTTCGCTTTATTAAAAGTTTAAAGATGTCTCAAACCAGAATTTTTGAAAAGTTAAAAAATTTTGTAATACAAATTAGAATAACCTAAACATACAGTTGATTGTTGAAAACCATTGAGAAAAGTAGAGGAGGGATTAGACTTACGAGCCGTATTCGGAAAGTAAGCTCTATGCTGAAAAAAATATTAATATATATTTTTTTTTACAAGCAATTTTTATTTTTACGTGAAAGAGCATGCCTTAAGCTATTTTTTTCTGCATAGTTTTCGCCAATGTTCAAACACTTGCCCTGCCGGGTTACCAGCTTTTCCTTAGCTTCATAGAAGATTAACGGCAATGACGATGACCACGACTTAAAAAAAACTACAGCGTGCAATTCAAAAAGAACAGGGAGGATTGCTGAATAAAGGAATTGTGCTGATCCATGATAATGCTCAGCTCTAAACTGCTGGAAACTCTCAGAAGATGATTCGAGAGTTTCGTTGTGAGGAGTTCGATCGCCCGCCATACAGCCCAGACTGCCCGACTACCACTTGTTCCTGTACATGAAGCGCAAGCTAGGCGGCAAGCGCTTTGGATCCGACGATGAGGTAAAAAATTCTGTAGAGTCGTAGTTATTGTGATTGGGATGGTGTTCTATAAAGATGGTATAGAAAAGCAAGTAATCTGCTACGACTATTGTTTGAACATTGGCGGAAACTCTGTAAAAATATAGTTCAAGGTATGCTCTTCCATGTAAAAATGAAATTGTCTAAAAAAAAAATACTAACTTTTTTTTAGACGGAAAATAATTTCGTCTAAATCATCGAATGCTTAATTTAGAAAGAGCTTTATCAATAATGGAGGGGATAAAACCTCGAGAAACAGCTAAAAGTATATCTCGGAGGTGTTACGGAATATAACCAACCACTTTTTGCCAAAGGTAAATTTCTTTTAAAAAATAGCGAAACTTCTTCGTCAAAGAGTGAGAAGAGAGATACTTCAAAAAGTTAGCCGCATGCAAGAAGTGGTTAGTTGTTTTCCGCGATACTTGGAGGCTGTGTAATCCGTGTGTTGTTCAGCGTATGTTGTACTAGGCTTCTTCGGACACGATTCAATCGTTGAAAAGTTTTTTTTTTCTGTTTTTTTTCTCTAAACTTTGAGAAGTTAAGGTACGGAAAATTTATTTCGTTTTAGTGCCATGTTCGTGAGCGGACTTTTTTCTGAAAACTGAATGTCGCGCTTTAGGTTTCCAACACAAGTAAACTACCAATGCAGAGGACAATGCAGAGGACTACCAATGCAGAATTACAAAAAGTAACACATATGTGTCATGAAAGAAACTCTGAATTTTAATTTGTAGCTACGCCTTCTTTTTTTTTTTTTTTTTTTTTTTTTTTTTTTTGTGTGTGTGTGTGTGTGCCATTCCGTATCGATTCCGTCAAATCTTTTGGAGATTATCGGGGAAACCCGATGTTCTGGAGTTTATAAATAGTTTCAAATTCGTATTATACGCGTCAAATAGTTAAATTTTGCCTTTTGTTGCATTAAAAGTGGTTAACTAGAACGCGAGATATGGAGTTTTATATTTCTCCATTGGTTTCTACAGCATTTTCTAGACATCTGGAGAAATATCGTTTGAAGGCCTTCGCAGAGGTGCTAAGTCACCGGCTGTTTTCGGGAGATTTCCCACCACTAATTTTTACTTACAAATTTATGCTTAAAATAAGTCCAAATATTTAATGCAAAATAAAACAGACTAAAAATTGTGGTGGTAAATCTCCCGGAAAAAGCCGGAGACTCGGCAGCTCTGCCTTCGCTAACCTCACTTTTGGAGACTTATTTTTGGCTCCAAATTTGGCGATATTTCGCGAGAAAGTCGCCGAACTTGGTGACAGTTTGCTCATTTAGCGCGATTTTCCCAATGGGGCTTGTAAATCTAGATTTCCTGCATTAAAATGCATAGCCTAATATTACTCTATTACGCAATCATAATCGAGTCTGTTCTATTACATTCCGCGAATAATTATTTCTGAAAGCTTCCCCAGTGTTCGTCGTAAGCTATAAAAGCAGCCGTGGTTGCCCAGTTCAGTCAGTCGTGTTTCTGCTTGATGAGAGAGCAGATGTCCGTGAAAGCTTAAAGCTTTGTATTGACGCTATAGAAGCGGTGTTTTAAAGTGCTCTGTGTAAATTCTTCATTGCTGAGATTTGAAGGACAGTGTACGATTTACCTCGTATAATGCCACTGAATTTTTGAATGTGGAAGTGTTTTATTTAGTGTGAGAAATTCAGCATTTGTGAAAGCATCTGTACTAAGTGGACTGTAATCATCACATTACGAGCTGTTTGTGCTTGTGACTTTTGTACAGTTGATTGTTGGACGAAGTTCTAGTAGTAATAAAGTTTGTGTTTCATCTTAACAAGTGGAATCTTTACAAGAACTTTCTACACCTACTGGATTTTAGAACGACGCACCCAGGAAAACAAGCAGAGCATTCTGCACCAGCGTTATTATTTAATGAACGAATGATTCCAAAGAAAGAAAATAACTTTACTATATTCTAATCTCCCTTTGAGATATGTCCGTCATTCAAAAATAAATGTTAACTGAGTAACCAAGCATGTTACAGAATTTACAAAAGCGGTGCAACTTCATAGTAGATAAAACGTAAGCTTTCCCGCATCGCTGAAAAGAAAGAGTATGACGCAAATATAAACAAATCTGTTATTCATTTTTCGTGGAATAATTTTTTATGTTTAAGTGATGAAAAATGGATCTTCAGAAGAAAAAACTGTATTTTTTAAAGATCAAACACTCACCTTGTAAATTTCTTTAACACTTTGGTTTTATGAAACATTTATTCATTTTCTGAATCATTAAAGGGGAGCAGATAAATTTTTCTTTACTGATTTATGTTTTATTCATGATATTCTAAATATTAAACGAAGTGCTTTAACTGCATTAAAACCTCTTTATTCATTTTTTGTGAAAAGATATTAGTTTATTTCTGCAAAAAGCGAAAGAAAAATGACGTAAAATGGGGTTTTTGAAGTAATATGTTTCCGGAATTTGACTTTAATTGAATTCTATAAATTTTAATAAAACACAGATCTTATTTAATACTACGTTATAATGTGAAACATACTGTGTGTTGAAGAATAAACCATTGAGCTTTTGAAAAGTATTTCTTATACTTTTTATCGTGCATTGCATCTGTCCCATTTGTAAGAAATTATGCTGCATGAGAGTAATTCTGAAAATATTTCGTACAAAATTAAGGTTTTTTTCTTAAAGAAATTTTTATTATCTCAAACATCAAATTAGAGGTCATTTATTATACAGGGTGCCCCAAAACTGTGGTAAAGTGCTTTAATTCTTTATCTATTAGAGATAAATAGGCAGTGTAAATCGGAAAATTGTTCACAATAATGTAGGAAATAAGGTTCCGTTAAGAAAAATTTCCTCTCGATAATGTTCAAGAAGTTACACTTTTTTATTTTGTATACGACCCCCGTAGAAGACAATTTCCAATTAGTAAAATGTCTCCCATATACTTAAGAGGTGACATATAAACTTTGAGAATTATACTTTAAAAATGGCAGATATGAAGATAAATATAACGCTGGTAGATTAGCTAATCTTTGTCGCAAAGATGAATGACGTTCCTTTTAAAAACCACAAAAGGGGTGGTAAACATGCTTTGTCTGAAGTGCGGATTACGACCATGCGCTGTTCTGAATTACATTAGGGTTTCAACCAACTCCATGGTACAAAGCCTCAGTTCTCCTTATACATTCATATCGTATTATGTGAACCTACGTATCTTCTCTAGACTAGCAAACCCGAATGCTTAGCACGTTATGAAATTGATAGCTCGACCCTGTAAAAGACTTGGGTACTTATTCAGATAGATTTAGTAGGTACTAAACCTATCGTTCTGTTACTAAAGATGTAGGCGGGGATACTAAATGTGAGTAAATAGGAATTCAGATACATTTAGCACTAAATCACGTAATCAACGCAACAGATGAGGGAAAATGGAGGGATAAATTAACAGTGAAGCTAGTAGACCAAACAGAGTGTTTGTTCTTGTTTGTGTTGTCATGTTTGTTGTCAATGCTGCTGTAAACGAGTGATGCTTTATCATCTCTCGTTGGGTATCGGACATGCTGTTGCTCACTGCCAGCGCTGGAAGTATCGGATTTCTGATGGAGATCTGCTAATGTTGATCGACGACAACCCAGGCAGTAGCGGATTGCTGAGGAGTCCTGCTGGTGCTGAGCGCCCAATGTTAGAGGTTTCCGGAAGATATTCCAATAGAGGATTTGCCGCCATCTACCTCTAAAGGCTACGACTAAAGCTGGATTCATACTTGTTCGTTCCGTGTAATTCAGACTCAGTTCTGTCCCACCGTTCTTTTTCATTTTGAGACGTTGATTGTCTGTGTGCGAGCTTGCGGAGCCGCAATAAATACACCAATGAAATCACGCGATGTGACATCGAAGTGTGACGTCAAAATAGGGCTCTGGAAACACCGTCTTCTAATTCACTGTAGCTTCGCGGTGGCTGCCGACTATCTGTTCTTGCCAGATCTTCCGGAAACCCTTTGCGATCTACGCGCGGGATCCCGATTTCCTTCTCTGAGTGACGTACGTCATGGTTACATCTTAACGGCACGGAACGGCAAGTATGAATCCAGCTTAAATTTCTCATTATTAAAATCTATCTATTAAAAATTATCTATTAAAATTAAATTTCTCATCTATTAAAAATTAAATTTCTCATTTTATATGCATACAGACACCAGTAAAGAAATGTCGTATCTAAAAGCTACTGTTCATTTGACAAATTTTACAATTGAAAGTACGCTTTGATCACTTTCGGTTTTAAAGATAATGGCTTAATCATCTGTTTTGAATCATCCGATATGTAAGCTCTTTAAGTATAATAATCAGTTAGTACATCTGATACGCATTTAGGGGTTAGTGGTAGTCAGAATTTTCAAAAAATTGATTTTTTTTTTTTTTTTTTTTGCATTTTCTTAAAGTATAGTATCTTAAAAATATTCTCTGAAAGTTTGAAGTGAATCCGACAAATATCTTTGGAGTTATTTAGCGAAGAATAAAAGGTTCTCGAGCGGTCTAATATTTCCGAGAACAATTAGCTAGCGGCATAATTCTCCTTTACCTCCTGAAGTTTTAAAAGCAATCAAGCCTATTTATGAAGATCTTAGTAATGAAAATTTATTTTCAAGATGGGTCGGTGGATTTAATCAAAATAATAATGAGAGCTTCAACCAACTAGTGTGGAAATATGCCCAAAAACTATCAATACTAGTTTTACCATTGTTCAAATTGCTGCATACGTAGCTATGAGTATATTTAATGAAGGGACAAAGTCATTATTAGTAATAATGAACACACTGGGACTTAGTTGTGGGCCTAATTCGCATCGGTATACTGAAAAAGCCGATAGTGCACGCGTAAAAGTAGCTGATCAGCGCGCTAACGACAACACTCGCGAAGGTAGAATGCGACGTAGACAACAACAAATTGATGTTTTAGAAAGTTCTACAACGGCTGAAGATTTCTTATATGGTCCAGGAATAGATGACTCAGTGTAAGTATTGAAATTATTCGTATTACTGTACATCAATCGACTGTAAAACTTTAAATGCGTTTTTCTCAAAACTATGTTTTTTGAGCTGGTGACCACTGTAACTCAAAAACCGCTCGATAGATTTGAATGAAACTTATACAGCTTTTAGAAAACATGAATAATCTAGTGCCTGAGATCGAAGGATTTTTTGTTTTTCAAACTTCGAATTTTTTATAAACAATTAATTGTTGGTTTTTTCCCGAAAATCTGCAAAAATTTTTCCAGAGACCGCCATTTTGTTAATTTTGAAACAGAAAAAGCTTCCATCAGGCACAAGATTATCTATCCATAAAAATAATCTTTTTTCTTTCATTGATTTTAGATGAATCTCCAAGGAGAGCTGTAATGGTCACCACAAGCACCCATTATTAAAACCTGTTCAACTAGACCGCCATAACTTGTAAAATAATTATTATTTTTTTTTTTAAATTTAAGTGAAGTAATGTTAAAGTATGATGAAATGATACTATGTTTTTACTTATGTGAAATAAACTTAATTACTAGTAAAAAAAATTAATAAAATATCGCATTTTTTCTCGCCTCTGACTACCCCTAACCCCTTTATAGCACTTGGCATAATTATCTACTGTTCTCATACGAATGATGTACACGCTTAAATCTTTTTGAGTAAAATAATAATCAGACGGAGTATATTTTACTCAATTATTGTCATGAAATAGCCATTCTTCCGATTGAGTAAAATTTGCTCCATTAATCGACAAAAATCATTGGAGCGAAAAATTCTCAATTTTTGAGCATTTACAACAGCTCCATTTAGACTAAATAATAATCAAAAATGAGGAGTGTCTGTCCGTTTTTGATTATTATAACTGTACTCAATTATGATTATTATTTAAGCTATAGAATTAGCGTTTTTACGAAATCAGCCCCTTTTTAATTAATATATCTGTACTCAATTAAGATTATTATTTTAAGCTATAAAAAGGGTGTTTTATTAAAATTTGCTGTTTTTGATTAATATATTGAATAATTTGTCTTCTCCATTTTTTATTATCAGAGCTGTAATCTAGGAAAATAAATTTTAAATCAAGGCAAATACATTACATATATCTTAATACACTATAAAAAAGTATTTTTTTAATAAATAGAATATAATTTCACTAGTCTCTAGTTATAAAACGAATTCACAGTGTAGTCAGAATGCACAAGTGGAATCATGGTTAAACCAGCTGTGAGATTTAATTAAAGCAGCAACCAAATTTGTTTACATGGAAAAGGTAAAATAGTACTTATTCACTTGACTGAAGATATAACTTCATTTGTACAACAGCGACGAGATTTTTATAATCCAATTATAAGAAACTATGGCCATTCAAACAAAATTTTTACCGAAAGCATCCTCTCCACATTTAGGTAGAATTTATTTCACAACTCTGAATATGAAAAAGATGCATTTGGTATTCGGATATAAAATAAAATTATCACCAGCGAATACATTCATTCTAAACAGAGCTGCCAAGTCTCCGGCTTTTTTCGCGAGATTTCCCACCACTAATTTTTACTTACAAATTTATCTTTAAAATAAGTCCAAATATTTAATGCAAAAAAAAACTGTCTAAAAATTGTGGTGGGAAATCTCCCGGAAAAAGCCGGAGGCTTGGCAGCTCTGATTCTAAAGTATCATTGGGTATCCTCATTAGAAACTCTTTTAATTCATATTTTGATAACGACATGTTTGCTCTTCGATGCTCGCGGCAAGCCACGACGATTCCCGCTTCTCGCGTTGTGACTACCGTTTTCCGTTGAAGAGCGTTGGTCTCGTGATAGTAATAGGATATCTTACTACGCGCTCTTTCGTGGGGGAGAGACAGAATTCTCAAATAGACAAGATTTTAGTGAAAAGTAGAGTATAATAGAATCTAGAGAATCCGGAGGATTGAGGCGAATGGAGGAGATTACAAATTATTGTCTTTAATGAGTATTTTTTAGAGTAAAAGGATTTAAATCGGCCGATAAGAAATTTAATCAATAAAGGAGTGTTAGTTTTAATCAATAGATTTAAGCAAAGGTGCCAAGTCTCCGGCTTTTTCCAGGAGATTTCCCACCATAATTTTAAGAGTTTTATTTTCCATTAAATTTTTGGACTTATTTTAAAGATAAATTTGTAAGTAAAAATTAGTGGTGGGAAATCTCGCGAAAAAAGCCGGAGACTTGGCAGCTCTGGATTTAAGTGTGTAAAGTTAACTAAATTTTGGAAACATATGATTTGCCTATTATAAATAGTGATGAAAGGTTTTATTGGAAATAAGAATATATTTGAAGACAGCAATAATTTAGTTATACTGAAAATGAATTCCCACATATCTTAGTATCCACGTTCAATACACAACTTTCCTTTTAAAGTTGTGAATTAATAAAGAATCTTTCAGAAGATTCAATAAACCACATTCCTTTTAAGTCGAGTTTGAGACAGCATCGTATAATTTTTGTTCTAAATCATTAATTATCTGAAACAAAGAAGACTCTCAAACTTTTCTGCTTTTCATCCCTTACATTAATTTATATCTAATCAGCCACAATGTTATCCTGCCGTTAATGGATAATGTAGCATATTTTTAAAATAAGGTTTTTAACATAACGTCATTCATGTCATCTTCACAACATAAAATATTATCTCTATTGTTCCTTCAAAGCAAGTTTGTGGGAACTTTTGGAGATAGTTTTAGGGTAGGTTGCGAGAACGGATTTTCTAACTTGATTTAATTTCATCGTAAAAATAAAACTTAGACAGAGAGCATTTTTTAGGCAAGGTAAGAAATAAAAGGAAAATATGTCTATGATAAATTACTTTTAGGTAAGATTAAAAAAAAGTTTATAATTATTACATGTATAAATAATTTATTAATCCAAAAATACAGTTTTAATAAATTAATGGCTTAGTAAAACCTTAAGATGAAATGGATTCACTTCTTTCAATAAAGTGTATAACTATAATACATTTAACAATTTTCTTAAGTATACTTCATGCATTTATGATCAGTACGATAATAAATACAGATTTTTCAAAAGATTTACTGCCTTGCCTGTTTTTTTAATGATAAATGAGTTATTTAATAATTATAATTTTTTTAGTTACCGAAAAGTAATTATTAATAGATACATTTTGATAAAAGCTATGTGTATACATTAGAGATGAGACGGAATCAGCCCGAGCCCGAGCCCGGGCTCGGGCTTTGTAATTCACAAATGCGTTCGGACTCGGGCGGGCTCGGACTCGTGAAAAATTTCTCCTTTATTGAACATGCTCCTCGAAACAAATTTAAAAAAAATTAGTCATGGGGAAAATAAAAATACGTATTAAAAAAAAATCGGCTGCTCGAGCCTCGTTAGGGGGAGACCCCCTGAACCCCCCAATTTTTTTAGTTTCATTATTGCCATACTAAAACGATATTCATTGAGTATGTCATTTTGGAATGCATATGGAATGCATATTCTACAACTTATGAAATATTGTAACAATGGATTAAAGCTGTTGTGAACTAATAGTATTTAAATATATGTAAAAAATACATGTGATGCATATTCTACAGCTTACGAAATATTGAAACACTAGATTAAAGCTGTTGTGAGCTAATAGTATTGCAATATATGTACATTTATGTCGCTTTTTTGGGACACATTTTTAGGACAATTTTCAATAAAGGGGGGAGAGATAAGATGACATGGTCATTAAAAAATAGCGGCACGGGCGCCTGGAGGTGCGTGAAACTCTTTCGGTATTGCAGAACAGCGGCTTATATTGCTTAGTTAGTCATGAGATCGGACATTATTTGATAAACATGGATATAAAGAATTAGAAAGGGCATTGAGAGTTTGCAACTACATTTCTCTTTAATTTGCACAAACGGCAAAATTCATTGTATTCTATCAAAGAGGTGATTGAATTTTATTTATCTTTCAGAAATTTCGGGCTCGGGCTCCAACTTAAATAATATTTCTCGGGCTCGGACTTCAAAAAATGAACCCGAACTCATCTCTAGTATACATGGCCTTTTCTTATAGTACCTATACTGAGTGTAAAAAGTAATCGTGCAATAAGCGCCGTTGATAAAAATCATAAGCCTAAATTACTCTTTAAGTAATTACAAATACACAATTGAGCATGCTTTTAACCTTTTCTCGGCGGGGAAATTTTGGTCGTGCTGTTTCAGAAGGACGGGAGCTGAAGCTGCTATTTGTGCAACAATCATTGATGGATTATTCTTTCCCGCCCCCGAAGTAAAACGAACTTCTTGAACAAGGGGATTATCTTTACGCGTATATTCTCCTTTTCAGGAACTGGGGTGCAACTGAATTGATTGATGGATGCTGACATCTCTCCCCGCCGGTCCAGTACAGGTGAGCAATTACAGAGGGGGAAAGCATTAGTTGGTCGAAATATGAACCCAGCCCGTCCTTTAAGGTGTTCTATTGCTTGGTTGAAAAATCGACCGCCCGTCTTCAAAGCGATAATATTTTCATGTGAAGTTTACATAAAAGTAATTCCATACATGAGTAAATACTTACAAAAACAAAACAGTCCATCATCTTGATGTGTAAAAACCATTCGTTCATCACATACAGTAAAACCTCCAAAGTTGACCACCCCTCTATGTTGACAGAAATATGGTAGTTTGGATGGTCACAACGCATTTTTATTGGAGATTTACCTCTCTATGTTGACCACCTCCGTAAGTTGTATGTTGACCACTTTTCAGTAGGTTTTATTCTCTGTAACTTGACCACTGATGTTTTCTTGAATTTGCTTTTTCCTCCGTTTGTTCTCCACCTGGTTACCAGGAAATTCTGTATCAGTCATTCGACTTATCTGAGAAACACTCACGCCCATGTGTCGCTCCATTCGTTCACTTCCAGTATCATACAGGGGCGATTAAAGAGAACGTCTCATTGCTATTAGCAACCACGGAACTGGCGCTAAAGCAAATGGAGCTGAGATGATGATTGGTCGAAACCCGTTGGCGTGTGCCTTAAGCTTTTAGTTAATCGTTCATCGCTCGCATGTGAAACACATTCCGTTCTTTTTTTCTAGACGTCAAGTCTTGACCCGACCTTCGTTTATTTGCGAATTGTCATTAAAAAAAGCGCAAAGTAAAGCTCTAAAAGAACTTAAATTAAATAGAACGAGGATCTTCTTAATTTTCTGTAAAGCAGCAGCCAAAGAAAGAGAGCGGAAAATTTTGGTGTGCGCAAGACAACTGTGAGCAACATTTTAAAACGCAAGGAAGATTATCTGGAAAGATATACTTCTGAAAACGGGAGACTCCAAAGAAAACGCCGAAAAACGTGTCTCGGCGCTGTGAATGAAGCTACGTTTCGTTGGTTTAAACAGATGAGATCAATCAATGCAAGAATATCGGGACCTATTCTTCAGGAATTAGCAAAAAAACTGCAAAAAAATTCAAAATAGAGGACTTCCAAGTCCTCTGTTTTAAACGTCAGCAGGTTGGCTTGAGTTGGTTTCAGTTGAAGTGGTGGAGAATTTTATTTAAAAATTCCCAAAGTTTACTAAAGGTTTTAAAGATGGGGACATCTTTCATGCTGATGAGTGCATTCTCTTCTTTAAAGCAATGCCTGTTAGGTCTAGTGATGAGGGATGACACTTGCAAAAGAGGAAAACTTTCAAAACAGCGTTTTACTGTTTTTCTGTGTGGTAGCATGACTGGGGAAAAATTGAAGCCTATGGTGATCGGCAAATCCGCAAAACATTATGCATTAAAAATGTAAAACCTAAAGACCTTCCTGTTTTTTCAAGAGCAAATAAATCCGCTTGGATGACCAGTTCTTTGTTCGAAGAATGGGTTAGAGGAATTGACGCAGAAATGAGGAAAATGAAGCTGACTATTCTACTTACCGTGGAAAACTGCCCGAGCTACCCGAAAGTGAATAATCTCACTCATGTGAAGGAACATTTTGGAACAGATCTTCTAAAACCAACCTTTAGATCAAGGCATTATTCAGTCTTTCAAAGTGCACTAGAGAGCTGAACTTCTGGAATTGGTGATCGTGAAAGCACAAACCTGTGGACCTTCTCCGTTGGCAACGTCAACAGATGCGTCTGTAAATTCTTTGAATGCTGTTCATTGGATTCATCCTGCTTGGAATAAAGTTACGCAAGGCACAATTAAGAACTGCCTCTAGAACGCTAAATTTGTTACAGCTACAACATCGGTGCAAGAGGATGAGCTTCCTCTATGTCCCTTGCCAGTTTTTGATGGAGTTGATTTTGAAGATTAAGTTACCATGGAAGATGAGTTAGTAACATGTGTTGAACCCTACCCAGACGCAATCTTCAATGAGATAACTCTCTGCAACAAAGCACAGCGAAGAGGATGATAATCCAAGTGAAGACGAAACTGAAAAATACCCAACTCTGAACGAAAACGATGCAAATCGCATGATGTAGGAGATTTTGCTGCAGAAAATTGCCCCGACATGCTTAATGGACTAATAAACTGTGAAAGTGCTTTTTGCAGTTACCTAATGAACAAACAGAGGACTCAATCACAAATTGAATCATTCTTTTAAAAATTGTAAAAATGCGTGCTGTACCATCGGTTTTTTAACAACAAAAAAAAAAAAAAAGAAAGAATTCTAGTGTTGTACTAAATATTTTCTAAAAATTCCCTAAGTTGACCACCTCCGTATGTTGACTACTTAGTTACTGCCCCTTAGGTTGTCAACTTATGGAGGTTCTACTGTATATTGGTCAATACATTCATAGTAGTTCAACTAATATCTTCCAGGATATCCGGTAGCGTGAATAACTGCCTTTAGTTTCCTTGTCATTGATTCTACCAAATTGGCTGGATACGGAGTCCCTTCTTGATTAATAAATGATAATCAGCCATTTTTATTAGAAATATGCCTGAATCTAACACTTTTATTATGTCGAATAAATTCTTAATGGAGTTGAGGTTCGGGAACTGAGGAGGAAACTTCATAAAATTTGGAGTGTTATATAATGAGCTGTACCATTGGTAATATCCAGAGCCTTGTATTTAAGGCTTGTATGTTTAGGGTCATTTTCAAGCATGAAAACGAAATCGCCATCCAAGCCCATTTTTGTTGCTCTAGGTCCTAAATTGTTTTTCAAAATATCGAAGTAAAGTTGATGATTCATCTTGTAGCAAACAAAAACTAACTAACCCACCCCAGAAGCACTCTTATAACCCCCAACAAGCGGGGTTCCACCGCCATGTTTCACTGTTGGCAGTAATTTCTTAGGATGCATTTCTGTATTGCATTTCCTCCATACCATTTGCATCCCTACCGATCGCAATATGTTAATTTAGTTTCGTCTGAAAACATAATATTTTTCATAAATCCGGGCTTTCATTCATGTTTTCTTAGGCGAAAGATAATTGCAGCTTGTTATTTTTCTCACTCACAAAGAATTTTCGTCTCGCAAAATGGCCGTGGAAACCCAGTCTCCTGCAAGCATTTCGAACAGTACTTAGAGGATCTTCTCCTCCAATGTTCTTTAATTCTGGTGTCAGCTTGGGAGCACTTACTTTGCGATCCTTATTCGATGAACGTGTCAGAAACCGTGTGTCAGAAGATGCCAGTAGACATTGTTGCCCATAACGAGCTTTATTTTTAACTGTTCAGGTGGCTACAAACTTATGCATGTTTGACGGCGCAGTTGAACAGAGTCCTCTGACCAGAACAGAAATTTCTTTGTAATATTTATCATTCTTACGAAGCTGCAAAGTTATGTCGCTTTCGGGAACACTCTTTTCTTTACTTTTAAGACCCATTAGGGAAATTTCTAGTTTCTTATAGCATTAAAAATTCCACAGAGAGCTTTTAAATAACCCGCCGTGGCTGAAGAGAAAGACAGGCTGCGGTGCTGACATTTGGGTTACGATCTTTTCCCTCGTAGAGTCATGTGACTTAGGAGGTGTGACCATCTTGGTCAGAGATGGCCACATCCCAGGTCACATGACATAATATTGATCATTGACATATTATTTGCAAAGCTATGTGAAATAAAAAAGCACAGCTTCTTGTTTGTTGTTTATTGTTCATGTGATAATGGCAATTGTATTTTAGGGCGATCTGCCAAAGATGGGGGTGTCCCTGTAGGACGACTTTCTAAGGGTTTCTAACGCGTATTCATGTTACATCTGGAGAAAACCTACCAAAACTCCAGACCGTTAGATCGACAGCCACTCAATGAGACCGGAACCCGGGACTTCCCACTTTGGCCGCCTACCATTTTCAGGGACATAACCACTGTGCCATGGGCAGGCGCGCAGGATTTTGTGCTATTGATTAAAATTCTATATAGATTACATTGAAATAAATATAAAATTATCATTATTACGGATCTCTTACGAAGACATTTCAGTTAGTGAAATGTGCCCCATGTATTGATTAGGGGATGTACAAAATTACAGCTTTTCATGATAAAAAGAGTTTAGAGCTATGAAGATAAACTTATTTTGACTTAACCCTGCTGTTCTGTTCGGGTCTATTTGACCCGAAGCGTTTTTAATTTGCTTATAAAAAAAAGACAAAGAAAAAATATTTGCTAGTCCTTTTCTGACTTTGTTAGTGAGGGTAAGATATTAATCACCCGAAAAGGGTTTCCTTTTATTTATATATTATCTATACATTTTTTGAAATTGTATCAATGTATCCTTCGGGTCTATATGACCCGTTTCAATTTTCTATGTTGAACATGGGAAATACGTTACTTATAGGCTAAATAATAAGAAAATGGCATTCTATGACGCCGTCAAACGGGTTTCTCGTTCTTCATTCAAGGTTATAATTATGAGAAGGAGCATGGAGGAGGCGCATCACATGACAGAATGTATCCAATAGTTCGATAGAGCGGGTTGAAAGGACATGTCTTCTATTATGATACCACCCTTAATTCAAAATCATGCAGTATTGCACAAAAAAATATATATTAGATAATTTACCATATTTCCGTTACGGAAAAATATTTTTCCATGCATTTTTCCATTTTCGTTTACTTTGAACGAACAAGGATTTTCATTTTTTTGAAAAAAAAAGAGAAAGAAAAAAAATAAATCGTTAGTAATCAAACTAGACGTGTACTACATTTAATTCTGTATCAGTTTCCATTTCGTCAATTTTGTTTGATAACCTTTCACCATTCTGCAATCTACAGGGTATTGGAATATTCGACAGTATTTGTTACTGAAGGTTAGTGGAAATCTATTCTTAAGTGGTGATTTATCGCCACAATTGTAGTTCTGCAAACATTATGGGATTAACGACGTACATTTTGCAATATCTAGGCAATTTACTTGAATGTGACAGATGCCTTATCTTAAATCATCTCTGTCAGTGACACAAGCTTTCAATACAGGAAACCCATTGTTACGAAGATTCCTAAGTAGGTATCATTTTCAATATTTAACTGAAAATACGTTTAATTGTTAATGGGGATTCAATTATTACGTTACATTTTGGAATATTAATGGTACATGTAATCGTCTAGATATATTCGGTTTTATATCGAAAACCGATATAGTTAAGATAAATAGGTTTAGCCGAATGATTATTTAATCTTTCGATAAGTTTACATATTAAACACTTAAACACAGCTAAATTTACTCTTATTGTTGAATTTTTGATGGAAAGATGACCCATGTATAAAAAGTAGCATTTTTATTATGCCTAATGATCTAAAAATGTTCCGCATGCTAACGTGAAAGTTAGTTTAAAAAATGACTCATCTATAAATAAATAATTTTATTTTTTAACTGAACCGTTATAGTTCAGAATTTTTAAAATCGCGCAAAAAAGAATTCGCAATATCTCCGGAAATTATCGTAGAAAATTGAAGAAAATTTATATTTAGTCTAATTTGAATTTTTTTCTTTCATTTATTGAAGTCGAAATATAGTGTTGCCATTGATAAAAACGAAGTTGATGCAGAATTAAATATGAAGATGACCCCTTACACAAATTAAATTAATAGTAAATTAAAGTACACGTTATTTGCAAACGAATGTTATACATAAATTCGCTCTAGGACGAACGACCGCGAAATAAAGAACAAGTGGTTTTCTTTCCGCAGCTGTACACCTAACTTTATATCATAAATTGAAAACCAACAACGTTTTATGAAAATTTGAATCGTAAACCCCCTTTTGTTTTTTGTTTTTTGTTTTTTTAATGGCACAATCAGTTACATGATGACACCAGACCTATACAGATTTTCCACTAATAACTGTTTTGAAAATAAAATATTCCAAATAATATTCTTCTAATTCTAAAAGAATATTATATGGTATTCGTAGCAGAAGAGGCTTTATAAAATACGCAATATTTTTTTACTGTAAAACCATATTACATTTCCTAGTGTAATGATAAAAAGTTGCCCTAGGGATATATCCTCAGCAGTTTATCTGTAGTATTTGTTGCATCAAATGATAAGAGGATGGAAGCATTGAAAGAAAATGAAGAATTTAATATCAACTCTTTGTTCTTCAGTCTTTTTTATTAAATAAATCTTTTAATTCCAAAAAGAGAAATACGTGGATAAAAAAATTTGTTTTGTATACTAAATAACATATTTTTAAAACAAAACATATGTCCGAAAAAAGCAGTATACTAAAAGAAATTTATCAATCGTTTGCACATTTATTTGAAGACAAGAATGCGTTCATAATTAACTTTAACATAATTCCATAAATGCTGAAAAAATCTACACTTTTATTTTTTACATATATTTTTTTAGAATACATAGCATTAGAATGCACGTGGTCACATTATACTAATAAAGGATACTCTGATACTTTACACGAGCGATTAAAAGTGGATAATATTTTTACATGAAAGTCCGCCACAAAAGGCATCCCCTCCTAAGTAGACACCCCACATGTATATTTGCCTTAACAATACACAATAACTTACATGTTTAAATAATGATATTTGTTATATTTGTATTATTTGATTATTTTGCGCTTAAATACTAAGAATATTTTTTATTCATTTCGAGACATCATTAAAATAAAATACTCAATAAATCAAAAATTAGTGAGTTTTATTATTACAAAACAAAATGAATTTATAAATTATCAATATTTTGCAAAACAATATAATTACATTCGTTGTATGTATACCTTCACATCTGAAATGTTGATCATAACTGAGATAATTTTACGAAAACATTATTGAAGTATCCTTATTCGTATTATTTTGTAAGACATCTCACCATTATCAATATTCCGCCTTCCAAAATCGTTCTAAGGCTAACATTATTTATACAATTTTTATTCTGGTTAACATAAAATCAATCAAAACCTTCCCCAATAATCAAACTCTTATATGACAAAAACACACATTTTCTTTTTGGTTTGTAAACATACTTTTTATTACAGACACTGTTCAGAAGAAAGAGAAAAAAAATCACCTTTTTGATAATAAAGGTAGTGTGATACCTGAAATAATTAGATTCTTTAATATTAATGATTATTGATGAATGCAAATATTTCCACTTATTAGTGAATAGATAGCTTTTAGATTTTTCATTAATACGCAAAAAATATTAATTTCTTCAAGAAAGAAAAATTATTTACCAGAACTGTTATATTTGTAATGGAGGAAAAGCCATTTAATAGAATAAGTGTATGTTTTCTCAGATTTATCAATTATAACGTACAAGAAATTGAATTACGGCCAATGTTCTCCACGATTTTTTTCTAAAAACAGTTATTATTTTCATTTTCATAAATGAGCTTATTTAACAATACAAGCAGAATATGTCCAACTGCGGAACAAAAGGCCCACTTGCTTTTTATTTGGCCGTCGTTCGTAGTACAACAAAGTTATATATACCATTCGTTTGAAAAAAACGTACACTTTATTTTTCTAGTATATTAATTTGCATAAGGGGCCGTCTTGATATTTAATTCTGCATCAACTTCGTTTTTTTTTCAATGGCACCATACAAGTTTGACTTCATTAAACGAAAGAAAACCTTCAAATTACCCTAAATATTTATTTTCACCAATTTTCTACGATAATTTACGGAGATATAGCGAATTATTTTCCTTGCGATTTTAAGGAACTTTCCGAAAATTGAGAAACACTATTTGTAGGTTCCAAACTTATCGCCTTTCGTTAATTTCGCTCGCGAGAGTTAAAAGAAATAAATATTATTTTCACGGAAAATACTGTTTCTAGTCTTAAAGTTTTTTGTACTAAGAATATCAGGTGTGGAATTTAGAATATATTTAGTCAGTGTTTCAAATGACCCGTGAGTCAATAACGCCCTTGGAATGGTTCGTACACATGATTTAAAGCAAAAATACAAAACAACTGCTCACGATTTTGAAAATCTTTCAAATTTTGAAATTGTTATTGAGTATTTCTCTTGAAGGTTCTCTTAGACAGGTGAAATGTTGCCAGAAGTGAGAGGCTGATCTGTGCTCTTCTGACTACAATCATGGATGTTATTCAGCTACGGTCGAACTCAAAGAATGGTTTCATGATTGAAATTTATTTGTTTGAATTTAATGTAACAAATGCAATTACCTTTTTGGCGACCCAATATTATCACTGTGTTTCTTATTTCACATTCTCCATCTAATATTATCGTCTACAATGAGCAATATTCTTATAAGACTTTTGGCGGTACTTTAATTTATACGCAGATGAAAATTTAGACTGAAAACCCTGATTTTGAAAGTTTGTTGAATGTTTGATAAAGTATGGGGACGTCCAAAGACCTGATGTTTCCAATATTAAAAAAAATGTCAAATTCATGCCTGGAATTTTGTGGAAGTTATTTTTTCAGAAATAGGACGTTGTATTGGAAGACATACATCTACTGCATGTCTAATTCTATACATGAAAAACATTTCATTTGGTGGGATATGGTAGCGGACGCATCAATAGGCGCTTTATAGAATCGACAATTCTATACATGGAAAATATATTATTCGGGAGGAAATAGTAGCGGACACAACAATAGACGCTTTATAGAATCTCCATCAAACTGTACGAACCTCCAATTTATTTGCTTCAAAATTTCTATTTTTTTATTTCGCTAACTCTCACTATTTTTGCACAAAAGAAATATAATTTACGTTTATTTTACGCAATTTTCAAAAAAAATTCCACTTAATATATTTATATATGGTCCCTTAGCGCATGAAAATAACACATTTTATTTAATATAAATTATAACTACTGAGCGTAAAAATTTGAAATTTTGCACAGCCATGTAATATTACTTTCTAATAATTTAAAATTTCATCGAAATTTGATTAGGTCACTATTCATAATTTTTTTGAATATTAATTTAATAATCCATATTTCATATTAATATTTCATTAAAAATTATAATAATAGTAAATTATGTTTGGTATGATTAGTTCTAATAGTAGGAATAAAAATCATCTTCTTATTATAAATATTATATGAGATATGAATTAAAGTATGAAAAAATATTTTAACATAGGGGGGGGGATTATCGAAGATTATAACTTTTTCATTTTCAGTTCAAATTTATTGAAAATTTTTAACAGGGGTTAAAATGAGCTTATTTTTTTAACTATGAAAGGAAATCTAGGAGTTGCTATTGAGGGGAAAAAAGTTGGTGCGAATTTTAGGATGGAGATGGGGCAATATACCTTATGCAATTTTTATGTATAGCAAATTAAAGTGTACGTCAATCGTAAACGATTGCTATATGTAACTTTGCTGTTCGAAGAACGATGGCCAAATAAAGTACAAGTGGGTGTTTTTTTCCGCAGCTGTACATTTATAATAAACATTAACAGACATAAATAGTAAATTTAAATTGAAAAACACAAATTTAATTCTACTGTTATAGCATGAGGCGAAAAACATGATACTTTTATAAGTCAGTCTATAGTTTTCATTTTATATTCAATTTACTTAAATCAAACTCAAAAATTAACAATTCTGCTTCCCTGTTTATACTTCATCAAGGAATAGAAGGTAGTAGTTTTGATACAATTTGAGTTTTTTTCAAAAATATATGTTTCCGAAGAACACACAAATTTGTTGCTTGGACTTAGTCATTTTACCTACAGAACTTCGCATTCCTTTCGATTAAAGTTTATTATATCCCCAACAGAGTATATTTCTTTACATTTAAGTTCACCTTCCTTCATTAAACATAATCATTTAGAGCGATACTGCTTGTGTCATATATGCTATGTGAGAATAGCTAAGAATCTGTACTATTTAGATTGCCAGTTGAAAGACAATCAGTGTTGTCACCATCTTCAGAGTATGATGAAGATAGAGTACGATTTAAAAATAATTCATTGCTAACTTCATGTGCTCTATGGAGATCTGAATTTAAATATTTAATCGCAATATCTTTCTTTAAGGTGAATGCATTCACCTGAGGTACAATGAAACCTGTTTAATTGTACCCCATCTACAAGTGTTTCAGGTACCCCAAATTGAGGTTACAAACTAAATAAATTTTTAGTAATTCCTAATATATATATATATTTAATTTAATTTTGGCTTTGAAAGTATGGAAACCACACCATATTGATCACAATATTGGAACAATAAATAATTATTCATATGAAAACCTGGACGTAAAACAAAAATACTTATAGTAACGATGTTTACTTTCAATGGTGAGAATCCCACCTATTTTCTATATCTCTTGTAAAAATATGATTGTCTCCAAATCACATCAGTAACTGAATATATATTTGTATAATTGGTCTGTGGGTTTCAGATTTCTGTGACAAATCCTATTGATTTTAGGTAGCATGTTTCATTGTGTCCCAACTTCCCGTACTTTATTTACTTAAGATACACGATAGGATACACCATTTAAAAACTTTAGACATATGTTACTTTAATGTATTTAACTCCTCACTATAGTTTATTCAGCACTTGTACAAGTTGTTAGTGCTTTGTACAAAAATAAAATAAAATCTTTAATAATTAAACTCATAATTATTTATTTTGACTACAAATCTAGTTTAATTAGCAGTTGCATTTCAATTGCACAAAATTAAACAAATCTATTCCTCAAAAGGTAACGAGCATAATAATTCTTATATTATATATATATATATATATATATATATATATATATATATATATATATTAAGTTATTGAACATTCATTCTTTAAAATCAATAAGAATGATAAATACTGTATTTACCTCGTTAATTTATCGATTTTTTGTAGCAGCAGTCATTGAACAAACTTCTTGCTTCAGATAGAAAAAAAATGCTGCACGTTTACTTTGCTAGTTACATTCATCGATTGCATGGGAAAATAATTTAACTTGCTACACCTACGGTGTAGTTATATTTATTAGATTTTCAAGGAAAGCTGTCAAGTGAATAATTTATTTCATTATTCCTTTATTGCAATGCTTTAACATAATTTTGGGTTTTCGTAAAACGATAAAGATGACTGAATTCGTCTTAATGTTTTAAGTTATAAACTTATGGCGACTTACCTGCATGAATGAACTAATGATTTTGTACTTATTTAATTAACAGTCAACAAGTGCATAGTAATTATGAAAATATACTCAGTACTGACATCCATTGCATCCAATTTGAATTTTGTGGATATATCTTGATATATATATATATATATATATATATAACAACGCAAGTCACGGACGTATAACCTCAAATCTGGGATAAAAATATATTTCAAAGGTAACCATTCATGGAACACATGTCCGGATTGCAAAAATACAGTTTGTGGCAAATGTGCTTCCAGAGAAGTGCGGTGCATCAATTGTTATGAAAACTGTACAAATTGAAATAAATCAGGTTAGTTTACAAATTTTCAGTTTCATGAATTGAACTGGCGTACTTTATTTTATTTTATTATTATCTGTAATTATTATTTTCTAGAGTGGGGAAACTTAATTTTATCAACAATGAACATATAAGTATGATTGAAAAAGTACTTATTATATTCTGTTTAAAAAGGTATTTTTATTATCAATATAAATTTAAATTCCATGTAATTTTGATGATTAAGTTTCTATTATATTCTAATAATTTAATTTTAACCATATTTATAGACCCTCAATATAAATATCTGGTCTACACTCAAAAATCCAGAATGGGCCACACTGGCCCCTCCCGACTTTCTAAGTATACTGCAATTGTCAGTCTTCCTAGTGTTAATAATCTTGAACATACGCTCTTATATAAACAACAACTAGTTAAGTATTACGAAAATTATGTAAACTCAAAGATCTCAAATACGTTTCGGTTTTCAGAGCAACCTATAATTTTATTCAAAATCATGACATTCTCCAATAACAAATCATTTCATATCATAATTTCCTATAATTAATTACATTTTCCTATATTATGTATCAAAATGGGCATAAATACATATAAAATTTTAAATTATAGCTTTAGCGGCATACTTTTTTTTCGGTACAAATTCACACTTTTGACTAATGCTTGTATACACTTAAGAAAAAAAAAGCAACCAAAGTTAATTGAAATCAGACACTAATCACTTTCAAGATTTATTAAGTAATAATGTATATACCGTAAAGCGGGGTAAAGATGGACAATCGGTGTGTAATTGAACAAAAGTCGAAAGATGTTTTTAAATGATCTTTTAGTACGAAAATCATCTTTCATCCAAAAACATAGCTGCCAACTGCTCCGGAATATAAATAACCACTTTTTCTAAACAGTATATCTTTATAAAGATTTTTACAAAATAGTAACCAGGGCATGGGTTCAACTAAAAAATTTTGCTGTGTTCTAAGCCGAAAAATCCTGTTTTAAAAAGTGGTTTATTACATCCCGTAAAAGTTGGCAGTTAATGCCTAACTGATGATTTGCTAGGTTAAAACACCCCAGAGCTGTTCGCCAAAGGAAGGGTTTCCTTGGACGAAGGATTTTTAAAATATTTTAACGCGTATTTACGTTACATGTAGAGGATGCCGCCCGAAACTCCAGGCAGTTAGATCGACAGCCACGCGGTAGGCCAAAAACCACGGACCTTTACACTGCAGCTGTTTACTAATGTTCAGTGTTTCATCATCCGCTATTTGTAACGGGCCTGCGCGTGTATTTCGATGAGTCATCCAAAGAGGCCTACGGATACTCGCGTCTTCACGTATACATCAAGCATTTTTAAGCTTTCCAAGGCTTTGAAGCGTTATTTAATGTAGCTTTATGCCATAATTGTGCTACTAATTTTATTAGTTTCTTTACTATGATACATGTGGACATTAAAGCAAATAGATGTGTGTAATTTGAAGGAAAATCAAAGCAGTGCTTACTCTCATGATTCATTATTTTGGCTTGATTTTTAATATACATTAAACAAATTTAGCTGATTTTTATTATACATTAAGGTAAACATATTCATAAATGATTAACAGTTTATTTATACAGATATTTTTATGAATTTCTTTATACTGAATATTTAAGTTTCACATTTTAAAAGCAGTTACAACCACAACCACTTTTTAAATAAAATTAACTAACAGTTATTAAATTTGGTCCAGTTAATATATTAACAGAATAAATGACGAGGTGCTCGAATAGAAATGAAGATATTTGATATTTATAATTCGCATATACATCATTTAAGTACTGCTACAATATTTAATTTTTAATCTTTTGTAAGACGTGGATATTTGGCGAATGTTTACTATAGTTAGAAGTACAACCTGGTGTACTGCATTCCTTTGGCATCTAACTTAAAAATAATGTAAATTAACTTAACGAGAAACATTTAGAATAGTCCTCAATAAAATGTGTCCCATAAATAGTAGTACGAACTTTAAGGGAAGATGAAAGAAATCAAAAGGATTAAAAATCACGTAACATAGCATGGCCAAACACGTTGTTTTCATGCTAAGCTTATGTATTGAAAATTTTACCATTCCCGAAATTAAAAGGATTTATAATTTTCGTTTATAATTCCATATATTTTTTTCTTCCAAAGAAAAGTATTAAATTTTAGAAAACCATAGTAGGAAATACCATGAATATTCCAATATCTTTTTTTTAAGTGATTACTAACTGGTGCTTGAAGACAATGTTTTCGTCCTTGCATTGGTGTATACAGTGAAACTTCTATGAACGACCACTTCTATTTAGTGACCCCCTCCTGCAACGACACATTTTTTAAGACACCGATTTTTTATCATATCTAGTTAATGTTAAAAGAGCCTCTAGAAGACACCACACAACCCTCTATAAGTGACCGGTCCCAGTTCCCTGTCCGAAAATTTCATTGTATGTACCGGAAGTAAAGTAAATAAAACCACATTCTAAATTAGTCGCTCTACTGCAAAACGACAGCAGTGCAAGTACAGGTACATATCACGTACAAATCTTGTACGTTAGAGACGAGACATGTCTAAGAAACGAGTGATTTTACTACTGGAAGCACACTAATGTGATCGAATCACACGAAAAAAGAAATTTGGAGGTTACTTTTGGTTGTGGGAAAACCTAAAAAGCAAATAGATTTTATTATGACAAATTGAAAATGCATGAAGATATCGGAATAAATGCTCTTTTGGCAGATGTAATATATATATATGCAGCAGAGAATGAAGTACACTCGAAGCGAGAATAAAGAATGAAACAATCTGAAATTCCTAAATATTTGATCAAAATTTAAAATTTGTGTACATAATTACTCATGCAATTTATTATGAAACTACATAAATATAACAAAACAAACAATATATTTTAGCACTTTGGATACAAAGTGAGATAAACCAACAGCTCAAGGACTCGAAAAATTTCAGGATACCTCTTCAAAAGCTGCACTAAACACTGTAGCAAACCAAAAATAAACGCTTTCTTATTCAATTATTCTTTATTATAGCAATTCCAAGTATTATATAAAAGTTATTCTTTTGTCGCTATCTCAATCGAACTTTGGAATTGAACATAATGAACTCTTGTACAAAATATTAACTGCGTTTGAAGTTTCTACGTATACATATACAAAATTAATAGTTAATAATTTACTGTACTTCTGCACTGAAAGCTGGCTACACATGTCTAAATCACACAATCAATGCACATATCTAACTGAAAAATTAAATTAGACAACATCGTCTAACTAGTATTACAAAGACACGCTTATTTACTGTATAATAAACTACTCAAGTAGTACGATTTCAGATGAAAATGATTTAAAAACAGCACATGAATAATTATTCACTAAACACGATTTGCATACATATTTTTAGAATTTCTAAATAAATTATAAATGTGTTCCCTTACCTTTACATTCAGAGCAAAATGTTCGAATTTTATGATAAATTTGTATGAAAGAAAACGGCGCAAGATTCACAAAACGATTACCTACATCTAAAGTTCTTTAGTACGACAAAACTATAAAAAAATGTTTTAAAAGAATAAAATAATGTAATATTTATAATACTTATAATAATAAAATAGAACAGTGCTAATCGCGAAAACAGGCCTCAATGATAAACTCAATTTTCGTGGTGGCAAGGAACAAGCAGTCCCGGTTGCTAATAGCGACGGCCCCGGCTAAATCAACACCTCCTACATAGAAAGCCTAACAACTGAAACTTTGACGTCATCATTAGGCCTTCAAGTGATGACGTCATCACAGTTTTACTTTCACAAAGTAAAACTATTTAAAATTTCTGGTGGATGCTACAAATATTAGAAAATATCTTAAATAAAAGATTAAAATTAAAATACCTTTCTCATACAAAATTATTCATTCCGGTCTATTTCCTTATCATATTATCTAATTAGTCATATCTAAAAACTGCCATTTTTCATAAAACTATATTTTTTATCTCAAATTATTAAAACATTGTTATTCATGAGTAAATTCACCAGAAACTTTGTATACTTTTATTTTGTGAAAATAAAACTTTTAAGTGTAGGCCAAACGATGACGTCAAAGCTTGGTGACGTAGGAGTTGTTAGGCTTTCTTCATCTAGGAGGTGTTGGCTAAATACACTTAAATAATAACATAACATTTAATCATACTCCATTTCTTTTCCTCATGGTTCACGTACACTTCTCAAGGAATGTTTAATTTAAATTCCTAGGTATGATATCAAAACATGCATACATTTTAATACCAATAAGTGACACGTTTCCTTCTTACTCACATCCTGACTTAAGATATTTGAATAAAACATAAGAAAACTTATTATTTCATTCTTTATGTTTGGAGCGGACTATTATTTTCTTATGATGGTTCCAGATTTTCTCATTCAAAATTTATATATTCTAAAAATCATATCTTGCTTCCATCTTCCCCTATTATGTGGAGTCTAATTTCAGGATATGTGTATAAATAAAGGCGCTGAGTGAGATTTACAATAATATAATTGTGTAGAGGCAACAATTTACTGACTTTAAAGCGGAATAAAAATGAATCTACTGTGGTTCAAATAATAGCTAGGATAAGGATTGATTCAGAATCTGAATATAAAAATTAACAAAATTTAAGTATTCAAATAGAAGAAAGAAAAGTGAAATCTGCATGTTTGTATTTTAAATTATATCAATCTAGTCATAGTAAAAAGTAAATACAAAAATGATCCGAATATTGCTGTTTGATTTGTTTACATACAACATTTTTTCTTAATTTTTGGAGCAAGTAAGATGTGGAAAATAATTCTAATTATAAAACATATTGGACAGAAACATGTATTTTTTTATTTCCAGTTGGTTTGAAAAAAATATATATCATAACCAAGAACTTTTAGGGCGAGATTCAAGTGAAACACAATTCGAACGTTTTCCGCGTCGAACAGGGGAAACTTCGAAATATACCAATGTTTCATATTCAACTGAAACAAAACAATCGTGTTTTGATCACGTGACAGCGCGATAGGTTTGTTCATTGGAAGCATTTTGGGGACTCAACTGGGAACTGGGGACTGAAAAACGCTCGATTCGAACTCGATCGCGCGCGTTTCACTCGAATCTCGCCCTTAATTTTGATTCTTCGTTAGTAGTAAATATACATTAATTTAAATGATTTAAATAACAGTAATTCTGAAGTAAGTCCCATGTGAAATCAGAAGCATTAACAATATTGTTCAGGAACTAGACATATGCAATTAAACTTAACAGAGGTTTTTCGTGGCAGAAATACTTCTTCCGCATAGGCCTGAATATAACGAGGCTATCGGGCTAATACGGTAATGACTTCAGACTTTACAATATACTAATTTTTCTTTATTTTTAACTACAGGGAGCACAGTAATTAACCAAAAATTTGAAACTGCAATAACTTTTTATTGGGACATCATACTGACGCAACACTGTACTGTTTACAATTAACGAAACGAGTTTGAAAGCGTTTGAATTAATATCAGTTTTCATTTCGTGCTGTGAAGCAGCACTAGACAGACAGATTTCAGTAGCAATACAAGCAGATTACAAGCAGATTTCAGTAGTAGAATGCCGAATTTGGCCATCTAACTGAAGAATTTCATTTTCTGCTGAAATTTTGGCCATCACACTGGTATCTATTCGTTCAGTTTTGAACGATTTTACTCTTAGACTCCACCATATTGTTGCAATTAATGGGAAACACTTCGGAACTGTCGTGCAGTAATTCGGAATATGTGTATTTATAAGTGAAGTAAATATTTTCTTTTATCTCTTCTGGAATTCTTTTACTAAACACTTCAAACTTTTGGTTAATTTCTGGGCACCCTGTACATAACAGCCTGCTTTTGGCGAAATAAATGAACCATATTTAATGTATCAATAATTAAGTAACATATATATTTATTTTTCTAATGTATTTTTAAACAAAAATTCGTTACAAAGCACCTCATTGATTTACATACAAGGTGCTCAGTAACAAGCACATACAATGTGCTCAGTAATTAATCAAAAATTTCAATTATTTAGTAAAAGAGTTCGAGAAGAGATAAAAGAAAAGTATTTACTTCATGTAGAAATACGCTTATTTTGATTTAATACTCAAGAGTTTCGAAGTCCCTCCCATTACTTGCAACAATATGGCGAAGATCAAAGTTGTCCAAAACTGAATTCACAGTGTGGTGGCCAAAATTTCAGCAGAAATGGCCGAAATTTTAGCAGAAAAGTAAAATCCTCTATTCGATGGTCCAATTCGGCCTTTACTGCTGCAAACTCCTTGCAAAGACGCGAAATTTTACAGGAAACTGCTTGCAACTTCATGTCTGTCAAGTGCTGCGTCACAGCACAAAATGAAAACTCTTATTAACAGAAATTCGTTCAAACTCATTTCGTAATTTGTAAAGCGTGTAGTGTTGCGTTACCAAATGTTACGTCAGTGTGACGTCCCAGTAAACAATTATCGCAGTTTCAAATTTTCGATTAATTATTGTCCACACTGTGTTTTTCATCGGCCCATCTTTGTACTTTTCCTAATATAGAGTTACCAACCTTTACGGAATATAAATTGCCATTTTTGTAATCGGTATATTTCTTAAACACGTCTGCAAAACAGTCACCACCTCGCACGCTTAACTGAAAAGTTTTGTCTTATTCTAAGTCGAAAAATACTGTTCACAATAAGTGGTTAATGGTATTCATTCCATAGTGGTTGGCATATCTACTAATATAACCTTACATAGAATTTGACCAAACTACGGTGAGTTCTGTTTCAAATGATTTCAGAAACGCATAT
Organism: Cheiracanthium punctorium; assembly: GCA_038373885.1. Taxonomy (NCBI): domain Eukaryota; kingdom Metazoa; phylum Arthropoda; class Arachnida; order Araneae; family Cheiracanthiidae; genus Cheiracanthium; species Cheiracanthium punctorium. The sequence continues at coordinate 169,718 of JAWZYV010013018.1, read as the reverse complement.
TATGAACATACTATTTTACAGTTTTTATTATTATTTTTGTGGGCATTTTATCAAGAAACATCATTTATATAAATTTATACTGAAATCCCCTGTGGAGTTAAAATAATACATAAAATTCCATTAAGGGACTTTCTGCAAATTGAAAAACGCTATTTGTAAGTTTCGAACTTTTCGCCTTTCATTAATTTCGTTTGCGAGATTTAAAAGAAATAAATATTATTTTCAAGGGAAATACTGTTTCAATTCTTACAGTTTTTTGTACTGAGAACAGTTTTCAGTACAGAAGTAGAAATTAGAATTTTTAGTCAGTGGTCCAAATGACCCGTGAGTCCAATACTTCCTTGGTTCTTACACATGATTAAAAGGAAAAATGCAAAACGACTGCTCAATATTTTGAAAATCGTTCTAATTTTGGAATTGTTATTGAGTAGTTCTCTTAAAGTCTCTACTTGTCAGGAGAAATGTTGCCAGGAGTGAGAGGCTCTTCTCTGCTCTTCTGACTACCAGTATGAATGTTATTCAGCTACAGTCGAACTTGAAGAATGGTTTCATGATTGAAAGTTTATTTGTTTGAATTTTATGTAAAAAACACAATTACTCTTTTGCCGACCCAATATTATCACTGTGTATGTTATTTCACTTTCTTAATTTAATATTATAGTATGCAATGTGCAATATTCTTATAAGACTTTTGGCTGTATTTTAATTTATTGTCAGATGAAAAGTTATGCAGAAAAACGTGAATTTGAAGGTTTGTTGAATGTTTGAAAAAGTATGGGGAAGTCCAAAAATCTGATGCTTCAGATATTAAAAAAGGTCAAATTCATGCTTGGAATATTGAGGATGGTAGTTTTTCAGAAATAGGACGCTGTATTGTAAGACATACATTTACTGTATCTAATTGTATGCATGGAAAATATTTTATTTGAGGGGAAATAGTAGCGGACACAAAAATAGACGGTTTATAGAATCACCATTCAACTGTACACCCTCCAAAAAAAGTATTCGAGCAAATGAGAAATTTCCTAGTTTAGATTTGCGAATAATAATTGAGTTATTGAAAAACGCACAACTTGACAGAAATATGGAAATTCATATTTATACATAGCGTAATTCATAGTCTATGATAAATGATTTTTAATATACGAAACCAACCTAGGAAATTTCTTTCCTGCTCGAATACTTTTTGTGGAGGGTGTACAAACCACCAATTTATTGGCTTCAAAAATTGCTATTTTTTCTTATTGTGCTAACTCTTATTGCTTTTGTGTGAAAGAAATCTAATTTACATTTATTTTAAGCAATTTAAAAAAATGGTCATTTAATAAATTTATGTATGGTCCCTTAACTCATGAAAATAACACATTTTATTTCATATAAATTGAACTACATAACGTAAAAATTTGAAATTTTGCACAGTCATGTAATATCACTTTCTGCATCTAGTATTTCCATCGAAACTTGGCTCGGTCGCTATTTATAATTTTTTGAATAGTAATTTAATAATTCATATTAATATTTTACTAAAAATTATAATAATAGTAAATTATGTTTGGGTAGTTTAGTTCTAATAGTACGAATAAAAATCAGCTTCTTACTATCAATATTATATGAGATATGAATTAAAGTATTAAAAAAATATTTTAACATATTGGACGGAGGATTTTGGAAGCTGGTAACTTACCCATTTTCAGTTCAAATTTATTGAAAATTGGTATCCGTGGTTAAAATAAGCTACATTTTTGATATATGAAGTGAAATCTAGGGGTTGCTATTGGGGGGGGGGACTTGGTGCGAATTGTAATATGCGGTGGGTCCCTTATGCAAGTTTTATGTATTGCAAATTAAACTGTATATCAAAAGTAAACAATTGGTATCTGTAACTTTGCTGTACGACGAACGACCCAGCAAACACACTACTGCCCGCAAAATAACGGCAGGTTGCCGGTCGTTCTGGCAAAGGGCCGTATGTCGAGAACAAAGTACACTGCTGTCGAGAGAAAATCACTGGAATACCAGTATCTGAAAAATGCATGTGCGCCAGTACATAACTAGTAATGGCGAAGTACCATGTGTCAATGACATACATAGAAAAATTAACGGCGTGGTACTTTTTAAAATGTACCGGACCGACACTATTTGCCGGTAATGGGCCTGGATATATTTCGTATTGTTAGCATAAAATTTCCTTATTTTAATTAAATAATATTATTTTACGTTTATACTGTGTAGAAGTGTTAGGGGATATAAGTTCCGGGTCCCCAAAGGCAGGGTCACTGCAAAGATTTTTTTTCTGGGGGGGGGGCGGTTAGGGGAGGAGTTCACATTGTGCTTTCAAATATTTTAGTACTAAAAACTAAAATAATACAAACGAGTTCAGTATGCTATAAAAATGTTCATTTAAACGACAGTGAAACCCCCCACCCTGTATATGAGCGCCTATGTTCAGAATTATGGATTTTATTCTTAAAATTTTCATAATTTATATTACTTTTTTACGATTTTGATAAAATTTTTATGAAAACATATTTGAAGACATTTTTCTGCGTTAAGCCCCTTTCAAAATCTACCGAATTGGGGTGCAAAAATATATTAGAGGGAGCATTACACGAAAACCAGTCACGGCTTGATTTGCATGGGAGCTCAGCTCCTCTACTTGATTTCTCTTTCAGAAAATTTTAGATTAAATTAAAATTTTTAACAGTCTTCATAACAGTTTCAATATATAATTATTTTATTACATTATATATAACAGCGGTAAAACAAAAGCTTACTTAATTTTATAATGGAAATTAAATTAAATAGAAATTAAATTTTTATGATGTAAATTAAGAGTTGGGTAATTAATGCTAAAATTTAAAATGAAACAAATTAGGGTCCCTGCGATTAATTTTTTAGAAATAAATCCATGGGCCAGTATTTTCATGTAACACTCAAAAATATAAAGTACGCAAATGGGTTTCATGTATAGTTTTTCTTTTATATTACATCAATTGTTCTTCAATTATCGCTTGATTTCCCGCTCTTAGGAAAAAAGTTGCACGTGGAAAAACCTGACACAGACACATATACCCCAGATGTCTTTAAAATTCCCAGCCGAGTCAGCATCCGGGAAGGAGAAACATGATTGCACGATTCGAACTGTTCTCGCGGATTTGGCTATATTAATTGAAATTATTTAAGCGAAGTACAGAAAGTTTTTACGTGTTTGAAGAAGAAAATAAAAACTTACTTGTCTATTTAAATCTGAGGTGTGCAAGATAACCTTTTAGCTATACTAATTATTTATACGAAGTACAGCTGCGGAAAAAAAAGGCCCACTTGCTCTTTATTTCGCCATCGTTCGTCGTATAGCAAAGTTATATACACCATTCGTTTGCAAATAAAGCGTACTTTAATTTACTATCAATTTAATTTGCATAAGGGGCCGTCTTCATATTTAATTCTGCATCAACTTCGTTTTTCTCAAACGCAACCCCATATTTTGACTTTATTAAAGGAAAGAAAACCTTCAAATTACCCCAAATATAAATTTTCACCAATTTTCTACGATAATTTCCGGAGATATTGCAAATTCATTTTTGCGCGTTTTTAAGGGACTTTCTCCAAATTCAAAAACGCTATTTGTAGGTTCCGAACTTTTCGCCTTTCATTTACTTCACTCGCGAGAATTAAAAGAAATTCATATTATTTTCAAGGAAAAAATTGTTCCCATCTCTCTTAAAGTTTTTTGTACTGAGAATATCAAGGGTAGAATAGAATATTTAGTCTGTGGTCCAAATGACACGTGAGTTCATAACTTCCTTGGTTCGTACACATGATTTAAGGGAAAAATGCAAAATGACTGCTAAGGATTTTGAAAATCTTTGTAATTTTGAAATTGTTATTCAGTGTTTCCGTTGATGTTTCTCTTAGACAGCTGAAATGTTGGCAGGAGTAAGATGCTGCTCCCTGCTCTTCTGACTACAAGCATGAATATTGCTCGACTCAGCTATGGTCGAACTTAAAGAATGGTTTCACGATTGAAAATTTATTTGTTTGAATTTCATGTAAAAAACGCAATTACTTTTTTGCCGACCCAATATTATCACTGTGTTTGTTATTTCACTTTCTTCATTTAATACTATCGCCTGCAATGTGCAATATTCTTAAGACTTTTGGCGGTATTTTAATTTATAGTTAGATGAAATTTTTTTTACAGAAAAACGTGATTTTGAATGTTTGATAAAGTATGGGGAATTCCAAAGACCTAATGTTTCCGATATTAAAAAAGGTCACATTCATGGCTGGAAAGTTGAGGATGTTAGTTTTTCATAAATAGGACGTTGTATTAGAAGACGTACATCTACTGCATCTAATTCTATAGCTGGAAAATATTTTATTTGGGGGAATATGGTAGCGGACGCAACAATACACGCTTTATAGAATCCCCAACAAACTGTAAAAACCTCTAATTTATTTGCTTCAAAATTTGATATTTTTAGCACTGGTATCTTTTACAATGTTTTTGCACAAAATAAATCTAATTTACATTTATTTTATGCAATTTTCAAAAAATTTTCACTTAATAAATTTATATATGGTCCCTTAACTCATGAAAATAACATTTTATTTAATATAAATTAAACTACTGAACGTAAAAATTTGAAATTTTGCACAGCCATGTAATATTAATTTCTGCATTTATTTCCATCGAAATTTGGCTAGGTCGCTATTCATAATTTTTTTGAATATTAATTTAATAATTCATAATTCATATTAATGATTTATTAAAAATCATAATAACATTAAATTATGTTTGGGTCGTTTAGTTCTAATAGTGCGAATAAAAATTAGCTTCTTACTATCAATATTATATGAGATATGAATTGAAGTATGAAAAAATATTTTAACATAGGGGGAGGGAGATTTTGGGTGCTCATAACTCACTCATTTTCTGTCCAAATTTATTGAAAATGGGTGTCCGGGGTTAAAATGAGCTAAATTTTTGAAATATGAAGTGAAATCTAGGGTTTGCTATTGAGAAAAAAAAGTTGGTGCGAATTTTAATATGTAGATGGCCCCTTATGCAATTTTTATGCATAGCAAATTAAAGTGTACGTCAATCGTAAACGATTGGTATCTGTAACTTAGCTGTGCGACGGACGACGGCCGAAAAATGTACAAGTGGGCCTTTTATTCCGCAGCTGTACATATAAATTTTTTATAGTTTGTAGAACAAAATAAAAACTTGATTGTCTATTTTAATCTGAGTTGTCCACGATAACCTGTTACTTTTATTCATGGAAACTGGTGTGAAAGATATAGGTATCTCCGTAATAGCCAGAAAAAATTTATGCGTGTTATATGCGGCTATTGTGAAGCAATTACCATCACATAGCAAACAAATAAAGCAAATAAAAAAGTTACAAAATCATTCCATTTATTAACCGCCTACCCAACGTCATTTGTGGTTCTTTTACGACAAACTGTAAACGATGCGTACTAACAACAACCCAGACTATTATAACAACATTGACATTTATTTCATTTTAGGATAAATAAGCTGAATCCAATTTGGACGCGAATATAATATGGGTACACATGATAACTAGTTATCTTGTATTTATTTTCAGGCTGGCAAGGAGGGAGTTTATCCAATTCGATACGCAAATGTGAGGCAGTTTTCCCTGAAAGGCCGCCATTTTCTTCTAAGGAATTTACCCCGTCCTCCAAGAAAAATAAAATAGATCTAATAAACTTTCAAGTTGTGAGTTACCCTCTTTTCAGTTAATAAATAGATTAATGTAGTATAGCATAATGATGCAGAAAGGAGCAGACAAAAAGATCGAAATAACTTAAATTTCCGAATAATATATATTCTGTATGAAAAAAACAGATAAATAAAAAAATATGGGAATCGACCAGAAATTCGAATTATACAAGTTTCGCGGAAGAATTGTACGCACGTTTCGGGTAGTGCAAGGGGTTCACCGTTTGCAGGTGCGTGGTTGAACCTTTCGTACCACCCAAAACGTGCGCACTATTTATTCGACTTTTGTTTAAGCGAGTTTATAATAATATATCATATGCATATAAGCATTTAACGGGGTTCCCTTTCTTAATCTGTTCGCTCTCATTATTGAAACGATGCAACGGAGAATACGATCCTTCTTTGACAAATGTTGCTTCTCAAGTATGAGTTTCTAAATGCCCTTGCCTCAGATTGCTCTAGCTCAGTCGCTGGGCGGAGCATTCAAAAACCTATTCTGCAGAAGCGTAAATGGAGTTTTCAGTGTCTGGAACTGAAGCTTTTGTGCCCCTCTTTGCCAGAATAGAAAACAATGGTAGTGCGAAAATATAGTGTCCCTTGTTCATGCTGCGCCCTGGGACAGATAACACTTCTAGTTTCGCCACTGCTTAGCTAAGAAGTGATGCTGGTCAAAAAGGGCAGTCTTCGACTTTGCACCTTTCCAATGATGAGGGCAAATCGGTTAAACATGGGCTCATCATAAAAATGAGGGGGAGGGGGGCATAACCCATTTATAGTAAAATGATTTGTCATGCTTATCGTCCTCCAGCCAGTGAAGGAGTGAGCATATATAACTGCCGCCTGCGGCATGATATAAACTCCTTGCCCCTCCCTCGCTCCACATCTGCCTCCACTCCCATGTAAACTGATCACTATCCAATGGTTTGCTTGGTTAAGGCGACGCTACACGTGGGCGATCTGCCTACAATGGTGGGTCCCTTAGTCGGATTACGTTCTAAGGGGTTCTAATGCGTATTCTTGTTACATCTGGAGAAAACCGTCCAAAACTCCAGATCGTTAGATCGACAGCTCCGCGATGGGACCCGAACGCAGGACCTTCAGCCGTGATTATCCAATATTCAGACTCTTTTGTTCATATATATTTTAAAAATTGTTGTAAGCTACTTTCGGTCTAAATGAATAGTATGTAATTATATTCATATTCCTTGCAAACATAAAATGAGAAGCACTTCACTTTCCAGAACAAATGAGAAAAACGAAGATCACAGCTTCACACCAAAAGCAAAACTATATTAATATAATAAAATTTATGGGTTCATCATAAAATGGAGGGGGAGGGGGCATAACCCATTTATAGTAAAATGATTTGTCATGCTTATCGTCCTCCAGCCAATGAAGGAGTGAGCATATATAACTACCGCCTGGGGCATGATATAAACTCCTTGCCCCTCCCTCGCTGCACATCTGCCTCCACTCCCATGGAAACTGATCACTATCCAATGGTTTGTTTGGTTAAGGCGACGCTACACGTGGGCGATTTGCCTAGAATGGTGGGTCCCTTAGTCGGATTACTTTCTAAGGGGTTCTAACGCGTATTCTTGTTACATCTGGAGAAAACCTTCCAAAACTCCAGACCGTTAGATCGACAGCTCGCAATGGGACCCGAACGCAAGACCTTCAGCCGTGATTATCCAATATTCAGACTCTTTTGTTCATATATATTTTAAAAATTATTGTAAGTTACTTTCGGTCTAAATGAATAGTATGTAATTATATTCATATTCCTTGCAAACATAAAATAAGAAGCACTTCACTTTCCAGAACAAATGAGAAAAACGAAGATCACAGCTTCACATCAAAAGCAAAACTATATTAATATAATAAAATTTAAAATAATAGTTATAACGGCAAATTTAATCTGGATCAAATACACACACGCACACACACACACACACACACATATATATATATATTTATTTATTTATATTATGCGCATAAAATATTTATGAAACGTGAAGTTAATATTAGTGGTGTGGGGGAGAGGGTCTGCCACCACACGAAACGGCTCCACTTAGATGCTTTGAAAATTGGCGAGTTTCATTAAAACGGAAGTGCCGCGTTTTTTCTGCGTTAAGTTATAGCAACCAGCAACCCATCTTTTTTGTGTTTTCGCGTATCCTGAATACGTTGTGCGACCGGCTAATTCCATTTGATTAATTACGTACGTGTGAAGTAACCTTTTTAGGATACGAACTTTTGCCGGTTCTTTATTACTGTATAGCTGTCCAAAATGTTAAATTGGTATTTTTAAACTGTTCCAGACGACTAACGAAGTCTCTCCGTTAGTGTATCTTTATTGCAAATGATAGCCGGTACGTGCCATAGTGCCAGCACAGTGCCGTTTCCTTCCCGGGATTCTGGCAAGGTACTTCTCGGGAGACCACTTTTGGTACGATTCAGTTACTTTTTCTGAAAACTAACTAATAAGTTACATTAATTAAATTAATTCTGCATTATGCAAGACTTTATTGAGAATTACATCAAAAGAGTGAACGTTTGAAAACAGATTTGACGCGAACTTTTATCAGATATTGTGTTCCAAACATAACTTTCATATTTGTGCTTTATGCTAAAAAATGTCCTACTTTTAAGCGAAACAATAAGTTTTATTCGTAAATTTAAATATTAGTCCCTTCTTAGCTACCCTTTACCCAAAACTCAACCAAACAAAAACACTATTTAAAAACTATGTGACTAGAATGAGAACAATTTTTTTAAAAAATGACAGAAAGAAAAACATAGTTTTAAATAGAACATGTAACAGAAAATTCTGAACAATAAAACCACCTGCTTTAGTCTTAAACTTATTTACTAATCCATTTACTTAAGTGTGTTGTAAATTGTTTTTAAATAATAGATAATTGAAGGCACATACATTAAATAACAAAATATGTGTAGGCGAGCTATTTGAAAATCCCCCAAGTGTAATAAAAAGCGAGAGAGTATATCCAAAATCAATTATTATTGTAACATTTAATTATATTAGTGTATTGCCCTATCATATAACACAACATTAGCACGTTTAACATAATACAATGTAATTAACAACTCTGCTGGGAGTTTTAACGAAGATAAAATATCCATACATAAGTAAACTCATGTGACATGTTTTCAGTTTTTGCCCTCTCACTAGTGTAAATTTCATGAGATATTAATTTGGTTTTCTAAATTAACTTTTGATTAGAAAAGATGGTGTTCTATAAAAATGCTCGTTTCTTTAAATTATTAATTAAACAGCAAGCATTGTTTTAGATATCATTATTATGCAATGTAATTATTGGAAATAGCGGAATTTTGCAAAAAAAAATTGTTAACAGAGATAATTTATCTAATAAGGTTCATTTATTCATAACATTTGTAATAGCTAGCTAGTGGCATGTTTTTCAAAAATATTTAAAAAAGGCTTGTTTGTTGCGTAATCCTGAATATATATTTTAAAGCTTCGAGTGAAAATTCTTCATCTAAAAAATTAAAATTACTTCAATTACTTTAAAGTATATGTTTACTTATTACGATTTCTGCATATTTATTGCGAGTATATCATAGTTCGTATTTAATTAACTGAAAGAAAGTGATAATAATTCGCTTTGCATATTTTTTTATTAACACAGAAAAAGTTTTCAGTGAATTTAATTCTCGATATATTTGATTATGTTTAAATTAAATAAAGAACGGGAAAAAAATCTGTACAAAATCTTTTTTATTTAATACTTTTACAGTTAATTAATGAAGTGTTACAGGCCATATACATGTAATTTCATTGTTTTCATTTCATTAGGTCATTTCATTACTTAATTAACATGCAAACTAGCAGAAATAAACATTAAGTTTGTCACTAACCCTCCTTAGGCTAATATCGAACATTTAAAATGTATTGATTGATTTATACCCTAATTTTTACTATCAATTTTTCAATATATTTGAACTTTCACTTTTTTTGCCTCTCTATTTTTTCAAATGTATATATTGAATGTAATTAAAACAATTATTTAAATAAAATCTTGCACATATACCATGCGGCTAACGTGGTTAAAAAAAGGGAATTGAATAGAAACGAATTCATGCCATTTCAGTGAAAACTAATGTTTAAAACCTAAAACTGGCAAACACAAATTAAAACTTTATTTGCACAGAAGAAAAAATTCTCGGGGCAAAATATTTGCTTTAAAAATAAACATCATTACTTTTGCCTCAAAAAGTGGTCAGAGAAAAAACACGCTATTTTAAAGATTTTGAAGAAAAGGAAATTGTTTATCTCTCTTAAAATTTAAGAGCTATTGAAGATGAAATGATGATTACGGTGTAGAAAGTTCTTTTCTGAACATGTACTTTTTTGTTTCACATGCAAGCAAGTTTTTATACTTTTCATGCATGGCTTCTCCTAATTCTGTCTATTTAAAGAAAGATATTGGGTTAAATCCAGTTCGTTGAACATGCTTATTTAATCAATGGCATTCCAGTTTAGAATTAAATATAAATTAAGGAGCACGTATGAATGAAGATTATTTACATTTTTTATGATTTGTAATTTGTATAACATTTTAAAAGTACATCATTATCTCTTGAAATTCTTTTGTTTAATGGTACTTTTGAGAATGAAAATAAATTAAATGATATATGTATATATATATATATCTTTGAAACACAGTTGAAAGGTGTTTAATCTTGTCTGTTCGTCAGTTTATTAGTAGCCGAAAGTATAAACCGAATATTACGAAATTTATGTCTGTTATTGATAAGCAATGTAACATGTATAAAATCAAAGTCAAACATAGGCGCAACAGCTCACTGCGGGGCCAGGTCCAGCGCTGCCCAACCGCGCCTCCGTGACCATAGGCTCTGGGGTGCGGATGCATATCCCAGACAGCACATAAGCTTAAATCAAGCTTGACATTTCGTTGAATTTGACGTATTTACAAGCTTGGCAGTTCAATTCATTTTAAGCTTGCAGCAAGCTTGGGGATTACAAAAAAAAAAAAAAAAAAGAAAAGAAAAGAGTCAGCAAATATTTTCCCGCTGAATTTAAGTCATTTGAACTGTCAAGCTTGAATACAACTTCATTACTGCTTGATTTGGAAAGCCACATCCACATAACAAATAATTTATCATCAGTCATAAATGTACTTCACCAAAGAAATAAAAAAAAAGAATTTATATTTCCAGATATTGAAATTCTTCAAAATAAAATACAAATATACTACAAAATTGATTTCAAAATCAGTCGTGCGTCTCGATTTTGGCCAATATTGCCAAATATGAGTGTTGCGATATTGAAAGTTTTAAAACATCTGCTGCTTTTAAGTTTATATTATGCTTATTTCCCTATCAGTAGAGTCTATAAATCACACATAACATTATTATTTTGATTATTATTTTGACCATTTGATGATGGAAAAATAAAAGATGCAGATCGGCATGGGCAATACTGATCAATGTTGCCGAAAAACCGGCGTGGCAACCATAACAGTCACTTCAATATTTAGTTACTTCATCGCGAGTCAGATTGGCATGGTGGTTAGGACGCTGCCTTCCCACACCTGAGGTCCCGAGTTCGATCGCGTAGACGGAAACAGATTAAAATAACTTGAGGTTTCAGCGTAGAGGGGAAAATGAGTGGAAAAGTAAAATATATGGGACGAGTTCGCCGACTGGTGCCCCATGTATTTAGGAAAATTTTTTAGAGTGCAGTAAGTTTGAATTAAGCTTGCTGTGTCAAGCTTAATGCAAGTTGGGCAAGTGTAAACTTGAACACTTGATTCAAGCTTGCATTAAGCTTACACGCTTGAAATTTTTAAGCTTAATTCAAGTTTATTGACTTGATAAATCAAGTTTACTGCAAGTTTGGTGCAAATTTGCTGTGCTCTCTGGGATACCTCCGCTAGGTGGTCAGCCTGACGCGAAGCCCCCAGTGTTTAACTCCAAGCATGGTTGGTCCTCATTTATCGTTCCACTCCAGCGATGAAAGGCTAAGTCGAACTTACCCAGCCCGGTATTCGAATCCCGGACCTGTGGGACGGCAGAGCGATGCACTAACCGTTACATCACTAGACTTCATGTAACATGTATAGTCCGTTTATAATCATAGTCCATTATCGTTCGTTATAGTTCGATTTACTATAGTTCGGCTAGAATTATAGTTCATATAGTTAGTTTTATAATTCGTTATAATCCGCACAAAATATAAAAATCTTGCGATACGCTCTATGGAATGATATTGTTTAAAGTCTATTTTTTTATACATTCATCTATTCATGGGAAACAAAATCAATTCATGACATTAAAGTTTAGAAAATAAATCTCTATATTGAAAATACTATTTGTAGTATTTTGTATTCTTTCGTAAGATCACTTAAAGTAATTTTAACAAATCACAGTGCATGATAGTTTAAAGGCATTAACACATTTCAAGCACAATTAAATATATTATACAGACGCTTAGAAAAGCTGGTTCTTCATTTTAAAGGATGGGAAAGACGTTTGCAGCTTTGTTACTGTATCTGTCAAAATTCGCTTGATAGCGATACAGCAACTTGAGTTTACGGCCCATTATGTTGGTTTTTTCGCCAAGTTTGGCAGGATAAATGAAAGGTCTCGAAAAGTTTATTTCGATCGGTGAGGTCATGTGATTTTAACACGATACCACCATATTCTACTTTTAATAAATCAAAACTTAACTATCCTACCTGCATATACTTGACCAACTTGCATGCAAGAAAATGCAAATTTTTGCTACTTCTTATACAGAATATTAATTTTAGAGTAAGGCTCAGAATTACAGATCGGACAACAGAATTTGCTCTAATGTGGGTGAATTCATTTTTTTTTTCTCCAATGACCGTGTCAGCTATCGACTATAGGCTTGACCACTGCGAGGGTCAGAGGTCTTGGTAGTTTTATTAAGAGGGCACCTAGTAAACAGGCCAACTTTGTCCCCTACGAGTATTCTTATAATTTTGAACCAATTCCAGATATAGCACCTAGATAGGCACCTGCAAAAGGTATCAATTGAATTGAAGCCGATGCAGATTTTACTTGCACCAAATTCCTCTAGAGTTCAAGGTTCTACAACAGTCCAGTCAAGCCATCGTCCAAAGCGGTTGCAAACTTTGGCGGTGCTTCACTTTCGATATTTTTATGGAGAAAGAGCCTAACAGACTGGGCCACTGTCGGTCTACTTTAAAGATGTTCCTTAATACGATTGTACTTTAAATTTTCTTAATACTGTGATTAATGTTAAAATCGGTGCATCCTTATCATTTGTGTCGACTAGCAATTTATAAGTGTTAATGTAAATCATAAGTGTTAATGCAATCCTATGTGTTAATTCAAATCCTAATAAACCATGCATGACACGCAGCTTTCTTGAGGGATTTAAAAATAAATAATTTGTTAAAATTACACTAAGCTGGAATATTTCTTCAGAAGTTGTCGCATTCCTTGTTTCATATACAATAAATAGTACATATATAATAGTACATATTACGTATTGTGAAATGACAATCTTAATTTTTTAGCTTAAGTCGCAAAATATTCTGTTTCATTTAAATAGCATGCAGTACCGGACGAAAAAAAGTTGACTTTTTAATTTGATAATAAATTCTGTTGACAGTTAAATTGTGCGTGAAAAAAAATGCACCGTTTCATAGACATGCGTGGGTGCATAATGATCATGCTCTTAATTCTGAATGCTGGAATGTTTCTGGAATATGCAGTGTTGACAGCGGTCAAGAAAACTGAAAGTCCTGAAATACTAAAGAAATATTACTTTAAGAGTAAAAACCAGGGAAAATTGCTAATTTTGCAGGCAGCATGTGTAGAAAAACAAAATGTGTCCTTTTGTTTTAATCTAGGTCCTCTAAAAAGACAACTTTATGTATCCGCCACGCCAGCCTTGCGCACCTATATCGAGTCATATTTAGAGCATTTTTTTAACCCTGAATACACGAAAAATCCCCCAGCATTCCGAACTTACATCATGCTTATTTCCCTGAAAACATGCAATAGGTTATTTTGGAGCACAATTTAACAGCAGCATTACTGCCCCATTGAAATGCAACTTTCTTTGTCAGAACTGTAACTATATCAAATAAAGTATTAAAATTTTTAGAGAATTTAAAAGAAATGAATAAAACATGTTTTGGTTTATAGTTGAATAAATTAAAAAAATTCTTTTAAAAATTCTAAGAACAAATTAAAAATTTCTAGATAGTATCCCATTAGTGTTAATACCACATTAGTAAAATATCTGTTTGAATTCGTTTTAATGTATTATTTGAGGACATAAATTGTGGAAAGCTAGTCTCCTTTTAAGCAACCTCGAATATCAGTCCAACACCATTTCCTTCTTCTAAAATTTAAACTGTCGTAGAAGGATTAAGGTTTCAAAAAATCGATTTTACAATTTTAATTTTATTTGAAACCTCAGTTATTTCTGAGCACTTTGACCACGATTTCGTGCATTTATTCCAACTAGAACCGGAGATACAGATAAAAACTTTTTACGAAAGTTATATATTTGAACACAATAATGTAACTTTAAACTGCGTTTTTTGTAAAAGCATTTTTCGTGAACTATCCCTAAGATAACAAAATTTCTATGATCCATATCTTACGAAACCAGTTATAGCTATACTGATACCAGTATAGTTATAATTGGTATCAGTATCAATAGAGTGAATTAATATTAAAAGTAAGAGAGAAAAACTTTTGAAAATTTTAATAGAAATATAGGGGGAAAAGTGAGATTTTTTTTTCAAATTTCAATTTAAATATCTAAATTTAAAAGTTTTTCTTAAATATTAATTCATTCTATAAAATATATATTTTACTTTATTTTGCAACAATTTTTTTTTATATGTGTATTTTTATTTGACTTATATTACGAATAGTGATACGTACTATTGAAAAAAAATACATATACAGTAAAAAATATTTTTTGAAACATCTTTTGAGTTTTATAATGTGTTATACTGTATTATTATACGAAAAAAAATCCATTATGCTGTGACTACTATTTTGATCAAAAAATGCAAAACCGCAAGGGTCTAAAATGCGTGTATATTTGCTTCTCAATCCTCTTAAGATCCCTTAAAAACAAATAATCATAATACACAAAAATAATAATGTCCAAAAAGTAACAGTTCTCAGTACCTAGAGATCATCTCGGAAACGTAAAAAGCATAAATAAGAAATGAAATTCTGCAGAGCTAGATCAAATTTTCCTATCTCAAGCAAAAACTACGCCTGTAGACAATCGATAAGGTGATCCAATTTGGAATACTCTAGCTTCATACGTTGAATAGTGGCATGAAACGTATGGACTTTTTTTTCGAGTGATATGCGAAAATTTTGTATTTCAAATATTTTTTTTATATTTATGACTCTGTTAGAGCTTTTTATAAAACGTTGATCCAAATCACCGTATTTTTAAATACAACTAAAATGTATATTATTGAAGTTCGAATGATGTTGAATTTTTATGTTTAAGCTGTGTTTACTAAGAATATACATGATATGTCCTAAAAAATATATTTTATATTTTTATTGACATTTGTTTTCAGGCTTAAACGTTAGTTAGTGTTGTAGAATTTAAATGTTCATGTAACTATATACATGTTCATGTAACAAAATATTCCGTTCTAAACACACAAGCACTGTACGAGACTCATAAAAGTAATCAAGATAAAGATATTTAAATATTTTTATAAATGTTCGATGTATATGCATTCACATCTCTTTGAATAGGAACAAAAAACATTTTATTGCTTTTAAGTTCTTAAATAATGGTTTCTATTCATAGCTTAGAATGTAAAGAGTTTTTCCAAAGAGTGCGATGATAAAAACGAAATTTTTAATGATTTTTTAAACTTGTATTAGTTGAATTTTAATATGTGTAGTTACGCTTTGTAGTTATGTGCTTTAGATATTTGATAATCAAAAAGTAACAAATAAGGTTTCATAGAGATGAATTACGTGAAGATATATTCACATGCTTTTAGTTATTAAACATTTAGATGGAGCATTAATCCTCACTTATGAAAAATAAAACAGAACTTGTGATAAAATTTATCATTAAAACTTTAAGATTTGATGAATTTAATGAATTATTAAAATTAGCAAATTGAATTATAATTAACGATATTTAAAATTAATTTCCTAATATATGTACAGACAAGGACTTCGAAATTTGCAGAGATTAGTGATAATTGAAATCATTACACCACTACGATTGTGAATTGACGTCTTTAGGTACTTCTGTGAAACTCTTATTACAATGATAAAAAGCTAAAGAAAAATTCGCACATTCTACCTCATTACTGAAACTTGCTTGTTTTCATCCAAATTTTCAAATGGTAGACATATTTCAAATTTTTAATAAAAAATTTGAACAAAATCGCTGTTTCTATATGAGTCACGCTTAACAACGACTCGCTAAAATCTTATTGATGTTTCTGAATTTTTTGAAACTGATATTATTGTCAAACGCTAATTAGAAGAAGAAATAACTTTTGTGAACATCTTGCATGCGGCCTGAAACATTTTGATTAAAACTAATGTTGTAATTTATCGAGAGAATCTCTCTAAGCATTCTTCCACTATTGTATGCAGTTTTAATATAAATAATTTTCTACTTACCTACTGCACTATATAATGCAAAATACTTTTTATTTTATTTTCCGTAAATAACTATTTCATGTAAATACTTTTTATTACATCAAACCTTTTGTCCATTAAAATGAATAATTATATCGTTTTAGGCCTAATACTTCACCTTGAGACGTTCACAAAATGGAAAATACTTGTCAGTCGAAGGAAAAAAAAAAGATTTTTTTATAAAATTCTAATCCTTACATGTTATCATACATTCTTGGCTTAAAATTTTTCCATACACTTCTTTCCTATTGTTTTCCCTTCCAAGAAAATGTAGTGGTTGAAAAAACCGCTTTTCAAGGGGGTGGAGTTAAAGCTATGCAATCCTTGCCGCTGACAGCTTGATTGATAAGATGAATGATCAATTGTAGCTTGTTCTTATTCTTTCAAAATTACTTCTTGATCTTTTACGGAAAGTTAGGTTTTATGAGATTTATTTTCATTTCATTGTGTGACTCTGAAAAAAATTCTGTTCCCTTAAAGTAATGTTTAGGAAGCCGAACATTTATACCACGTTTGTTAACAGAACGCTAAGGTTTTGAACGTTACTTTAAAAACACTAAGTTTCTATAAAGGAAATGTGACAGATTTCGTGTAGTTTAAATTTGTATGATACTGCTGTGAGTATTATTTCAAATAGCGATATTAATTGAAGTTGTAGCGACAATAGGTTGTTTATATTATAGAAACTAAATGTTAAATGGAGCATGTAAGCGGTTTTAGAGAAAACCAAAACAGAACCATAGCAGTGCGGGGTAGAAAATGTCAACTTCATCTACCTGTTATAACTAATTTGGGGTAATATCAAAATTTCCAGTATACTTCGTCAAACACTAATAGATCTTTGATACTGCTGTAGCAATATACTCGCTGCGCACATAGAACTCTTGGCTAAAACTGAATATTAATAGAATTGGTTATTAAAGTAGGGATTATATATTTATTACAGGATTAACTGCTAAATTTGATCAAGATAATTAACAGGTGAATGAAACGTTTCCAACACTACTTTTTCTAGATAATACTGTTGTTATGAATCACCATGTATCAGAAAAAAAGCATAGTAAGTTAATAAGACAAATATTCCTAGATAATTAAAATGTTTACTGTTGGGTGAAAACATCTCTATGATACGTATGTTTGTTGATAAATGCGAACTTAAATTTGTGAAATCCCGACTTTCTCTTTCTGAATAAAATGTTTAAGTCATGATTTTGTTAGATTATTTTTATTTAATGGAATAAAAATTACTACAATTTTGGATAAATTAACAATAGCATGATGTTTTTTTTTAACTGTAAAATAAAGTAAGCAATATATAAGCATACCCAGAAAGCAAAGCCTTATCGGATCAGTTGCGGGCGTGCACCTGCTATGACAGTCAGTCTTCGGCGTTGGCATGGTAGAGATTGGACTGATGCCGATGTTGCAACAGCAAATGGAGCAAGAAAATAAATTTTGGGCACACAACGGTCCTATGTCGGCTAAACTTTTACGGTTAGCAAGTTAGCTTGTATTAAACTACACATTACGGTGTTTTTCCATTAATGAGATCAAATGCAACCTCCATTTTTTATAAACTTTCGCTCCCTTCTAATTTTCCCCCAGTTTAACCACCACCACCACCACTCTACTCCAAAGGAGACAGTTTCTGTATTAAGTCTCACAAATTTAAAATTGATAAGGTAAAATAAGGTCTGCGAAAGCTCGTTCAGCAGAAATTTGGTCTCTGAATCAAATAATGGTATAAAAGCCACGTTAACTAAAGACCAAAGGATATTTTTTGGAGAATGTTCTTGTGATATTCATGAGCCTTGTATGTAATTTCGCTGGATTGGTCTTCAGGCTGGGAGAAGGACAGAATAGGTGAAGAGACAGAATAGGTGAAGAATCAGAAAATACATGTTCTCTCGTGATACTCTGTCTTCATTCAAAAAAAAAATAACGAATATTTACTGTCTGAAAAAAACCAATGCTAACGCTGATAACCAACTGCTAATGATAATTGGGGATTCATGGAGGGTTCAGGCACCACCTCCTAGATATAGAAGGCCTGAGAACAGAAACTTTTGCGTCATCAGTAGGTCCACTAAAATGACGTCATCACACATTTATTTTCACAAAGTAAAACTATTCAAAGTTTGTGGTGAATTTACTACCGCATAAAGCTTTTTAATGATTTAAAATAGAAGATTTAATTTTACGACAAACAGGAAATTTTAACTATTGCTAATTATATAATATGATATAGAAATAGATCATAATAAATAATTTTTTATCAGAAAGGTATTTTGATTTTTATCTTCAGCTTAAAATAGTTTCTAAAATTTGTATCAACCACCAGAAATTCTAAATAGTTTTACTTTATGAACGAAAAACTGTAATGACGTCATCTTAGAAGACCTAGTGATGACATAAAAGCTTCTGTTCTCAGGCCTTCTATATCTAGTAGGTGGTGGTTCAGGACGAATTTGAACCTAGAATAATCCGGCTGTTGTTAGAGTTTATTCCACAATTGAATCAAAGTTTACTATGTTCGTTCTTATCAGAGCTACGTTTTTTGGGTGGACTCAAAAAGTTTTTACACAGTAATATTATCAGATTACATAACATAGAAATCAGTTACGCTAACATTTAAAATTATTAAAACTTTTAAGTAATAATGAGTTCATCCGATATAGTATATAATTTTATGTACCTGTCAAAATTACGAAAATGTTAACACTATATTATTTATTAATTAGTAATTGATCATGCTTTTTATTCATTTCTAATTAATAATTCCTGAAAATATTTCAGTCCGATCAAATTGTTAACACTCAGAGTATTAGCTAAGAACACATTATCCACTCTGTAATCTAGCATCGAATTTTCCAGTCTATTCTCAAAAAATAGCAATGTTAGTAAAATTAGTAATGTTTGTGATTTAGGGAGCAGTGTTGAATAGTGCACTAATATGGTGAAACTATTTTCAAAGGCATGACAATGAAAGACATGAAAGTTGAAATAGAGTCTAACAAAAAAGAGTAATATATACATGCACTATATTGTTAGCTTCAGATTATTTATTTATTTATTCATTACTAGTCCTCAAAGTGAGTTAAAAAAGGGGAAAACATTTTTTTATGACTGGTTTGGAAAATCCAATAATTTCAGATCAAAAATTAAGCCAATTGTTTCCCAGTCTTGAGAATTTTTAAAACGTCTCTTTCAAAATACACCCTCACAAATGATAAATGATTTTGAGAAATGTATCATGCCCCGAAATACATTTCTGGGTATTCCCAGTTTAAGAATATTTCCATAGAGTTTCAATAAAAAGGATCTAATTTTTCATTCATTACAGTGACTTATTTAGCTTTTAGAGAGTCATCCTGAATTGTGTCAAAACGCAGGTGCAGTAGTTTATTTCACTCTGTGATCAAGATCCATAAAGCATCTTTTGTTTTCTTTTGGACTGGAAAATAACTGGAAAATATAATAACTATAGATGGAATTTTAGATCCAAAAATTTCACTTAAATTTTGTTATTTAAATGAAAGATATTTTATTTCTCCTTGGAGTTTGTTAAACAAACTTTGCTCAACGAAGCTTAAGATAATTTATCACATTGTTCTTTTTTTCTTCCATATTTGCATCGTTGAGTATATATACTTTAAGTATATATACTGCCATTTGTATTAAGAAGCTTTTTGAATCTGTAATACTATTTTATAATATTAATTATCTGTGTTACAGCATACTTTATTCTAAAATAAAATGATTTATTGCATACATAATTTCAATTTTTAAGAATTCTGATTCAATATTTAACCTTCAGAACATCCACTGAATATTTCCATCAGAAATACTTCCTTCGTATATTTCTTTCCAATATCTCCTTGGACAGTATGGCAAATGTGCACTGTAAGGAAAGAAACCTGAAAAACAACTTCTGTGTGAACTAAATACTCTAGGTCAGTCTGACTCTTTATGTTAGGCAAATATTTTGTATTATTCAGTACAATTTTCATTGACTTTCTTTAATTAAAAATTTTTAAAGTGCAAACATTATTAAAAATAATAATTTTGTAATTTGCTGAAAAATTTAAATAAGAAAAATATTTTATCTTTCATGTATTAAGAGTTGAATAAGGTAAAAAATGAATGAACAGCCAAAGTTAAATTAAAACTGATTTTTTTCATCTTCAAAACTGTTTTTTGAAACAAATAACAGGGCAAATGCAAAGGGAAAAAAGATAATAAAATTTTTGATTAACTTAAAAGTGTTTAATCTCGACTCAGTGTGTGCTAAAGTGTTTTTTTAGAAATAACAACTAATTGCCTTTTCAAAGTTTATTTCATTTTATATTTTTCAATCTTTTTAAAGAGTTATTTCTAAAAATAATCGTTCAGTGCTTAAACAAAACAGAAGGTGAAGATAAGAATTCATTTTAAATGTTCTAAAAGTACTTCACTCATAAAAGTCAATCCGATGTCAGATTATATTTAAATGTTTTTAAAAAAGTAACAGCATCTGAAAAGGAAAATTAACTATTGTTATAAAAGAAAAGAGATTGTTGTGTCTAACCGATGCTTTTCTTACCATTTAGTTAAACTGCTGTCTGTCCTCTCACTGTCGGTTTTGTTGTAATTTTTAATTCATAAATGAGGTAAAATTTACATGAATACTTTTTTTATTGAATTTTTTTTCAAATTCATATGCACTTTCATTCGAAGGATAAATTCAATACTTGTTTTAGTTTGCAAAATTATGAGATCACTAAAACAGTCATTTTTCAGAGAGTCAAAAAATTATTTGTTATCTAGTTTTAGAATAATATGTGAAATTCATATTTTTTGTCATTTTTTTGTCATTATTCGTTTAAAAAAACTTATATTTTTATTCGGAACATTTTTTTTCAATTTAACTCAATTATAGTTAGTTTAATTTCGGAATTAATCTTTTAAAACTAAATAATATTTTTTTTTAATTCAGATCAGACAATACACCTATATTGTGCGCAAAAAAATCACATTGTAACTTCAGGGTGTCGTTACCCTACTAGCAATTTTGCTCGGGCTACCACCGGCCACGTAGCCAGCCGATGATGGCCCGAGCAAAATTGCTAGTAGGGTATTTTGCGATATTCTCGCAGAAGGACATTCGAATGACAACACTGTTATGCTGCCGCTGTAAGGAGTTCAACCGCAAATTGACTTCATGTTCAAGATACATCAAAAGAATAGTGCTATTAGGGTGACGGGACTGCAACTTCGCATAGAAGTCACATGGCCACATATAAGAGTCTGTGTGACATTACAGAAACATACAAGTACATCCAACAATTGAAGTGACTCTTTAGCATTATCACACGATTCAATTGCGACGTCAGTGACTTCGTATATAGATAATGGTGCTAATTTTGAGTTCAACCACCCACCCCGTAGTTTGTTTCAACTTCTGCTTGTGTGCGAGATTCTTCTTTTATTTTTTTTATTTACAATTGAATAAGGGTAGATCTTTTGGGCAACCGTCAAACGATATTGAATCTTACAGCATTCCGAAACGGTCTGTACTGTTTTATCTTTGAATTTGTATTATTTACTAAGTTCTATATAGTTTTAAGTAAGGAGGTAATTTGTTGATGACATTTTCAGCAAATATTGACCACACAGTGGTATTAACAAGACCTTTCAACAGCTTTGTAAATTAACACATATACGTGTTATTTTGTGTTATTTTACTGAGTTTTTAATTTATTTTACATTGTGGTATGGCGAAATTTTTTATATCTATAAAATTTCGCGCTTTCACCCAAAAAAATGTGTAATTGAAAGCATTTAATCAAAATTTTATAAAACTCATCTTTTGGTGTTTGTTATTGATGATGTACATTAGAGCTTTTAAAAAAGTGAAGGTCTTCATTCGCATATAATACCTCAAAAAACACTATTAATAAGCAGAATGATACTTCAATAACATAAACTAGATACTGTGACGAATTTGGTCGCATTATTTTACGGTGACAGACTTTATAAATATTAAATGATTTAACATTAAAATGAATTTTAAAATTTATTTATTTATACATATTTTCTTTTTGGTATTCTCACAGTTAAAGAATAATTTCAGTTTGGTATTTGTTATCATACAGGCATAACTTCGAACATTTTTACCAAATATAGCAGATGTAGATCAAAATAGGCGAATCCATGCATAATTACAAGCATTTTGATATTGACACAACGTTTAATATTCACCTTTATATTTTACATTTTATCAAACATTTTAGCAATGACTCTCATAAGCGGAAATGCGTTGTAGCAAATACGTAGATTTTCACGTAGAAAAGAGGTGATAATGCAAAGTTTGGTGTACCAAGGGAATGTGGATAATTTAGCCACTTGGAAGGACCGATTAACATTGCACGTGAAGCAAGTCAATGGAGATCCGCTGCATTCTGCAGTTGGGAATGCCGTTCAGAGAATGCACTTATTGGAACATGTGCACGGAAAGCATATTGAACCACACATGTCATTGATGCCGTCATTATTAGTAAATGTTAACTTTCTGTATTTTTTGTGCCTATTTTACTCCAAAATTGGATCGTACAGCACCAATTTGAACTCTGGTGGTGAAAATATGATTTTTATCAAAACGCCCATGGTCCAAATAGTATTTACTGCAAACTTGGTTTAGTTTGGCCCAACAGTTTTCTCACAATCGGACTCTAATTTTGGCTACCCTGTGTATTAGAAGACATAGAACTATTTAATATTAATGAAAGAAACGGCTTAAAAGCATATATTGAATTATTCTCCAAATTTTAAAAATCTATTCCATAAGGATTCTATTACACTTTATTTTTCTACAGCACATTTCATCTTTCATGAATCCTCAGACGACGTTTCCGATCAGAAGTCAGTTTAAATTCGATCTAAAGAACTCAATTGAAGAACAAAGTATTCCAAGTCATTCCAGTTGATTAAAGTTCTAGAATTGAAACCGCGGTGATATGTCCTTTCTATAATATACGTTAGTTTTCATTTCTGCCTGCATTAGAAATTTCACATGTTAAGATATCCAGTAAAATATAACTTTTACGCAAAGGAAGAGCATTGATTGTTCTGCAATCACATTAGTGCAGATTTCAAAATTTAATAGTTGTTTTTATACAATAAAAATATACCCTTATACCACAGATGGTCAGAAAACAGACCTTGTGACATAACAAAAGGACACAGTGGTCACCGAATTCAACAAACTAGTCACACCGTGACTGGTAAGTGATGTGACTATATTGTGTGGTTACTGTGTTGCTTATACTTTCTTTGTAACTAGCCACTAGGTAGAAAAGTTGCTAAATCCAGCTCGACTGTTAATTCATTTGAATGAGTAATTGAGTAATAATAACGCGGAAATACTGATTTTTTTATTTTAGGAAAACTTTTTATATTAGTATGAGTATGTGAGCATATGAGTATGTTTCTATTAATTTGCAAGAAAATAAATTTTCGAAATTTATGAATTCCAAAGTACACCTGTATACGTATGCCATTTACTGAACTTCGTAAAAAACATCGTAAGATTTTATCTGCACATTTTTAACAGCAAAAAGAAAAAATATTCAAGAAATTTTTAGCCTTTTTTCACGAAAAATATTTAATATGATAAAAAATATTGTTTACACAAAGAAACTTGAAAATATATTTGTTTAAATCCAAAAATTTAATTTATATCCTATTTTGTAATTTATGATTAAAAAATGTACCTCCATGCGATGTTTCGAACTTAGTTTTATTTATTTATTTATTATTTATTCCAACTGGTGGGCACTTGCTCATCAAGCATTTTGTCATTACTAAGGCTGAATTACTGGCCATTTCATTAAAAGGGCACTTTTGGCAAAATTGAGATTTAGTAAATATAAAAATGTCTTTTAAAAATTCGTGAATGGCGATATTTGTATAAAAAATATTTTAATGAAGATGGAAAAAATTATTTCTAGTTCCATTACAGCAATGTCTTTTCTTGAAAAAAATTTTTTTTTTAATTGTCATTGTTTACAGCTAAATTATTCTTAATTGAGACATTTTAAATGCAACATTAGAGAGCGGTTTAGATTTTAAATATTTTAAAATGTGGGCTATTTACGTATTTTGAATCCACTTATCACGTTTATCTTTATTATGGCCAGTGGGCGGCCAGCGTTGCCCATTATGAAGGGACGGACAACTTAACATCCAAGCCCAAGCCAGGAATCGAGCCCGGACCAGGTGTGACAGAATGATTCTCAAGCCGCTACAATACCTGGGCGGCTTTTGAACTTAGTAAACATTCAAGAAAACATTAGATTTTTTAATAGTATTTAAATAGATAAATACGAACATTTTGACTCAAAGAAAATAATATTTGGAAAATAAAAATTTCCAAAAATTTTACTTATATCTTAATTTATTAATAAGTATATATTTTTCCGCCATTTATAGCCTGCGGGTGAAGAGTTCGTGAGATCCAATCTGCGTACGTTCAGGTATCGTATGGAAGTAGTTCTGGACATCCTCGACAGATGGCAGCACCAAATCCTCTCGCATTGCCGTTTCAAAGTCATATCGGGACGTTCCGATGAGTGGACGTTTCGCAGTGCTTCTTCTCATTACTTAGTTACGGTACTATTAGTTGTAAATAACTAGGGTTTTTGAATTGCTATAGTACGTTTTCTAGAACAATATTTACGGGAAAACGATACCATAGTGTTCTTCAGACATATTTCACCATTTTAATTATTATAAATACGAAAGACATATAAACAAACGTTTTATTACTTAACGAAACAATTGTAGGTAGTCTATCTATACCAAGACACTATGGGTTAGATGAATCATGCTTTGCTGTAGAAATGGTCCTGCCAAAGTGAAAACAAAAGAGTCAGTGAGAAATCATCGAAAGGGGAAAATGTCAACTTCAATGTGAACGTCTCAACTCATTAGAAATGTTGGCTTCTATACTTTAGATTTTACATGAGACGTTACCTCAAAATTATTATGTGACGACTTTTGCTTAACCGTTTGTGTTAAATTCGTTTAACCCAACGACTTTTTATCACTTCATTTGTATTATACAGTAGCTTTACACCATTACTGGAATAAAAATAAAACGTTTTTCATAAGTTATATTAAGATAACATTACACTAGTGTCACCTAACTGCTACGACGTATTTATAGTTTCTTAATAATATATTAGATATTGGATTCAAAATTTTATTTTGTTTGGGTGTGTGAGGGGATGTTCACTTATTTTATCTGAGTTTTTTATCTGTAGAAAAAAATATGTTTTTCTTAAATCACATAAAAAAAGGATCAAACACTTCAACGCTATTTTAAAAGTAAATAAAAATAAAAACTGGAGATGAATACAACTTTCCCAACCATATACGGTTACGTGATTTTTTGGTCGTTTTAACCTGTTTTACCTTTCAAATGTTTAAGTGAAACAATTTTCAGGGTACCTTGTATTTTCCACTATCATTGATCAGAAAAAATAATACATTTTTTAGAATCTTAATCTACCGCAGTAAAACACATTTGAGATTTAGTAAATATAAAAATGTTTTTTAAAATTTCGTCAATGGTTATATTTGTATAAAAAATATTCTAATAAAGATGGAAAAAATATTTCTAGTTCCATTACAGCAATGTCTTTTCTTGAAAAACAAACTTTTTTTTAATAATCATTATTTACAGCTAAATTATTCTTAATTGAGACATTTTAAATGCAACATTAGAGAGCTGTTTAGATTTTAAATATTTTAAAGTGTGGGTTATTTACGTATTTTGAATCCACTTATCACGTTTATCTTTATTATGATATAATGAAAAAAAGTTACTGAAGCTTACAGTTAAAATGTTCATTTTCTTTCAATTTATATGTCGTAAAGTGTATTCTAATTGATCCATTAAAGCGCATCTTTTTTTCTCAGTTTTTGTATGGAATAGAAACATTTTTTTTTCGCTCCTAAAAATCCATTAAAATTGACAGTTTATGGAAGCTATTAAGTTTTTTTCTAGTAATCGATGTGGAATATGAAAAGATATTCAGTTATTAGGCATATCGAGTGAAATTTTAGTGTGGTAGACAATTCAGGATTTTTTTATATAGTTTCGTGATTAGAAATGAAAACTAAGTTTTATATAATTAGGGAATATTTCTTCATAAATATTTACTGTAAACACAAATTCCCTTCGCTTGTTTTTCTGGTACATTTACTTTCGGACTTATGGTCATGATTTTTATGACTGTATTGTAATTCATCTTTGTGTAGAGCATAAAATAAAAAAAAAAAAAAAACATTTTTACAGTTTGGAGCAAGAATGTCTAGAATGAACCACATTATCAGAAAAAGGCTTTGGTGCAACATTCTGATTACAGGGATAATGTAGCTATTGATATATCTTGATGCTATATCTATGAATGAAACCTGGAAATATCACATCATTTAGACAATGTGCGCTCTCAATTGCAGTAAATTAAAAAATATATATATTAGAGCAACTTTTATAATGACAATGCATGTATAAATTAAGAGTTAGAAAAATTAAATCCAACCTTTAAAAAGTCATTTAAAAATTAAAAAATCAATTTTTAAATATAATATTTGATGAGATATTGAAGAATGAAAAATTAAATTTTTCTGAAACTCGTAGAATTTTAATCACTTAGGATTTCATATAAAATTTATTAATTGAAGGGTATTGCACATAAAAATATAAACTTTTACTGTCTTTATGTGTGTCTGCAACAGCCATGAAAGGTTCAGTAATATCATGCTTGTTTTTCTCTGAATAAGAGTCAAGTTTCAGCGTTAGTCAAGTTTCCACATATTAAGCGAAGAGGGCTTAGTTACCTGAGATTACTTAAAAATGTAATGATATTATGTACAATAAATTTTGAAAATATCTTTACTATTGACAAATTATTCTTAGGACTTTAATTTTAAGAAAAAACTCGCTTTATTTATATACTAGTAGCGTGCCAGTTCTTCGCACGGTAGGAAACTTTTTTTTTTTACATGTGCAGCTTGAATTATTCCAGTGACGTGGAATTTAAGAATAAGCAAAATTATTTGACTATTGACGTAAAGTAACTCATCATTTACTCGTAAAGTTAGCATGAGTAACCTGAGATCATTGAGATATAATGACACAAAAAAACTATGTTGGTGACATTCGCGATCAGAAAAAGAAAAGCTTGACGGTTTGCAGAGAAAACTCCTCACTTTCAAACGTCTCATCTCTACATCATACTTTTTTTATGTTTAAGTTATAGCATTTATACCTTAGATACTAAATGATGTGGACAACCGTATTATTTTATAATTAAGTAGCTGCTTACCCGCTTTTTGCAAGGCAAGAAGAGAAAATTTTCCTAAAATATGATCATAACCACTTTTGACACAACAAAATCTCAAAAAAAAGTTGGGATATAGTATCTTCTGTTGAAACTACCGCGGGATATATTAAAGCAACGTAGAATTACTTATCGTATAGTTAGCTGTAAGACGACTGCTGAAAAATGAATAGAACACTTTTAGTTTCACGAAATATTTATTAATGTGGTATATTTTGCTTTAATCAATATTATCGTAACATATCTACTAATACTAACAATTACTTACACAATCTTTTACTAATACTAATAGTACATATTTTCATTTTTCCCTCTTTAATGCTTAATTTAAAGAAACAGTTTAGATATTTGCCACGAATGTTGCCTTTTATAGTTTGGTGATTCTTTGTAATTTACGCATTACCAGAAACGATAATCATTCCCCTTTATGGTTGCCATTAAAACAGCTCTCCATATGTTTTTATGTGAAATTCTTGTCAGATTGGCATATTTAGCACCGCAAATTATTTCTTGAGATTCGAAAATGTGCCCTGTTTAAAAACTCTATCGAAAATAGTGCTGAATAAAGCATTGTTGAAAAAATAGTATTCAATCCTTTTTCTAGAAACGAAATACAAAATATGGAATTGTTTTGTGTGAGGCGTATGTTTTGCTTGTGAATCTTTTATTCTCATTTGAGTTTCGAAAGGGAATTTAAAGTCGTTATATCGAAATGACATCGATTTCACTTGCGGAAACTCAGGGAAGCAGTTTTTTTCATTCTTTCAAGTGACAGCTATTCAGTCAACGTTGTCATGACGGCGAAAATCGCAAGCTTAATGTGGAACGAAATCTCATAGCAGCAGCTGTTGTATTCAAAATCCTACTTTACTTAACAATTCGTAAAAAATCTCCTAATTTATATCCCCCCCCCTCGTTTTTCTTTTCAAAGAGGGTGAAATGAATGTTGCGTCATTTGTCAATATATCAAAACGTTATGACGGATAGAACTAACGATATAAACGTTTTTAAAATATTTTACGAAAATTTTCGTTAAAAGTGTTTAAAATAGTAGTTTAATATTTTTTTAAATATGCAAATGTTATTACATATTAAGAACAAACTGTGAACTTCAGAAAACTTTCTCCTCTATCCAATGATGCAAATACCATTTTGCTGAAAGTGTAATTACTGTAAGTACTCCCACTATACCTACACCACTATATATATACATATATATATATATATATATTTGTTAAAGTGAAAACTAATAATATATCGTTATCATAATCTGCATAGCATTATTTTAAATTGCATGCATAAAAGTATTTGTATTTATGTAGATTTAACATGACTTTCATAAAGAACTTTTTATATTATTTTGAATACTACAAAAGTGAAATTTTAGTAATAAAAAATTAAGCAGCTGTAATTTTATGGTAAACCAATATATGATTACAGAAATTATTAATGTAGAATACAAACTGACAGGAAGTTGATGTGAAGACATAGCTTCAAAGGATATCCTGCTTTAGTTTTGGAGAATGAGACATAGGCGAATTAGCATTTTAAATTGCCCTTTAAATTCTAAAAGTATGACTGAAATGGATTGAAAAGTCTGAATACTTCACAGTAACTCAGCTGTGCTTTTCAGAATAATGATGCTTTGCTCCCAGTTCCTGATTTAGAGAGATACGTTTTCTTTGATCAATTTCCTTTCTGCAGTATTTTTCTTTCAGTTCTATTATCTACGTAACTGTACACTTTTAACCTCGGATATGTATATCTACAAATTTATAGTTATCATTTGTTTAAAGTATTTAATTCTAACTCGTGGATATTAATATACATTGGTTATCTTCAATTAAGGAAAATCCACTAAAGCGACGATTATTCAGAAAGTCACTTGCAATATTTAATGAAACCGACCCACAGTATACAACAAATAGTAAGCTGTGAAATAAAATGAAAAGAAATTAGCAGACACATATGGTACTGCAGAATTTAGCATATTTATAAAATCAACAGACTGTAAGTACCAGTTTACAAGAAGTGCCTTCGATATGGAAAATGATCTTCCCTAAAAGCAACACAGCATCTACAGCGATGTATGATGCAGTCAGTTTATGCGATGTATCAGTTCTTTTGGAAGCGAGAGCAGTTACGGTTGCAAAACAAATTCAAAGGGTCTGAGGAAGAGAATTAAAAGCAGCCATACGTCTTAAAATCACCGCAGACACACTTGATAGAATTTGGGTCTGGTGATAGATTTGACCACTTCGTGTACTGAATTGTTTGCTGCTGAAAATAATCGTCACGATATGAGCCCTATGAGGTCTAGCACTGTCGTCCTGAAAAAGTAAATCTCCAATAATTTCCCCGTCGTAAGACCACACTTAAGGGTAAAGCATGCAATCTCTATGAGTCTGAGCATTCAAGCTTCCACGTGGAAAAATATGGAGATCTGTGCACCCACCCAAAGAGATTTTACCCCAAACTCAGACACGGCTGTGGCTGCACGGCAGCATAATTTTGAATTCATTAAAATTTAGTAATTGAAAAGCCGAAAATGATCATTGAGTGCAATTGGGCCGCTAATAGCCTATCTGGCAAGTACTCCTGTAATTGATCTAAAAATACCAAATAAAGAAATACACTCAAAACACTGAAATAAATCTAAAGGTTTTGAATTCCAAAAATAAAATATTTTTTATTTTAGGAGGATTAGATATCATTTTTTCAATACGAAATACTCTAATATACAAACAGAAAATGTTGTCTGGAGTAAAAATAATCTGGTTAGATGTGGTTTTTAGGAACGATATTTAACAAACTGTTTCCAGGGGCATTTTCACAAGAAATGGAAAAAAGTCGTATATTCACCATTCCTTGATGCAGTCGCAGTTCTTTCATGCTGAGCACAGCCAGCTTTCTGGCGGGATTTTGGGAGCTGGAGCCCGGCCACATTTTCTGGGGATCAGCACGCCTGTATCATACCGTCGCGGTATTTCTCCATCTCATCTCCAGATTATGTCATACTTCTCTCTCTCTCTCTCTCTCTTAGGATGAGACACCTTCGCTCCTTCTCTCTCTGGTTCTCTCTTTTTTTTCTTAAGGGGCTTTTTTATGTATACCATTCTCCTCATAGGCTCATTGTTAGAATTTGTTGAAATAGAAGGACAATCTCCGCCCTCTGCCGAAACATGGCTTGGAGGTGGGCTTATTTGCCCCTCCATACTCTGTTCTGTCATAAACATTTTCCCGTCTACCATAAATATTTTATCACTGACAGTCCATTGCAATCATAGTGTCGGAAATCCCGACAAACTGGCCCCCCTTCTCATTTATTGGCTACCTGCGTGGTTTTTCCATGGGAACATCATCAGTGTCTCCAAAAAATTCTCTTTTTAAAAAAAACTAAATTCCCACGACTGGCCCTTTTACACACAACTGCACACTTGCGTATGCATCTCTTTCACGGATGTTTCATCTATAGAAACGGTTGCAGGCTCTTTCCAAATCAAATAACGCCTGCTATCGCTTTGGTAACAAAACCTACAAAATCCACAATGAGAACACAGAGATTAGTCGTCCAGTGGACATCATGTACACTTGGGACCTGAAACGTTCTCTTCTGTGGCATGACGTAGCCACACAAATGGCTGGTCACCTACTGCTTAGAATACCTTCGTGAATCGATCCCTGTACGGTTGGCGTTGGAGTTAAATTTCCAGTGGCTGCACTGCAGGAAGGGACGATCTGACTTGAGTTGGGACTGCGGTTCTGTTCCACCTTCAGTATAACGACAAGCAGTCGCGGCTCCTCCATTTGAGCACACGTACAGGTAAACCCCCAAAGGAAAAACCAAAAAGTAAACACACTAACAAATTAAATTTAAAACAAATATTAAGTACATTCCTAGATAATTGTAAGTTTAAAACGTGAGTATTACTCTCTCCCCCTGCCCCCACTATTATTAAATATACTTATTACAGCTAACGCACTGCAGTGTAGGTTAATACAGCATAGTCTTAAATCGTTCGCTCGTCGAACGAAAAATTTTCCCTCTGAACCGCTCTCTGGGATCAGAAGCGGAGACAGCTGAGAAGAAGTACGCCGCAGAGGAAATCATTCCGTTCGCCCATTTTCATTGTGCACACAGGGCAATTTTTTGCTGTATCGTTTCCGGATTTTGGATTAGTTTGTTACGTTCGGTTCGTTAATTAATTAGTATTTCATTTTCTTATTATTTTCTTTATTTCTATCATTTCTCAGTACATTATTTTTTACAAACGAGTGTAAATAATTAAGATGGGGGTAAAAGAAGTGTTTCGGAGTTAAATAAATTACATTTTTAATAGTATCCTTTGAAAAAAAATGAAATAAATGATTCAAGACAACACCTTTACTAAAACTTATCTTGGTGACGAAATGTAAGACAAAATATGACTTGTTTTTTTTCAGTTACGTGCATTGTTTTCCTTCAATTGCTGGTAACGCAAATATATTATAATTTGTAAGGTGCGTCGTATCTGCATATTTAATTTTCGAAATTTGTTTTGTGAACCTCCTTTTAAATAACCCACGAGCCGCCACTGACGACAAGTACCGGTCATTGGCGCTCATCGTAACAGTTGTTCGTCCTAATCTGAGCCTTCTGGGGTGCCGTATCTCTAGTTCTAAATAGTTGCCTAAGTCTATAAACCACCGAAGGACAGAAAGTTAACCGTGTGGCCGCTTGTGTCTGACATAGTCCGGCAACAAGTTTTTCTGTAAGTCTAAAATGATACCTGGAAATGATTTTACGAATTGAATGTCCTCTATTTTTACCTTACATTCACAGCAAAAATTGGAGGCTTGATTTATAACATGTAATTTTATGCTCCTAGATAATTACTTATTCTAGCTGCAACGTCACTTTTTTCCATATTACAATTTTACACACAGCGTTTGGCAACCTATTCCAAATTCATACGGATTGTCTTCTTTTTGAGCGAGTTTTTGCAATTTTTGCAATTTTTCCTAAATTTTTTGGAAGCATAATTAATTTTTAATAGTTTGAAGAATTATAGGATGATTAATATTTTTAACTTGCATTTAATGGAAAATTTAATGTTTTGTCCACTGTAGAAATAAAGTTTGTGCACATTATGCAGTATTATGTAAAGTAGAAATAAAGTAATATTTTAAAGGGCTATGAAGCACAAAACGCTCCATTTATATTTCACAGTGTTTAAATTTTCTAATTTTTACTATAAGTTAAGTGATTATTTATGCATCTGCAGTGTGTATACGTATGTATAATTCTTGGTAGCAAAAATTACGTACGTCGCATTACGCAACATTACTACAACATAACAATTCCTTTTTCTTATTTTTACAGGCATAGGATGATTTACAAGACTTCATTGAAAGCTTAAAATTACATCCCTTGAAACTACAACCCAACACAAGCCTCCATTTCCGAGTACAGAGAAATTTCGAAAACATCCTACTTTGGCTACTTAGAGATAGCTCATTATGGGATATTTAAAGCAAAGGAAATCGAACAATATTGTAAGGAAAACAATCGCCTTATTTATTCTAAGTAATTTCCATTTTATTTGTACTAACTACGGAATCATAAAACTGTGAAGCGTTAGACATCTATCCGGGGGGAAAATAACTTTCGAATTTTTAAAAAGTTCCAGGCCCGTCGCATTATTTTAGGAATATCCTCAGGAAATTTCAATATGTTGTAGGTTTTTTGTACGTCACTATAGAAGTTTAATACTGAAAAACTACCTATTTGAAGTTTTGCTAGTTGAAAAAGAAGGAAATTACTATACATTAACGGCAAACGAACGGCACATCAACAACTATGCTGAAGCAGTGGAGCACTGGGTACACTAGCAACAGTTCGGCACAAGAAAGGTTACTTACAACACATCATATATATCTCGTAGCTTTACTTCATATATTCCCGTCACTATTACCGAAATATTATGTAATTGTGTTTTGCACGGGAATACGGACGCTACAAAGTATTTTTTATGAAATAGAATGAAAATAAAAGTCTCAAGGAATAACATGCAGTGAGTACTGGATACTGTTGAGGCAATATCCCAGCTTAAAAGAACGGACAATTTTTTAAGGGGCATTGGACAATTTCAGAAGTAATTCACACAAGCAGCTGTAGCCACTGATAAATAAAGCCACTTACATACAATAAGAAGTAAATCGATTTTGTTATTATTTTTAACTAATTAGTAAACTTCTTTCTTTTTGAAACTTTCAAAGTAGAAAAATAAACAATTATTTTTATTTATTTATTTTTCATTATAGTTAAGTGGAAAAAGAATGATGAATGCGTGAATTAGGTACATTGATTATTTTTTCATAGTGTATGCCAATATTGATAAAAATACGCTAACGAAAGCGTAGATAAAAACATATGCACATGCAAATGTCACAATGAATATTTCTATAAGTTATTTAATTACCATCTTACCTCAAAATTGAAATTAATTGTTTGATAACAATCCCTAATATCCCTTTTCTTGATATTAACCTTAAAATGCATTTGAATTTACACCATTCCGTCGTACAGTTCTGCGATTTCAATTTATTAAATCACGATTTAATGCTGTAGCTTATATTTTATTTGATTTTACCTTTACGTTGAATTATGCATATCTTTAATTACTCTTGCATGGGATTCGTGCATAATCCTTATTCTGTTTCATAATGGGTAAAGAAAGGATAATTCAAACGGAATGTAACGTTAAATAATTCTTAGTTCTGTGACAGTAGAGTTATTGATATGCGATAAGAAATACATAAATTGTTTAAAATTTATCATTAGAACATGTTAAAATATTACTAATACTAAATATTAATATTACTAAAAATTAGAGAAATTATTAACATTTCTAATACTTTATTAGAAAGTTTAATAATTTGTCTCATTTTTAGTTATGTTCTATTTTCCTTTAAAGAGGTCATTACGTAGTACTTTGTAGTTTTCAGTACACTGTAAAAAAATAAAAAAATAAAAAACAGGAACCTTCGTTGGAAATAATGAGCAACTGAAAGGCACTAGAATTCCCAAGAACG
Organism: Cheiracanthium punctorium; assembly: GCA_038373885.1. NCBI lineage: Eukaryota > Metazoa > Arthropoda > Arachnida > Araneae > Cheiracanthiidae > Cheiracanthium > Cheiracanthium punctorium. The sequence continues at coordinate 134,792 of JAWZYV010013018.1, read as the reverse complement.
TTACATGAAAATACCACGAACTTCACTGAACAACCATTCGTCACCATTTGTTTAGTACAGTTCCGGGTGTTTTCACGTAACGTTCTGGGAATTCTAGTACATCTCAGCGGCCCATTAATTCCAAGGTACGTTCCTGCATTTTTTTTCACGGTGTATTATGTATACCTCTCTGCACTGTACAGTGATCGCAGCTAGATGTCAAATGCTTTGTGACTTTATCATACATATAGGAATATCTAGATCGTTCATCCAGTGTTGCATAATCGTGTACTTTTTGATGGCTAATATGCACTCCTTTTCTGTCACTACAGTGGCTGCCGTCAATGTAAAATATAACTTTAATATCATTATTTTAGAAAAATTAAATTAATTAAAAAATATAATCATATTTTAATAATTTTGAAAATACAGATTTTCCCGAAGCAACTAAAAGAATCATAATCATTAAAGTAGGCAGTATGGTAAGTAAATACCATATTGCCGACGCGTTTGCCACTACAATGGCTACCGTTTAAAGGTACTAAGTTTTCTGACAATATGCTCCGTCTAGTTATACCAATATCTACGGACTTTGTACTTCCAAATGCTTCCTGTTATAGTATTCAATGCTACTGTGAAAATATATTATACTTTACCATGGAGTTGACTCGTAAGTGAAACAATCAAAAGGTAAAGATTTAAATAATTTGTTTTGGTTAGTAGTAGTAACAGGCAGTGCAAGTATTAGTACCCCAATTTAATACACATTATGTTATACCAACATCTTAAAAGTATGACACGCATATCATCACATTAAGCTAACTCTACTTCAGACTACACGCATAAATCTATTGATTAAAACTAACACTCATTTATTGATTAAATTTCTTATCGGCCGAGTTAAATCCTTTTACGCCAAAAAATACCCATTCAAGACAATAATTTGTGAATGGCTCAATTCGCCCCAGCACTCCCCATCCACTATATTCTATTTAACTCATTTTCCGCAAAAATCTTGTCTATTTGAGTATTCTGTCTGTCTCTTCTCCCCCACGACCCATATCATATTACTGTCACGTGACCAACGCTCTTAACAGATAACGGTTCATAGTAAAAAACGCGGCCAGGCCATAGTTGTGTGTGTATTCCGCTGGTGATAGTTTTATGTTATATCCGAATACCAAATGCATCGTTTTCATATTCAGAGTTGTGAAATAAATTCAGCCTAGATATGGAGGAGATGCTTTAGCTAAAGATTTCGCTTTAATGACATAGTTCCTTACGATTGGATTATAAAAAGCTGTAGTAAAACAAATGAAGTTATGATATCTCCACCCAAAGTGAGTAAGTAGTATTTTACCTTTTTCATGTCAATAAATTGGGTTGCTTCTTTAATTAAATCTCACAGCTGGTTTAACCATGATTGCATTTCTGTATTCTGACTGTACTGTGAATTCGTTTTATAACGAGAGACTATAGTGAAATTATATTATATTTATAAAAAAAAATACTTTTTTATAGTGTATTAAGATATGTGTAATGTATTTGCCTTGATTTAAAATTTATTTTCTCGGGCTTATAATAACAGATTATAGCTCTGATAATAAAAAATGAAGAAAACGAATCATTCAATATATTAATCAAAAACAGCAAATTTTAATAAAACACCCTTTTTCTAGCTAAAAATAATAATCTTAATTGAGTACAGATATGTTAATTAAAAAAGGTCTGATTTTGCAAAAAACGCTCATTCTATAGCTTAAATAATAATCATAATTAAGTACAGTTATATTAATCAAAAACGGACAGACACTCCTCATTTTTTATTATTATCTAGCCTAAATGGAGCTGTTGTATAATGCTCAAAAATTGAGAATTTTACGCTCCATTGATTTTTGTCGATGAATTGAGCAAATTTTACTCAATTGAGAGAATGGCTGCTTGAAGTCAAAAATTGAGTAAAAATATACTCCGTTTGATTATTATTTTACTCAATAGATTTAAGCGTGTAGTTAATATCATTTGTATATTTTGGCAAATATTTTAATATGGCAGTGTCACAAGTATGATATGTAATAGAAGAAACCAAAATTATGTTTAAAGATTATATATTTCAATCCCTATGAAATTTTTTCAGCAGTTCTTCCTTGAAAATACTTTTTAAGAATACACTTAATTTGTAAGACTATCTAAATATTTGGGGACATTTACATATATTAAGTGCACTTTATTTTTAATAATATGCTGTTTTCCTTACAATAGTGGTAATTCATGGCATTTATAACTCATTGTAACATCGTTTAATAGATGGCATATTGCTGATGAAGTATTTATATTGATTAAACAAGGCAAGTAACAAAGTCATCACTTGCATGGTCAGACACAGAAATCAGACATTTGTAGAATCAGATAAAAAGAGTTGTGCGGTTAAAAAAAAAAAGAAAGAAAAAAAAACGTTTGTTAACGTGCGAAAATATGTTTTAATGCTTTATTTACAGACCTCTGCTTTATGCCCGAGTTTTAATGAATCCGAAAATCAATGAATCCTCTCAGACCTGAAAAAATAATTTATCTTTAACAGTGTATATGTATACTAATAGCAGATATTTAATTTGTAATCAAACAAAGGGCATGAAAAATCATTATTATTAAATTTCCGTAAAATGTACACAGTCATTTTCAACTGAAAATTATTAGTATTTAATTTGTATTGATAGTTATACTCTTTCAAAATCTGTCTGCTCAATTGTGGACATCGTGCCTGGAAGGTATGAAACCATACTTCTAAATATGCTTCCTGGAAAGGCAAAACATCACTACGTTAAATTTTGTAAACACTTTTAGTCTACAAAACCAAAAAGAACACAAAAATATTTAAATACATATGCATGAATGGCCCTAAACCTGTTAAGACCCATGACTTACCTGCGTACGCCCTTAACTTGGCCATTTGGAGCAGCAGAATCGTGACTGAATTTTATGAGCTTTAAAATATTGAGCCTGCTACCATTAATTTAATCATTATGTTTAAGAGTTGTATAGTTTAGTGTAAGAAATAATGTTGTTAACAGATTAGCTGCACGTTTTCAAACAGGGTTTATGAGTAGGTTATTAAATTAGGCCAAAACTACAAGAAAGTCTGACATTTTATATACTAAAATATGAATACTTCTAAATAATATATGGACTGCCGTTTATGATCATGTTCCTTGTTTGAATGTATAAATTTTTCATTTTAAAAGTCTAATAGCTGAATATTTAGAATACCGATTAACATTTTTTTTTTTACTTATAAGCTGGCAACTTAATGAGTACACTGAATTTTAAATTTGAAGAGAATTTTGAAAGTTCAGAATCCGAAGTTCAAAGATTGAATGTGTCGTGTGCATAGAAAAATGTACCGTGGCACATTCATTTACTTTCAGCTAAAACTGTAATTTAAGTTTTGTAAACCATCACATTTATTTTTAGGTGTTTTGAAAATCATATTTCAAATACGTTGGAATTTCATAAATCAGATTGACATAAAACAATTAATTTTTGTTCAAATAATTAAAAAAGCAATGTGACTTTCAGACTCTGTGAGCCAAATCTCCATTATACATATATAACCATTTATTTAATATACACGCTGTCTAACCCTTAATTCTATACCTCAAATAAATGTATGATTAAAAACATTTTGGACAATGATTTACTAAAGCATTATCTAGATAAAAAACATAGAAAGCTTCAAGCGCAATCTTGTTTTCGGTCTCTGACATGTTATACTTTTTGACATTGCCATGTCATAAGATCTGCAAAGAGTAGATAAATGACATTCATTACAGACAACCACTGATGCTTTTGGGACTTTAGTATTTGTCCTATACTCTTGAGATGTTAATGAAAGATAATATATAAAGAATTTGTGTGTTACTCATTGCTTTACTTATGTGGGTACTCACATTGAACAAAACTATGTAATTTTCATGTTCTTTAGTAATTTGATGAGAAATATAAAATAATAAATAACACTTGTTGTAAAATAACATTTCATTAACAATTGGGATATTTTTTATTCAGGAACAGCGTAATGTTATAACAGGAGATAATCATATCTAACGTCTATTTATGTATACATACTATAATACTATATACAAGGTGATTATAATTAAAGTTCCACTTTAAAACGATCAGAAAAGAAAAACTACTGGACCAAATATTATCAAATTTGGTAATTGTGTAAAGGTGGTCAGAGGTCTTATAATCCGCGGAAAAAAGCTCCAAAATTCAACACTAGGGGCAAGGTCGTATTTAAGGGGGGGTCCGACAGCCCCTTCCCCCCATGAAGAACATTTTGGAGGGCGTTCAAAAATTTCGGAGAGGGTCCAAACGGTAAAAAAAGGTAGTATTTTTCTCAAAAGGAGACTATATCAGTATCATTTTAGTAACAAAAATCAAAATTTCGCGAGGGAAGAGGTTCGGACCCCTGTCCTCCTCCCCCTTAAGTACGTCCTTGCCCCTGGTGTTGAATTTTTGAACATTTTTTTCTCCGATAATAAATCCCACGACCACCTTTACGCAATTACCAAGTTTGATAACATTTGGTCCAGTAGTTTTTCCTTTTCTGATCGTTTTAAAGAGGAACTTTAATTACAATCACCCTGTATATATATATTTAAATATTTTTATTAAAATGATTCATTTTAAACAGTTATATACTTATAGCAATCGCTGTAATTGCAGTGCTAATTTGGTACTTTTTATTGAAAAATATAAATAAATACTCTAGATAAAACTTCGAGGCTTCAGTCATGAGCAGCGGTAACTGTATTATTTGTATTTCATTATGATCTAAATCCTGGATTCGCTTTGTGACATTGTAAACTCATGAATTAAGGACTCGGTTTTCTTTACCGAATTCTCAAGAAAGATCTCGAATACGATATACATATATAACTTTCTCAATGACTTTTCGTTCAAAATTTAATCCAAATGTGTCTGTATAAATCATGCACTAAACCGCAAACTGTAATCTTCAGGATCGCAATGCACCCCACTGAGAAATCTTCAGTTTATTTTCCTGTGGTTTTCTGAAGCCTCATATTTCAAGCATTTTACTTTCAAATGCTTCAGAGTACCAGTTTAGAAGAAGCCATTCGTCAGTATAAGAAAATGATATCAGGTGTCTTTTCACAGTGTGGGTATAATCAGGCCTTCCAATACTTGATAAAATATTCTTCGGTGAAAAAAGGATATCGAACAATACGCTGAAATTTTGAAATGCATTCCTATATTTAAAACTAATGGAATTCATTTTTTAAGCTTAGAAATGCGACGTATGATGAAATAAAAGATGTGATTTTTGTCTTAATTTTATAATCATGTTAAGCTGAAACTGTCGAAATCTGAGTTGATATAAATAGTATTTCTACTTAGGTATTTCGTGTTTATTTTTGTTCTTCTGAAGTCGGTATTATCTTGCAAAAATCCACATTTTCATCAATTTTAAAGAATGGAGTAATTCTTTTTTCTATTTTGCTGAAAATATTTAAAAATATTTATTTAGAAGTCAACACATTCATAAAAACCCGAAAGTTACTTAAACAAAAAACGGTTTCCTGGTTAATATGAATAACTTACGAGAATGTATTTTATGAAGTCAATATGTATCATATATATGCTGCTGGTACGGCTAAGTATAAAAATATTTGTGCTTTTGAATAATATAATAAATATTTGTGCAAGTATTTGTGCTTTTAATCTGCATAAATTTCGCCATTGTTAACCGTGTATTGAACATTCAGTTTTGTAAAGATGCTGCACGTGAGGGACATAGCTTCATTCAAGATGTTGTCTTATGTGAATCAGACACAGCAATCTGCGACTATTAATAGCAAACAGAAAATTTGACAGATAATAGTAAATCGAAGTTTAGAAGAATGTGAGACGTGAAAAAGGATATTTAACAGACGTAAGTCCACAAGCCTCTAAAGCTTGTTCAGTGGAGTGCGGGAACTGAAATGCTCGAGGATCGTGTAAGAGCCAAACAACCATGTTCATGAAAGGAATTCTTGCTGATGCGGAAGCTGGAGGGATTATCAGTGCTCCTGAAGCTTTTGCTTTTTGGACTTTCTCCACAATCTAACCGAATCCAACTTGGTCCATAAACTTTGTGCACAGATAAAGCTTATTTTTTTATGGTGACATCTATATTCATAAATGTCGATTCCGGAGAACTTGTAATTCACATAACTGCACTGTAATTGGCATAACTGCATTCCGAAAGTCTCACGGTGGAGTGGGTTTACATGTTTATTCAGTCGAAGACCCATCTTCTTTGAAACTTTGTGTTCAATAAATGGTTTGAAATCGGCTAAGGTGAATGTGCAGCGTTATTTAAAGCTTCTACGGAGGAACATCTTCCTATGCTCCTGTGAAATAGATACCTTTTTTGCAGTTTATGCAAGTTTCTACAGTAAATGTTTAAGCAAGTTGCAGCAATTTTTTACACTGAAACTCAAGTTAAGACATTCTGGACAGGGATGTACAGGGACGAATGAAACACCAGCAGGCATTGTAGGTTCCCATGGCAACTTCCCCTAGTAGCAAACGGTCATCGGTTCCTGAAACGCCGATGATCGGACAGGGAGGAAGCGCAGCGCGCGCCATGCAAGGTTCTTCATCGCGTCGGGGGCTCTTATCTCGGATTTTGCTCGGGCATGTCCTCTCCCGAATAGTAGGGTTGGATCATCGGCAAAGGGGGAAAATTGGGCGTAGAGCCGTTGTAAAGCCGATGCGATTGGGGTTATATTCATCTCGGAAGAGCAAACACCTTGCAACTTAGGATGTGAAGCCTATGACCTTTGATAAAAGTTTTAAACTGAACAATCGATAAAAATTGGGGTATATCCCAGCTAGATAAAATTTTTTAAAAGAAAAAAAGCAAATTCGAACTTCTTGTCTTTGAATTTTAATGCTGCCATCTGAACTTCATTTTTCAAGCTTCCGAGACTTGGTTTCGAACTGGAGAACTAACGGTTCGTAACCGGGCATTCTAACCACTAGACGGGGGTCTGACACGGTATTGGCGAGACTAAAATTGGAAGTGATTGTTGTTTGAAGTTCGGAATTGGAACATTTAAGTTTCTATTTAAATAAAACTAGACTTTTCCTGTACACTACTCAAAATTAAAAAGATTTTGCGATTTCTATCCGTTTTAAGCATTTGGGACCTTTTGGGTCTTTTCTTATTCGCACATCACGTAAAATTGACTGAAGCGAATTAAATAAAATTTGTTGACATGATAGGTGGTCACTTAACTTAAAGTATAGGCTTCGAATTTTTAAAAATATTCATTATAATGAATATTTTAAAAATCTCTCTATAGATTTTGAGATTTTTCGAAGATCGTTTCAAACTGCGTAAATTTTTATTCGCACATCACGTAAAAGTGACTAAAGCGAAAGGAATGAAATTTACTGACATGATAGGCAATCACTCACCTTAAGCTATAATCGTCGGATTAAAAAAAAAAAAATAGAGTTTGAGATTTTTTCTGAAAATCGTTTCAAACTGCGTAAATTTTTGTCGGGGCATCACATACGACTTAAGTGAATAAAGCAAAATTTAGTGACACGATAGGTGGTCGTACAATTTAAACTATGCCCCTAAAGTGTCTTAAAATTTGGATTAGATTTTGAGATTTTGCGAAAACTGTTCAAACTGCTTCCGCGTAATAGCTTAGCCAATCAGCAACCTTAAAACAAACATATGGTGTGCATATGATGCTCTTTGCACATTAATGAAGGAACGGAGATATCGAGCCGTTCAGCTACTTGGGAGAAAGACCGATATAAACCTGTTTGCTCGCTTTACCCTTCGCAATCTTGAAAGCGCCTATCAGACCTCAGTGTAAAGATTCGATCATCGGGAAAATATGAGCATACGAAAATTTAAGGATGATCAGTAATGATCAGGCGATGAATAGCCGATGTACCGATCATAGGCCTGGTAAAGCCCGAGCAAAGATTGCTGCTAGGGTCGTCAGCCACATTTGACTCTCGCAGACTTCTAGTTGTGGGGATATGTCCGATTATGAGTTTATCAATTCGGCCCCTCCAATCTGTCGATGAATACAGACGGGATCCGCCCAGAGATGCCATATACATGTTACGGATAAAACAAGAAAGAACGGTAAACCGAGGTTACTGAGGTTAAAGTATAACCAAGGCTTTTCAGCTAAATCCCGAACAGTTTCCAACGCTTTCATTTTCCAATTGAACTAAACCTGGGTCTAACCAATCTAATTTGTAAAAGTCAGAAGTTAAGTTATGTATATAAAGCGATGTATCATTATATAATTTGTGTTTATTATTGCTGGATGGATTGCTGGAATGGGATATAGACCTTATATAAAATAATACACAATTTACAGCTTTTGAAAGATGTCTTTTGGTTCCGCATTTTAATTTACAATGGTATTTATAAAGTCCGTGGCCACCATAAATTGACTGTAGACATGCAGATTACTTATAGAACTCTTTCTAAACTGAAACATTCCTGATGTTCACTAAATTCGATTCACTTATAACAAACTGAATTCTTTAAAATACTTCAGCAATAGTTCCTTTTAAAAAATCCAAATAAAACAATCAGTTGACAGTACATCCAATAACTGTTAAAATACTGACCGTTTGCATAGGTAAAGCGCTATAGATTTGCTCAGAAACCGGTTAGATCCGGTTTTATCACGCTAAGGCTAGAAATGTTGTGAACTCTATGGTTTAACCGACAATTAGAACAGTTTAGACCCAGTTTCAGCATGTTAAGGGTAAAATCGTAGGTATATCTGAAGGATGTAACCGCAAACCCTTCGTAAAATCAAGTTTAACTGGTTAAACTGTGTCATTTGTGGGAGGCTTGCAATGCGTTAAGTCTTGTGGTGGAGGTCATTTGCAGTACAAACTGCTGTAATATAAACAATTTTGGAGACATTATATTCGTCTTTTGCGTATGTTTTGGTTGACTTAAGTACATAAGTGCAACGTATCGGACGCTTTAAGAGGGTTTTTTTCCATCTTAAAAATATTTCGCGACCTAGTGATGTTAAACTTGTGAAGATTTTTTATTTTCGAATATTTTTTTCTGGTTCCTCTTGAATTTTTTTTAGAACTCTATCCTCTTGTAACATTAAGCAAAATAGAAAAATAAAATAACGCCGTGGAACTTAGCTGAAAGCACATGATCCAGAATTACTTTGTACTTATTTGTTTATAGAACAATGCTTTTTTGATACATACCAACTAAAATTTTCATTTAATTTCATACAAGGCTCACACAAAGAGTAATTTTTGCAAATAATTCTGAAAAATATGCAAAATTAATTTGCTATTAATAAGACATATCGGGACCGGAGTATAATTTATTTAAAAATTATTACTTCTTTCGCATTAAAATAATGCAATATTTTAATTTTATGATTCCAGAAAATATACCTTCTGGTGCAGGTGCCGTTTTTTATATTGATGGCAGGCTAATAAAAGTTTATTATCTAATGACAGCCATTATAACGTATCGCAGTCCTGAAACAGTGAACTTAATGGATACGCATAAATATAAAATTATTCAGCATTTATTTTGGATCATAAAGCATTATTGGGAGTAATTAAACATACACTCTTTTCTTACCGAATCTTTACAACATAATGTCCATTATATTTCGATAAATGTGAAGCGATATCCGTTAAAATAATATCTAATGGTTCTTTAGTTTGCCATTTAAGTAACTTGAATTGTAATCACTTCTCATGCTATTTCGTTGTATTGCACTCAAAATTACTTTGATCTCGGAGTGTATTCGTGAAAACGTATGCTCATTTTAAGGGTTTTTTCCGTAGTTTATAATGTTTTCAGGAATTGCTTGTTACATTAATCCTATATTTCGAAACATAAACAGTTATGTGTATTAAAAATTAAAAAGATGAGTAAATGTTTATTAAACAATCGAATATTTTATAGTTTGATCAGTGCTTGGCGGGAAAGGGAAGGTGACAACCTGTCCCGATTGGACGACTGTGAGACCATGTCCGCTAAAGGGAGGTGATGCACATAAAATCTCATGTACCGCATTTGTCCTTCATGTTTAAAGATACATTTGAGAGTGCCTATCCGGATGCAAGTCTTCCGTGTAAAACTGGTTCAAAATTACGAGATCTCCCTTCTTAAGGCCTTATTACACGGACAAAATTTAGAGCAATTTTGGTTGCAGCAACCAGTATCTGCAATTCATTCCAGCAAGTGAATGAGCCCAGATGAGAAAGCAGGGTTGCCATAGTAAACAATAGCATATCATTGGTTGTTTATACCTCGTGTCTATGTTCGGATCGGATTGCTATTTATTTTTATTTTCGTCAATCAAATCAATTTCCATGTGTATATTCCATTTCAATTTTTGTTTTCGCACACACTGATCCCTTTCACTACGAGAGCCATGGCTGACGCTGAATCTTCCGCCATCTTGTGTTGTGACATCGAAATAGGTAGTACTACGATTGGCTGGAATTCCAGCAACCTGCAATATTTTCGCCTCTGAACGAGAAAGTTGGAGTTGACTGTTCCCTAGATAACCGAGGGAAATTTCCAGGAAAGAGGTTTCTGCAACTGGTTGCAGCAACCAAATCGCACGAAAATTACTTCGTGTAATAAGGCCTTTAGGGTGTAACGCTGATTGCCTACTCGGTTCCCCCGTAATATAAAAGGCCAAGATTTCTGCTCATTTTGTAGAACTAATTACGTCACAGCCAAAGTTCCGGGCATTTATAACACTTATAGTATTAAGTTGAACCATGATAGTCTTTTGGAGAAACGTTATAAAAGTCCTTTTTGAATCATTTAATTCAATATTTATTTAGTCTTCATATTCTGTTGAAAATTCTGAAAACGGATTTCGTTATTGCTTACAGTTGTTTTGATTAGAATATCGAGTTCCTGCAGAATATTTTTTTCAAATATTACACTTGTGTTAAAAATAATAAAAGTAATAGTTTGAACCTTTTATTCAGAAGCAAAAAATGGTATATTATGTAGTAAAAGTTTGAAAATCAGCATATATAAAGAAGGTGTAAAAGATTTATATCCTTTTTATCTGGAGACAAATACAAAGTAAGCAAAAAGGCAGTCTTGTTATCACAATAAAATTTCTCTCCCAATTTATACATTAAATTTCATTGCTAAATGGATTTAAATAAATATGCACAATTTATTTAAACTAAATTTATTTCATTTTTCCCAAATGAATCGATCTCAAATCTCGCTACTTTAAAACTAAGATTTGAGTCATCTAAGAATCTATTAACTTGCCTTCTAAGTGCAGTCGACTTACTTAAGACTAAATCAATGAAAATCAAATCGTGAATGTTCGACCCTAACCAATAGGAGAAAAACATTCTTTTTATTGTAGTAATGATTTCCCATTGCTTCTTTTCTTCTAGTATATCCTACCTGTCAAATAATCCTGCAGCTTCATTCAAGGAAAATACTTTTCCAATCCTTCGCTCCGATAGTTAGCTTTTATTGGATAACCATTCTTGGTGCGTTTTCTGTATGGAAAAAAAAGAAATGAAAAAACCTTTAATTTCTTCCCTTCATATACATATCGATATATTCAGTAACTGGTAAAATGGGATGTTTATGTTAATGATATTTTCTAAAGTATTCTAAACTAATACTACTGCTTAACACTAGTATATACTAAGGCAGACGGTTATATTATATTTGTGAAATGTCAATGTAGTTTTCTGTAGGTTTGATTGAAACTGATAGTATTAATAACAGCATAATCTCAACTACTAAGTAACTCATTGATATGCCGCTTATACAAGGAAATTGCTGTGTACCTACCAGACCCAGGCTCGAAATCACCATAATATATCCGGCTAGCAAATTTTAATGGTTTTCTTTATGCGTAGTCTGAACACTATCTAGTTCCAGGCAAATTATTCTTATCTCCGAATGTCCAGTAGGCAATCGCTCTTAAATAGACGACTGTCATATAAGTGAGCTTATTTACTGAATGCGCAAGACGGTCAGATGTATGTTAAGTTTTTTGATTATTTTTGAGAGTATTTTCTTTAGCATATTATATATTACATTTACTAAAATTACATTTACTATCGATTGCTGAAAGTTTTGCAATACAAAATTTATAAAAGATATTTAAATACAGTTAAAAAAGGGTTAAATATTGACCAAGAAATTCAATACCTCTGATGCAATGATGGTGCAGCAGCCCGGGGGGACATAAGCTCTTCTGCCGTGGGAGAAAGATTTAAATAAATAAACTCAAGGTGCTATGTGAATGACGCACGTAAAGTTCGGAGTTGCAACGAAAATTGTGTTTGTAACTTTAGATGGATAAAAAATAAAATCTGCATTGCACCACTACCGCCACCGCTAGTATTGAACCTCGGAAACTCTCTTATTTGATGAATTTATTTCTTAACTGAGAGAGAAAATGTTCAAGAAATTATCAGCCCTTTTTTAATGAATAAATAAACATTCTAACTCATAAAAAAATTGTGAAAAAAGATAGATTTCAAAAAATGTTATTTATATTTAGTAATTATGGTATTTTTTCTACAGTTTTAAACTACGCCACTAAAGTTTATATTTTCGGCACTAATTTTTTCAATCCTTCTACTTTGTAAAGTGTTCGTACCAACACGTGCATGGCTAAACAGCTAGCGTATACGCCTATGCATCAGAAGATTGACGGCTCGAAACCGGGCAGGTTCAGATATCGAAAGGGTAAGATTTTGGACATCTGCGACAGATGACATCACCAAAATCATTTTTTTACTATTAAGCTGGCATTGTGACTTCACTGCACGGTCACACAGCGGTGACAATAATTCGTGGTCATTAGGGTGGATCGGAAAAAAAAAATTATTTCGAAATCTTTATCTCCTGAGGTCTCAAAAGTTGTATATTGATAAGACGTGTGTAAAATTTGAATGTTCTAGGACAGCGTGTTGGGGTTGCGCATCGAGCTTGAAATTAGGAAATTTTTGAAAAATATGACTTTTTTTAAAAATCGACCAAAAAAATTCTTTTCCGAATTATTAGGCTCCCGAGGTTTTAGGAGACGTATATTGTTAGGAATAACACGTATGCAAAATCTGGAGGGGCTACGACAATTTCTAGGGATTGCACATCGAGCTCAAAATCTTTAACTATCTGAAAATTATGTGATTTTTGGAAAAATTACGAAGAAAGCAAACTTTATTTGTTAAAAATAATTTGATCCTCTTATATGTTAAAAAATGTTCAGAAAAGCTCAGTAAAACACAAAAACTGGCTTTAAGAATAGTTTGATACAATGCACACGTTATGCTGTCGTTTTCTCTTGGGCGCAGTACGCAAGCTGTGCTCTAGACAACTAGCACCCAGGGCGTAGCCAAGGGGGGGGGTTAGGGGGGTCATAACCCCTATGAGGAATTTTTTGCCATACAAAATGTGTATTCTTCACTACTTTATCACACACACGTATGCATATATATGAGTTTTAGTAGTCGTAACCCCCCCCATGAAAAATTTCTGGCTACGCCCCTGCTAGCCCCGGTTTGCCTGCCGAGTGATGGCGATGCACAAGCTTTCGGTTAAAATAGGCACGAGATATTTCGTTGAAACAGGCATTTAGTTTAACATTTCAGATAGATGGCACTTTCAGTTTACTCTCAAAAAAGCTAAAAGGTGGTTGCCTTGCACTGCTACGAAGAGCTGGGAATTTCGAATGAATTACCTTGTACCAAGTTACGAACTCGTGAAGACATACTCGTACTTCTATATTACTATTTTGTACTTAAGAAGAAAAAGTTCTGAATGAAGAGCAGAATCCACCGGAAGAAGAAACATACTTATTTTGGCTATCAATATACAGGAAATTTGAATCAAGCCCAGTATCCAAACTGCGCCAATCCAAGGAATTCAAGAGATAGTTAGGAAAGGTCATGAACAAGTTCATCAGCTAAATAAATCGTACGTTAGACACGGACATAAGGAATCGCTTATGAAGAAAGTGGGAAAAACTGTCCTTTACCGAGCTATTGAATATCGCACTTGCAAAGGTACTGACTTTTCCCGGAGCAGGTGTGGCTCAGAGCCTCACATACCTCACACAGAACAGGATTCATTAGCACACCAGAGGGGAGCTAGATATGTGACAATCCATGGAATTGTAAAGAAGAGAAGTTTATGGAGAATGAACGAAAAGTTGAAAGGTGTGAAAGGGAAATTTCGAGATTGGTGGAGAAATAGGTGAAAGAGAGAGTTCCAATATCCAGTATATGTCTCCAACTTTAGTCATTGATTTGGAAAGTGAAAATAACAAAAGAGAAGTACGAAAGACTGAAGAAAACGCTGAATTCCTACGTACCGTCACTTTGGGAGATTCGTTCACAAATGACCAAGTTAGAATAAAAATCTCAGTGATTTCACAAGTCTGCCACATAAAGTTATTGCGGACTGAGCAGCAGGAACTCTGGTATCAGCTTTATTTCACAATCTAGAAAGTGGAAGGATTGCAGATGGAGAGAAACCATCTCAACTGATTCTCGACCCATATGAAGTTAGAAGAAGACTGAGATGACTCGCAGTGAAAGAAACAGAAGAAGGCTTTAAAATTTTCGTTGGATTGTGTTTTGTTAGGAGTAAGAACAAAACCAGATACATAGAAAAAATTGTTGACGGCAATCCCACCCAAGTGTTTGTCACAAAGAACAGGGGCCCTAGCACGATCTTCTCGGAAACCTTTCCGAAGCGGAAAAACAACCCTTTTCTCACTCATGACGTCACATTCCGAAAGGGTGTCAATTTGGTCTACCACGATGCTCTCGGGAACGTTCCGATATCGGAAACCCTGTCGGAAATTCCACTTTTTTTTCCCGGCACGGTAAATGCGAGTGAGAAGCTCTTTCCGCTTCGGATACAAGTCAGCGTGCCTGGTTATTTGTTCTGATGGTAGTTGTTTACATCAAAATAATGGCTCAGTTTTAATTGTAGCAACTGTTGCACAACAATAAGATGCTAGAAGGGTTCATAGGAATCAAAATTCGATTCCTAGGTGTAAATCCTTTGAATTAAGCGACGACGAATTTATCAACAATTTTCGGTTGAATAAATCATTAGCATTCCAACTGATTCAATTGTTTAAAAAATATTTAGAGCCTAGAACAATTAGAATATAATAATGCTTTATAAAATAACAGTCTGCTTACCTTTTGCCAAGCTTTCACATTTTTAATAAAACCTCCACTGCTGTTTAATTTTTGTGCTAGACATTTCAAATCCTCATTTCGTTTGCTGCGCTCTATAAAAACTGGAAAAGTTGTTTTCATTTAAGTAATGATTTTCTTCCATTGCTTGGACGATAATTTCAATCTGATTTGTTTTTACTCGAATATTACCGTTTTTATTTTATAAGGAGGAGGCACGGCTTCAGGAAAATGCGGATTTCAATGAACTTTGGCATAATGGTCATAATGGCCATGTGAATATACTGAGTGTAAAATAAAGTTTATAAAAGGTATTGAAAAACTGTTAGCACTTCATCAGAGGGTCGTTAAATCGGAAGGGTCGTAAAATTGTGAGTTGACTGTATATTTATTTATATATTTTTAAAATTTTATTTCTGCTATTCAAAGAATATATTTTTACAATTGATGATGCTTAAAAAATTAATACTCTTGCTGTTGCATCACGAACGGGTGACAATTAGGGAAAAAATAGTCTGTCTGACAAAAATTAATGTACCTTAAAGAAATATTGAGTTTTGTGGGTGTTAAAAGTGATTTATTTTGAAAGTGTAAAATTCTGATGAATTAATTACCACGATTTGCGTATTTAAAAAAAAAAAAAAAAATGTGCAGGAAAATATTGCGCAGCACGGGGTTCGATCACATAACGCCCTAGTAATAGTCCCGCGTCTTACCGATTCAGCCATCGAAGCGCAACTAACTTTGCACGCAACTTACAATTAAAGGTGAGCCTTGTTTTGATTGGTTGATAGCGTCCCCTTCCGATACTCTCGGAAGAGGCATAAAAATTCTCACTTCCATTAGTCGAAACCATGGTGGTAGAGTCAAAATGAGGGTATCGGATATTTATCCGAAGATTTTCAGTATCCGTGAGTGAGAACTATCCGTGACGGATGCTTTCCGATAAGATCGTGCTAGAGCTCCTGATCTCGTTGACAATGGGACCTGGTTAAACATACTTTAGTCATATGTTACGATCTGATATTAAGAATTTTACTGGAAATTTTGGAGAGATGGACACGATATCCATTAATGTTTGGACCCTCACATGCATTGGCGGTGGTGGCGAATCATCGAATTCTGGAAAGGACAAAGGCGTCAGTGTCAGTTCGAAATCTAGAAACGCAGTTCTCTTATCTAACTAAATCTCTGTAATGTTGTATTTGCCAACTTCACACTATACCAAACAGCCACTCCGAAATTTGCTGTCTATCAGATGATGTTTTCTTACGATCTAGATTATTAAACTTGACATAAAATGCCACAGTTTGATTTGAAGTCGGGCTTTACATTATTCATTAAAACGCATGCTTCAATAATAGGATGCTTGGGCTGGCAAAGGCAGGACTCGGATAGAAGGCAAATCAACGAAGTGGGTCCTGGTTAATGTAGTTACGAATGAGGTTGTACGAGAGAAGAGCTGCGAACGTTACTGACTACTTTTCTTCGGGACTAATTCATAAAAATATAATTTTTGTTTTCAAAAATTTTTGTCAAATAACGCATATTTTTCAGATATTTATAGATTTCAAGCTCGATGTGCAACTCCTGGAAATTGTCACAGCCCCTCCTTACTCATAACAATATACATCTTCTAAAACCTCGGGAGTCGAATAATTCGGAAAAGAATTTTTTTGGTCGACTTTTTAAAAAATTCATATTTTTCAAGAATTTCTAAATTTCAAGCTTGATGCGCAACCCCAAGACATCATCGTAGAACATTCAAATTTTACACATGTCTTATTTATATCAATTTGCAACTTTTGAGTCATCAGGAGATAAGGATTCCAAAAAAAAAAAAATTCGATCCAACCTAATACAGCTGCTATATTACATACTACATACAGTCATACTACATCTGCAGTGTAATCGAAACTACACTGTGACAGTGCATTGCAGTCACTTCGGCGACTGCGACCAGTCTGAGATATCACAAGAACCACAGCGACAACCATAGTCACAGTGGTGAGTACAATGCAATATACGATTGAGAAGCCACCACGAGCGCTGTGTAGAACAGTGGGGTGACCACACAGTGCCGTCACAGCGGTTGTTTGTGACTCACTGTGTGGTCATGTTTCGGACATGGGTGACAAGTGTGCTATTAGAGTAAACGAATAATTTTATTCATCCGCGTTACGCATAATGTTTACGTACTTTGATGAGATCTCTTCACAAAGCTGTACAAATGCGATCTTTTTTTACCAAAATCGCGAATAAATTGAAATTACGGTGATCTATGAAAAATATAATCATTCAATTTTAGGGATGCAATATTTTGTATAAACAAGGGTTTGGTTTTATAAAGTGGACCGCATCTTTCTAATATTGTCTATCGTACACTCTTTACAAAACACAAATGAAAAAAGCATTTTAAATTTTTAGATGTGTACTATGCATATATAGGACAATACAAAAAGATCACGGCAAATTTGAATAACACCTTTTTAAGAAATTCATATATCATTACTAATGTTGGAGGTATTATTTAATTTCAAAACTAGAACCTTAAAAAAAATGTTTTGATATAATGTATTCAAGTGGGTTGTCAATGTTACTTATGTACAAATTAACATGTAGATCAAATATTGAAATCAAAGCGAAAAAAGAAACTGCAATGTGAACTCAAAGACCTTCCATTTAGCAAAACGATGGAAAGTTATACTTGAATGTTGTAACAGATGGTAGAAATTGATTGACAAATATCGCTAAGCAGTGAGATTTAATACTTCCTAATAGTGGAACGGAAAGGGTTTTTTCTTATTTCTTATTTTTAGCTCGTATTGCGGCTTGAAATTAATGGTTTTCTTTAACTTTTTATGAAAACTTCACTTTATCTCATTTAAAATTCTCTAAACTTTCACTTCAATTTAACAGATAATAGGAAATTTGTTTCTATTAGCTTTAAAAATTTGTTTGTAAACCTTCTACAAATATATTTGAAAGTATGTAAAAGGTATTTGAGAGAATCCAATTTGCTGTTTTAGTTGTTATTGTGAACAGGCATATCGGTGTTGTGTGCTTGGCTCGAAACCCGCTTATGAATCCTCGTCAGAGAGACAACACAAGGGGGGTGAACTCCGTAGGGGGTCTTTCTAAGGGGTCCTAACCCGTATTCACGCTATGTTCCGGAGAAACCTACAGAAAACGCCGAACGGTTAGGTCGACGGATGCGCGATGGCACCCGAACCCAGACCTTCACACTTCGCCCGTCTACTATATCCAGGGACATAACCACTGTGCCATGGTGAGGCTAATCCAATTTTAGATATTTTTCTTGTAAATATTTTTTTTTCAATCAAAAAGGGAAAATTTATATAACACTGTTTGTCAAGATCCTTCTGTGCTACGCCCTTTTGAATAACGAATTATTTATACAAACAACAGCCAACAATCATGTTTTCTGTTGGCAGTGACGCTGTGGCTACATTAGAATTCGTCTCATTCGACACATCGAAATGTGATGTAAATGCACGCCTTCTGTGGCGTTCCTTTCTGTCAAACATGTGACATTGCCGTGGAGGACGAAATATACAGGCTGCGCGGCTGAGATTTTGGTCACAGCCTTTTGCACTCGAAAATCACTCGAAAACGCGGACAAAAATTGTCACACCCCCTTGGCCACACGACTCTGCGGATGCAAAGGGTATGGACAAAGTGGCAGCAAAGTCTGTCTATCCCGTCAGTCACAATGTTGCAGAGTGATATCGTAGTGTAATGCGGAGGCGTACCTAATGGTCACAATCTAATGTCAAAAATATGTCTCTGTCGACCATTTACCGGCCCTCAGAGCCTGTCTGCGACTTACACATACTGGCACATGAAATGTTGCGACGTCACTATGCTATAGCGCATGTACCTTTCATTTAGATCCTAATTCACATTGCTTACATGTTAGTTCATATCAAAACAAACTGGTAATATTAATGAACGGATATAAATGTAGGCTAAAAATATATTTGGATTTATAGATAAATAAAACTTTTAAATACATTTATAATTACGTTGTATTATTTAATATAACATTTAGTAGGTCGTTGAGAATATATAGCGTATAATACTTTCTGTATAACAATAACACACCGTGCAATTTTGCAAAATTTTCATAATAAAATGTCCGTTGGAACATCCATTTTTGATGAAAAATTTGTGTATTCAAACATGGAATAATTTCGGCGTAGAAATCAATAACTGTAAAACTCATATTGTATAAACATCAAGTTAAATTCCGCACGGGATCCTAAAAAAAACAAAAACAAAAGCAATGCTTCGTTTATACATTGTTATTTTTTTTAAAGAAAGAAAGAACAGAGGCATTTCCCACTTTCCTATATTCCGGGAATTACCTAGTTGTCAAATATTGTCACTTTCACGAATTTAGATACACTTTCGGCTTCTGTTACACATTTTCTTTTTTATCCCAAAAGAGAAAAATAGTATTCCGTAAGTCTATTGATCGCTCCCACAATCATGTTTACTTAGGTAACTTCACATAAAGTTGACAGTCCTTGTGTAAACACGGAACACGCTTAGCGATGAAATTATGAAATTTGAGTTGATGGGTATAAATCGATAGTCGGTCGTAGCATCCAACTTATACACGGAATATTCTCAAGAAAACTGATTACTGAATGGTAGTGAACACGCGACCCTTATAAGTACGATTTATGGTTTTTTTATGTCTTGCACAGTTTGGTTTTTAAAAGTAAATAGCAAATTCACGATTCGATATAACGGTAACATTTGTATGGCAAATATTAATCGGAATCTTTTAAGTTAATTGACATTCTGTTTAGAAAAATCCAGATAGTTATTGCGGATATTAAAATTGAATAAATGCTGTAAATGATTATTCAAACAGGATTCACATATTTTTTCAAACATGCAATACAATTTGATATCAGTAAAAACTTTGTCTAATAACACACATAAAAGGTAATTATCAATTGGTACGATCGTTTCGGCTCTAAAGATCGCCAGGCTTCTTCAGCCGTCAGCGCACAGTTTCACAGGATAGTCTAGTCTGTAAGACTGTAAGCTGAAGGCTGATGATTTTTATGGCTGAAACGATATTACCAATTAATCAGTAACATTTTACGTGTGTTATTATACAAAGTTTTTATTTATATCATCTTTTAACACCAGTTTTTTGAGTGTTTTTTGTTATGCAGTAGAATTATTCGAACTTCAACAGCAAACAGTATGTTACAAATGCTGTTTAGTATCAACAACTTTAGAGCATCCTATTTCTACGCACTGATCCACTTGGTCAAGTAAGAAACTAATTAAGAGAATAATTTTGAAATAATAACTCATGGTAAGCCTAATTAACATATTATAATATTTATAATGCTCATTATATATATTATTTAAAATCATTTAGAGAAGGTTCGCCTACCTATTTTAAAATATTATTCGCTAAGCAAAATACTGTTTTTAAAAGTGTAGGAGAAACCAGAGCACAGTGAGACAAAGCCATTTTTCGGATTTTTTTATAATAATGGATAAATGGTGCTAGGTACCGATGGATCTGTAGCACTAAACTAGGTGGATTCTGGGATAAGAAGGCGCTGCTTTTGTTTGAAATCAAATGATAGTTATTTTTCTGATTTCAGGTCAGTTATTTTTTCACTCTCGCATGCACCGATTTATAACATTTTGTTTTATGAATAAAAATTAGCCATTTGATCAAGTTAAATGTTCTATTTATGTGGCTGATTATCATAAGGAAGATTTAGGATAGGCTTTAAACAAGCTACTTAAACTGTTTAATTAGAAGAAAATTACGGAGTAGGGTACAGTGAGACAGCCATAGCTAGGGTAGGATGAGACTGTCTCACTGTACCCCACCTTAACCCATTTGTGCCTGGATATTTTTGCGACTTTCTTCGATTTTTATTGATAACAGAAATAATAGATAAATTTCTGATGTCAACTTCTTGAACAAGGGCTGATTTCTTTTAAAATCATTATGCATAAGAGTTGAGGCTCAATACTCATGAATAAAGGCTCTCAATACTCATGAATAAAGGCTAGGAAAAATAAATAACGTTTTCGACTAATAGCGAAAATGCCGTCCCAAAAAAGGGACGCTAGGCATAAATGGGTTAAATTCTGATTTCAAATGGATACTTTTTATTTTATTTTAGAGACATCAAAGTTTTAAAGTTGTTGTTTGTATTACAGGTATTTTACCTTAAATGCGAAAAAGACCGCGTAAGATGGAAACAAGGATATTTTTTGACGATTCCATGAGAAATGCGGTCAAAACGTCAAGTAATACCGCAGATAAAGTAGATCATAATAATCTATCAGCTATAGACAGAATTGATACAACGATCCCTCATGCTCTGGTGTAGCATAGAATATTTTCTTAGGTCCTGAGCATTTCAGAGGCTATCCAAAGTGCAAAGTGCTATAATCATGGTCATGATCATCAAACTATGTCGACGTGTGTGAAAATCTGCATTATGGGCTGGAAGACCAGAATCGTGAGGAACTTAAAGAATAATGTTCGCGTAGAATTTGGAGCCAAAAAGAGAAGTACTGTTATGTTGGGAAACTTATAAAAGCAGCTGATAACTATATAGACATAAATTTCTCGAGCAAGAATAAAGACATTTTGAATGTTTTTATTTGCCCATCTGTACCAGATGCTGAGTATGTTCCGAATAAACTCCACCAAAGAGCCTTTACATTATGACCACCTACTCAATAACGCGTTGCGCCTCCTTTGGCCTTCAAAATAGCTGCAACTTGCCTGGTCATGGATGCCACGAGCTCTTGGTAGACAATGGAGACAGGTTCGTACCAAATATTTAAGCAGCGGGATTCATCCAGCGGGGTTTCATCAACCGGGATTCAATCTACCAGGCAACACTCTTGTACGTATCCATGGTCCAGTCTCCATGTTCCCGTGCTCTCTGTAGGCAAAGTTGGCAATGGCGCTTGGTAAGCAGAGACATACAAGTGAGAGTTCCATATCCAACAGTATCCTCTGAATTGTGCGTTCCGAAATACTTGTACTTGGACTTGACCTGCGCTGTATTGGGCTTTCAGCTGAGCCATTGTCTGCCGTCGATTTTGCTGTACTAGACTGGACAGTCTCCGGCGTCCTCTTTCTTTGATCATGCGTGGACACCCATATCTTGGCGTCTGTTGCTGGTTTCACGGTCATTGAGCCATTTTTTATAAGTACTAACAACGGAAGATCGTGAAAAACCGACGAGTCTTGCAGTTTCGAAGACACTCGTCCCGAGTCTTCCGGCCATTACAATCTGTCTTCTATCAAATTCCCTTAGATCAACAGCCTTTCCCGTCACTCACAAACGTAAGTTCAAGAATAATTCTTACCTTCTCCAGCAGCAGTTAAATTCCATTCCACTTAATTACGTGCTCTCTATGTCATCCAGACGAGTTCATTGTAAAATGTGTGGGTGGTCATAATGTAATGGCTCTTAAGTGTATATTCATACTTGCTCCTATGAAAAGAAATGATACAGAGCAAAATAAATCTTTGTTTGCAATTGAAATTAACTTTTTAAATTTAGATTTGCAACGAAATTTTAATTTTTTATTAAATATGATTTAATTTTGATTTTAAGTATTGAACATATTGTACCTCACTAAACCCGATATTCTCTCTCACCGTGACCCATGAACGGGGTATAGTGAGACAAACTTTTATGATCAGATTTTTGTTTAATTTCAAAAACTTCAAAAGACAGTAAACATGCTGGTACCTCAGAAGATTTTATACTTACGTTCTATTACAAATACGCATTAAAATTTTTCTTATGGTATCAAAGTTTCTAAAATTTCTTGAATTTTATTTATTTTTCGTCTCACTGTACCCCGGTCTTCCAAATAGGTTAATATTCATCCTTGACCTGAGCAAATCAGTCACATTTCTAGAGATCAAATTGAACATAAATTAAAAGTTAAACAATCTCTTTAACAAAAATTATTCTTCAGAAGTCATTGGTTACATTAATTTTTGAACCCGTTTTATCTCTTACTTGTTTTCTAAAAACATTAATTTTTCACGATGATTTATTGAGGATTAATTATATTAAATGAATAAAAGTAGAGCTGAGATGTGAAATATTTCAGAAAATTTTGCTTTTTTATACCGCGACAATTTATACACAGCTGTAAAAATATTTCACGACATCTAAATTATCCAGATGATTAAAAGAATACATTAACTGATTCATTTATAATTAAAATCGTTCCCTACCATTTAAGTGACTACAATTATGAACGCACACAAGATAAATGGGAAAAAGTTTTTACATGTCATACACCAACCAAAAAGTGATATTATAAAACTCTATTTCATTTTTTATTCAAATGATTTCCGCAGATATCTATATTTTTGTCAAACAAGAACCATTAATCGATGTCATATGAAAAAAGAAATCCGGCAAACATTTTATACAGAGTTCGATATGTTAGGCTGGAAATTTTTTACACAAAGTTGTCAAGTATACTTTGCTCTTTTAAGCTGATGAGATAGAGTACACACTCAATATTTTGTGGGTATATATATGTGTGTGTTTTTGATATATTTGAATATTACCGACACTTGTACTCGTTAGATATTTTTGAAAAAGTGTTATATTTATTTACATTTAAAACATTTTGACGGAGGAAGATCTAGTTTTCTACGAGACTTCATATAATAATTTTAATAATTAGACAAGAAGTGTTTTTTTGTTTTAAATATGTTCAAAATACCCAGTTCTTTTAATGCCTGTATGCTTAATCGTAAAGTCCGTGGCTGACGAACTTACAGGCTGCAGTGCTGGCAATTTGATCCCGCCCTTTTGCACACGAAGAGTCATCGTCTGACCTACTGGGTGCGACCATCTTACTATGGTTATCTCTGACTAAGATCGCCACACCCCCTAGGTCACTTGATTTTTGGGGGGCAAAAAGGTGTGGCTAAACTGTCAGTATCGTACCTGTATATCTCGTCAGCCACGGTAAAATCTTTCTGCGTAATCAAATCTTCAGAAGAATCAGCAGGGCTTCGTTATTGTGTTTTCTTGATATGCTAATGGGTCGCCAAAATTGAAGTTTACCTTGACCGCCTTGCTAAGGGGTCGTCAAAATTAAAGTTTGATACGTATGGCTAAAACTCTAGTGGTGGGAATTTGTCTGATATTGAACTTACAGATTCCAGTGACGAGGATGTTGGGATACCAAATGAACAAAATATTAACAACCTGGATGTTTCGATTCGACAAAAAAATCCAGACATATGCCATAACTTGCCGAGTTATTAAGACATTGTCATATTGTAATAATACTTGCTGCAGAAAAAAAAATCAGTTTTGCTGTACAGCTTACCTAATGTCTTTATGTATAACTGCAGAGAGAAATTTATTTAAGAATTTTCATAAAAATAAAAAAGTTAAAATTTAAGTATTTTTCAACGAAGTAAATGCTACAAATAATATTTATTATTAAAATGTATTAATATTTGCACGATCTTGATAAGAATAAATTGTTTTAATTCCGAAGCTTTTAGTAATTTTTAAATTGTTCTATGCAGCGTAAGACATAAACATCCAT
Source organism: Cheiracanthium punctorium (assembly GCA_038373885.1). Classification (NCBI taxonomy): domain Eukaryota; kingdom Metazoa; phylum Arthropoda; class Arachnida; order Araneae; family Cheiracanthiidae; genus Cheiracanthium; species Cheiracanthium punctorium. The sequence goes on along the minus strand of JAWZYV010013018.1, from coordinate 109,937 downwards.
TCTAATGGATGTGCTGTACAGAAATATTAAACATTAAAAATTTATTCATATTTAAAAAAAAACTCATTTTTAAAATTAAAAATAGTAATAGGAAAATATGCATATTTTACTTTGCTCGGGTCTCAGGAGAATAAATATGACAAATTATCTGTGGTACTTACTGTTTGTGAAAATGTGAAAATATGTATATATATTATATATGGATAAAACATCCTAATTCGAAACTGTGTTTTTTAATTGAAAATTTCAAATTAAGATTGCTCTTTACTTTATTGAAACTTCCCTTTAATTAAATATGTTTCTCCAAACATTTGAAATGGATGTTATGAACAAAAGAAATATTTTTAATTTTGATTTGATTCATGCATTTAAATGTGCATCCAATATTTAATGTATGATTCAAATTATTCGGAGTGTGGATTCCTTTCAAGTGTTTGGTAAACCATCACGGTTATATTTTATTATTTATGAAGCAATTACCTGGTGTTTTTCATTTGAATAAATCCCATTAAATTTTCAAATAGTTTAATAAATATTTAATACTTTGTTCATCTGTATTAAATGATGAATTCTTTTTTTTAATCTAACTTTTTTAATTTGTGCCACTTAAACATAAATGTAACTACAAATTAATGATGACAAAATTTTGTAATGTTTTTTTTTTAAACTTTTGAAATGTATTTTTTTTTGTAATGTATTTTGGATTGTTTATTTATTTAGGTAAATGTATATAACATTCATGAACATGACGTTCATTAAAACTGATTAAACTTATTTCTTTATTTTACAATACATAAAAGGACGCCTTTATTTACACTAATTATCTTGCACAAAATGCTATAGCTATAAATGCAGTCGGTTTTTGCAATTCCTTGTATAAATTCTATAAGTTAATAATCTTAAATTAGTTTAGCCAGACGTACATATTAAGACTGTTTCTTCAAAATTAATAGTTTGAATATTAAATAGTTATCTATAATTGTGAAGTACTACTTTAAAGTTTTAAATAAGTACCTAAAATTTAAGTATTTATTAGTACTTGTATATTTTTCTCTACAAAATCCCAGTATTTTGATAAAATGTGTGGATTTTTCTCATTTAAATACATCCCTTTTTTTGTCTTCTTTTTAAAACATTTTATGCATTTGATTCTAATCTTTTTCTTTCAAATCAGTTTTTTCAGAAATGCCACTTTTAAGATGATACTGTTCCTTTTATGGAATTCTTTTAAGAGCTTAAACGATTCCAATTCAAATGCATGTTAGCTATAAAAACTTTGTCTTACATTTTATAATGTTTAAATCCTAGAGATAGAACATAGTTATAGACTACTTGCAGATAACGCATTACATTTCAATAAAGAAAATTTATCGTGTTAGTTGAGAAAATATTTCCTGGAAAATGCATATCCTCCTTTTTTTTAGATATCAGGATATAAGAGAGGTATTATCTATCTATATATTTAGAAGGAGTATTGAAGCTTGTATCATGTGCATCACTAGGATATAAGAGAGGTATTATCTTTTTAGAAGGAGTATTGAAGCTTGTATCATGTGCATCACTAGGAATTACTTTGCGAGCTTGTGAAAAATATGGTAATTGCATGGAATTTATCGAAAATATTTTTATAAGATTACAATAAATAGCATAAGTTTGATCGTTAATGCAGTTGCTTTACTCTAAGAAGTATAAAGTAATACATAGAAAATGGATAGCATATTTTTAATGTTTAAGCTTCTTTATGGATATTTGCAGTGAATGTATCGAAATTTATAAACAAATACAGAAATTTTCATTGTTTTAGTTGCATGGATTTTTTAGTACATAGAAGATTCTTCAATCTACATAGGTGAAAGTAAAATCGTTTTAAGGAGTACATTTTAGAAAAAGATATGATTCAAGAGCTCATTAAGTCTCAATTGTTTAGTATTGTAAATGCACGATCAGGATCAGTTTTTTAAAATAATCTTGCTTATACAAAATGAAAAAAATAGTAGATATTATGTGCACATTTTAATATACTTAAATAAGGAAAAAATAGACACATATGTTTGAAATCTTTATCAGTACTGCTTGAAAATAAACGTTAGTATTAGGTTTGCTTAAAAAAATAGAGTGTTTGACAAACGAGTTTTAAAAGTACAACACATTAACAGATTTACTAAAGATTTCTTAGATTCTAAGAAAATAAAATAAAAGTAAGTTCGTGAAATTCATGCCTTTGTACTATAAATCATATAATTTTAGCATTATATTAAATAGAAAAGAAAGTTAATGGTGCGTATAATATATTAAACCCAATTGTGGAGCTTACCTTGTGACACCTGGGCAGGTACCAGGTGAGAAAGGTAACTAAAAATTAAAGTTATTTGACGTAAAAATTAATGGCTGATATTTTTATATATTTTGTAGAATATTATTTTGAACGAGTATCATGAAGTCTCAGACATATTTCACCAGAACTTTTGTCAGACGCTTTAAAGATCCACAAAAAATAAATTAACTTTATTTATTTTTTAATGTCTGACTTTTATGTATGTTATTAAAGTAACTACTACAAAGTTATATTTCATCAGTCAGACAAATTTGAATGACCAAACTTCCCCTAAATACAAATATTATTCAACCGGGAGTGCGAACGCGAGAGCACTATGCATGCATTTAAGAGCGAGTGAGACGTTCATAGCTACTATGTTCCCCTTCTTAAACTTACCATCTGCTCCACTCTACTATGTGTGTGTGTGTGTGTATGTGCCTATTGCGCGCACTTACAGTATACAGTACAGTTTGGTCTGTAAGAGCACAGTTTTGTTGTCTGTGTGTTTGCACGAATTCATTGAATGATAGTGAAAACCATGGCAGAGGATAAATTGACGTGTATATTTTGCAAACAATCTCATGACAAATTAATATTATTTACCAATAAAACACTTAAAAAATGTAAACAAGTTTTAAAACAGCGAGTAATCTATAACCTAAAATTCAGACTTAAAATTACCAGAGGATTTGTATGACAATGGTTACCATCAAGAGTGCTATAAAAATTCCACTGCTTTGCCAAAAAAATATTATTCTGCCACTCCAGAATATCCAAAAAGTGCTAAAAAAAATTATTGAGTGAATCTGAGAAATCATCATTAGCATCGACATCTAGGCTACCAAGTAACCTTGTATTAATAATGATCCATGTGTACAATCTACCTTAAATCAAACAAATAATTCTACAGCTTTAGATTCAGATGTAGTATCAAACTCAAGTCCAGCTAATACTATGTCTGAACCTAATGTAATACCTGAGGCAAGTGTTGAACCTAGTGTTGAATCTGAATCAGTTGAGCCGGTGTCACATATTTCCGAGGAACCTTGTACGACTTTTGAGTGTGATAGTAATTCCTTTACTCATAATAATTCATTTGAACGTGATATGACAACTGACAAAGTCCAGACTGTATATATTGTGACCAAAATACAAAAAGACATAAACTATAACGACTATCATTGCACACATGCGATAAAAACCTATTTTTAAAAAAATTAAACAAAGAAGAAGAAGACATGGCGGAATTAATTGAGAAAGTGCAAGATATAACGGATCCAAATATATATTATCACAGAAATTGTCAATTGGAGTATACTTATAAAATATCATCGAAGAAGAATACAGTTGAAACATCTTGGCATTTTTTACTCTGAGACGCATGCGCATAGTGCTCTCGCGTTCGCACTCCCGGTTGAATAATATTTGTATTTAGGGGATGTTTGGTCATTCAAATTTGTCTGACTGATGGAATATAACTTTGTAGTAGTTACTTTAATAACATACATAAAAGTCAGACATTAAAAAATAAATAAAGTTCATTTATTTTTTGTGGAGCTTTAAAGCGTCTGACAAAAGTTCTGGTCCATGAAAAGTGTCTGAGACTTCATGATACTCGCGTTCAATAATTACATTATTTTGTTGATTGTTATTCATATAAAATTACACACTTCCTTTTTCGTGAAAAGGGCAAGAATTTCTCGCTTGTTTGGTTTTAATTACTCTCCAAATAGCTCCAAATTATTGATATATTGGAATATTATAGAGATTATTAATATTCAAAAGAATTTAGACATTTATTTCTAATTTGCTTTAATATTAGTTTGCGTAGCTAATTAAACATACAAAATAGAAATACAACTTATCAACTAGCGTTTAGATACGTACATAATTATATTGGAATCGAAAATGTGGGAGTGGCTTATAATTTTCAAATATTAAAAAAAAATAATGAAACGCTAACATTCAATAACTTCTACATATTTCCTCTATCTTAACAAAAATTGATGCAAACTATATGGACAGCATACTATGAAGATGAATTTCTCTTTAACTGGGAAAAAAAAACAATGTATGTGTCAACTTCTTCATTCATCAATTTCTGAAAATGAAATATTTGCTTTTGACTTTTATATTAGCCAAACGACTTGTCAAAGCTACTGCGAAATACTTTAATTTTTTCTGATTCCAGCTTTTTAACGTATTCTTACAGTGTAAGTTTTGAATGTAAATTGGGTACATTCACTTATTTCTAACACCAGATACGCCTGATTCCACTGATACGTCTGAAATTAAATAATTTAGTCTTGATTGATAAAAATCTGAAGAAAAACCCGATTTCCTCATTCAGTATACTGAAACTTTATTTTATTATGTAAAAAATTTTGAATTCGCTCTAACGCTTTGTATGAAACTTATTTGATTTATTCACATTCACTTTATTTAAGTATTCAGCCACTTTTAATTATTTTTCTTAAAATTATCTTTCAGTCACTGAAAAATTACTTGCTCTGGCAGAACCGAACAAAATAACACTGCATAATCAACATCATTAATTTTCAGTAACACCAGTATGGTATTTCTTACCTTAACGTTGTATAAAAAAGTTCATATTTTTAAGCCCGGAAAACCTCACTCATTTTTCTTAATGTTGCTTTTTCACTTTCTACTTAATATATCATTAAATGTTTCTCTTAGCTCAACCTGATATCGAAGTTAAATCTACGGTTTACCACAAAAAATTATTTGAGCGATGTGGTTGTTGTAAGTTAAGAGTTAACACTTTATCACTTGTACATTTAGAGAGCTTTTAGAGGGCATTAGTTAATTATGTTTGCACCATTTAAGATATAAAGTTTCGAACTGAACTAACATTTTTATTTTTACTCGTTGTTTCTTAGAAATTTAATATTTTTATTATTATTAGTTTAGTTCGGGGCACATTTTCCATAGAGACATGTTTTCCATCTCGCATTAGTTTTGAAATATGCCACTAGATGACGCCAAAAAGCGAACTAGTGACACACCAAAGGTCTTATACGAAAGTTTGAGTTCACTATAGTTCCTGTCGAATTCGCGGAAGACGGCATTTTCTGCAGTTTTTCATTGTGAGTAAACTTCCTGATTTTTACTCAATTTTGAAATAAACGTACTAGAATTAAATTTGCTATTTTGATATTGCTTTTAGTTAAAAGGGGGTACTATCTTCACAAAACTGCGTGTCTGCATTACTAACATTTTACACCACTATTCGTCGAACTACTGTTAAGGTTCGAATATCTCAACGGTGCAAGTTTACCAACAACATACGGGACACGTATTCTAACACGTACATCCTTGTATAACGTGATTCAGGTTAAATCAACTAGTTTTGTTGCATCAAAAATTTTCCTTTTGTGTAATAAATGTAAATAGGCTAAATAAATATTACTGTGATGATCTCGTTAGAAATCAGCTGAAAATGGAAAAATATTTATCTAAAAAAAAAAAAAAGAAAACTGCAAAAAGAATCGGATAAACGGGAGAGAAATTACAAAAGCCAATCCTCTCCAGGATCTGTTTGTACCTTCGTCTACACATGTAAAAGGAATTAAAAAAGAAAAGATTCATGAAAAGACAAGTGGACTGGCGCGTTGTCTTTTCCTGAAAAAAAACCCCAAAAAACTGTGGGTGAGATCCACGAAATGCCAGAATTGGGCGCATGAATGCTGCACGAAAAGAGATGTAGTAACATGATGTAAAACAGACAATGATGTTTTATGCTAAAAAAATATGTCTTAGTAAAATTGTAAAGTGACCGTTTTTGTAAAATCATTAAGTGCTATATGTCACGTTGACACAACGTGCATATTTTTTAAATGAAAAATTATTAATACAAATCCTAATTAATATTGTCTAAATTTAAACTAATAATCTATTCTAAATTTAATTTAAAAGATTTTAACAATAACTGTTTTTTAAAGCTTTCAATTTTCCTCTTAGCCTTCTCAATTACAGAGCATTAACGTACTCCTAAAGCATTTCACTCTTATCAGCTGCCTAAATAAAAAAATTAAATAATAGTTGACGCCAGTTTTTTCTCCTTCTAAAAGAATAATAATCATAACAACGCCTCTTCCTCGCATATTTCTCTGCACCGCTGAAACAGATGTATTTCTCTTGCGGTTTTTCCCTGCTGCGCAAGAAGCATATTGCTCGTAAAACACTTGCTAAAATTGTTCGAGAAAGATCGAGCTCTTTCTATAGACATATGTTTAACGGTTTTTTTAGCAGTTGGCCGTTGTTTTCGGTGGGGGCAAGCCACTCACTTCACGTGAGGAGGCCTTGCCCACCGACGCTTTGCACGGATTCGCATCTACTCCGATCACGTTTGGTGACGGAGGCTTTCGCCCGCAGAGATGCGAGGCCGCTTTAGCATCAACGCCGTGATGTTTTTATCAACACGCTTCCCCAAGTTTACTTTTGAGTGCATGTATTGTAGAGTTTTAAATGTATAATCCTGCATTTTGAAAATTAGTGACTGTTCCAGTGAGAAAATAAAGTAATATGTCTCAAGTTTAAAAGTGTTGATTGAGACTCCTTATTTAAAGGGAATGTGGTCTTCAAGATGTGTTTTTCTCCTGAAGTAAAATGTATTAGCCCAGTGTTCAAAGTGTTTGTGTGATCATGTTTCAGAAGAAGTAAAACGACATGCGCCATCAAAAGCGAATTTCCGCTGAAACTTGGTTTCATTCTTGGTTTTGGAATTTGTCCTTCCTCGTCGCTCTGATGAGGGATTTCTAGTGCATATGTGATTTCGTTCAGTGGGGAAGAAAAGCATGTTCACCCCTACGACATTGTTATGCCACCGTGTTCCGTGTGAAAGAAAGCACGTCCTACCTATGGGGAATAATTCTCCTTTCGACATCGTTGCGAGTGTGAATTTAACCCTTTAACGCGCAGTGATCCCGCTCTGGGAACACCAAACTCTGACGTTTTGACTGTTGCCAGTCACGAAGAATAGATTGGATTTCTATGAAAATAGTTGCGGGTGACATAGCTCCACGGGAATCCTTTACTTTTTAGCGCGTCCTTTCCCGTCAAAAAATGGTCACGATTCTTTTTAACAGCACTGACATCTGCTGAAAAAGGGAAGAATGCGAGAACAGCTGGAGAGATTGCCCCATGCTGAAAAAAGGGCAGCCGTTGCCATCGCTCGACTTAACGACCAGCATGAGGGTGGACGATCGAAACGTTCATCGCGTGCTACCGATCTAGAGACCCTTTTTTTGACGACAGCTGGCTGACTGGGCACAGCCAGCTGCGTCAAAAAAGGGGTCTCTAGATCTGTGGCTCGCGATGAACGTTTCGATCGTCCGCCCTCTTGCTGGTAGTTAAGTCGAGCGATGGCAACGGCTGCCCTTTTTTCAGCATTGGGAAAGGGTTGCGCCTCAAAGGGTTAAAATGTGACCCACTATACGATCGTGTTCTTAAAAGTATGTCGCTCTCACTACAAAGTCGTACCAGTTATAATCTTTACAAAATAATTCATCGTTTTTTTACGACTTCCACCTAATTACTATATTATAGTATTTATTTTCCATATACTTTTACTTTCTCTATTACTCTGTTATGATGTTGCCTGACTCTAATATGCCTTCTTAGTTCACAATAAAAATGCATATTAAGTAAAAAACAAAGTTTATTATCTCAGTTTTACCATTTAAATCATAGATGGAAAATTTGCCGATGTGCATGTTTGGTAGGCTGGAAAACTTTTCCAAATTAAGATGATTAGACATAACCCCTTGCCGTAAAAAAACTATTTAAAAAATAATTATGCTGGTTTTTAGATAAATGTATAGGAAATAAAATGATTTAGAGTTTATTTCCGAACAGATTAAAATAAAAAATGCAAAAATTAAATTTTAAAAGTTGGAAAATGACTCCGATCTTTCCTATTATAAATCATAAAATGCATTTAGAGTGTTTATATGTAAGCATGCCAGACAAATTGAGATTTTTGTGGGGAAACTCATTTCAGTGAAAGGAATGAAAAATAATCTTAAATATTTCAACACACACACACACACACATAGAACAAGAAAAGCTGTTCTATAAAGAAGAGAGATATTATGAAATCTCCCTTTGATGTGGAAAGCAAATGCCTGTAAACATACAGTATTAAGTTATGAAGGTCATCTATGTACTATTTTTCTGTGAACATATTAATATCACATACAAAAATGTTCTAATGTAAAACAGATCCCATGTAACTCCAATTTCAAGTCATACATTTAATGATAATATTCTAAAGGCTGAATTGTACGATAAATTTATATTTTTATGATTTATATTATTATTTAAAATTTGTATGATAAATTAAATTTTTTTCTAAAATCTTTAAAAGGAAGAGATATTTTCAAAAAGAAGAAAACATCGTGTTTTAGATAAACATCTGCGAATTTTTCTCCCCTGGTCCTGAGAGAGGTCGGAAATTTTAGGAAAATTATTAGATATCTAAATTAGATTCTAAACGTTAAATAGATTTTGAAATCAAAAACATTTCTTAATTTTCATGGAAAAGTCTTTTCATCTTCCAGGAGATTCTGTTTCTTTAGCGATTCATGTGTAAGGACTAAAATTGGAAGTAACTCTAATCTAATCGCCTAATCTTGGAATAAAAGAAACGGAATTGCTAATAACGAATAAAAAAATCTCTAATCTACAAGCTAAGTGCTTTCATTTATTCAGAATGAGTGTTTGGCGTACGCAGTGGATAATAGCTTTAATTAAAAATATAATTCTTTTTTGCTTAACATTTTTGAGTGATGTTTTAATTAATTTTTAGTTTTATTTTCGAATTATACGAAAAAATAATTGTTTTTGTTTAGTTCTAATTATCTGAATTAAAATGTAACTCCATAAATCAAGCAATTCATTTTCTTCGAAGTGTTTTTTTATTTTGTTTTTAAACTATAGAAAGTTTACAGCCGATGTACATTTTTAATCACCACTGTTCATAAACGATTTTTTTAAATTTTTTATTGATATTTTAATAAAAATAAACGTTATTAGTTCTTCTTTTGAGAGAATCAGAAGTATTTTTGTTAACTCATAAAAACGTAAAATATGTTCATTTCATTTTTTCTCTTAAAATAAATAAAATTTATTTTCAACTCATTGCAATTTATTTTAAGGTTGAGATTTTTTTTCAGAAACTTTATTATAAGCATGCAAAAACTAAATAAAAAGCCTTATTCTACGATCTAAGGATATCGCTTTAGAAAGATTTTCTCTTTCATATGGGAAAGAATTCCATATAAAAATACTTTTAAAAAAGGGGTGGAAAGATAAATACACAATTTTTTTAAATTCGGATTTAGTGATCTCAAATGTTGGTTTATTGGCTTTTAATACTACAGAAAATAGAAAATAGCTATTTCCTTTTAAGTCTACTTTGACAAAAATCTTCTTAGTTATTCGAAATCTAAAAATAGATTCATTTAAACTGATAGAAATAGATTCATAGAAGCATTCAAAATAATATGGCAGATGTTTGTGCAAATATTGCAGAGATACCCGTGCTTATAAAATAAACAAGAGCATAAGAAAAAGCTATTTATACCTTCAGTAAACTAGTTATATCAATTTAAATTTTTGTCTGATTAGAAAGAAATAAAAATCATTTGATACTGCTGAAGGAAATAACCACATGCCACTTGAACAAATTTAAAAGGCGACATATCATGCCAGAGTTTTGAAAATGTTTATTTATTTTATTTTTTTAACATAAACTGATATTTATATTCATAAAAAATCTTTACTATCAAAAATGTAAGTTTTTAAAACTTTTACAAACGATTGGTACAAAAACGCTGCGACCAGAATGAAATCAGCAGCCCGACAGTGGTATATATATTATATTTGTGCCAATGTGTGCTTCCCCTTGCCTGGATATATCCCTGTTAATTAATGGCTATTCTGTATTTCACCCCGTGTCTCCTTTCATCAGCACAGCTATCGCATAAAAAATAAGTATCGCCCATCACTCAAAGAAAGCAGGTGGAAAGCATACAGAATTTGCCATACAAGGAGTATTACGTCGTGCCGAAAAGATTGAAGTTGGGTAAAATTTCTGAAGCACATATATGACATCCTGAAAAATTGCCTGAAGCGCCATTTTGAAAGCAAAGCATTGCAAAATATTGCACCATGGTTTAAGACTGCTCCAAAATATTTCATAACTCGTACATGATTAATACTTTTAGAACTTCATATTTCAACTTGCAAAGGGGCATTCTGAAATCTTCGGAGTATCTGACGCCTTTTGATTTCTTAGAAAACGTCTTAATAGTGTAGTATTATTTATTAAACTAACAGCTTTTCATACAAAGCAATTCTCATCCCGGTGAGTGCTTATTAATAAATTTGAATTTTTTCATATTAATTCATCTTGAATGTTACCTAAAAGACTGCTATTATACATACGAAATACAAATGTTGCCTCCTTTAAATTGTGACATTCACGAAACAATTATACTGTCGATACGAATGACTAGTTTTAATATTTTCTTTCGCTATTCAGATATCAAAACGGAAACGCATAAGCGAAATTAATAGGTAACAAAACAGTTTAAGATTAATTAAAAACAGAAGATTTTGCCAGCATACTTTTTTTTCAGAAAAATGTATCCATTACATGGCAATTATTTTGTCTCACACATTAATAATGTTCATCAATTAGTAAGTACATCATGCGAGAAAAATGGATGTGAATGCATTTTTTTATATTTACTTGTGCTTTAATTCAACCTTAATGAAGATTAACGACACCACAAAATAATAATTCAATTTTGAGGAGTTGAATGAATTTTTCGTTACTGATGTCGCCTGTTATGAATATAGTTTTTGCATAAAGCAACTTATATTCGATAACCGCTCTACATATTCTTAAAATTTTTAAACTGAAAAAAGGTATTTCTTACTTGCCATTATTTTACTCAACATTCGAATTAAAAATTTGCTTTAAAACTCACCAGTGAGAAACTAAAAACATTAACTAATCCATTAAGAGCTGAATTTTGCTGACCGACATCTCCATGCAGAGTTTGTTGAAATCCCCCAGATTTGATTCAAAATTTGTATGTCCAAATAATGGTGCGTGACAATTATTTCTGACACAGTTTTTAAACGAAAGATTTTAATAAATAATACAATTATTCTTTCAACAACGCCGCTTAACTTGCGGGCACTAAGCTTTAGGCTTAAAAAAAAAGGAGCTAAATTTCACTCATGAGGAGCAAGGATGACTCCTCAGGATTTAATACCGGGACACGTTTCTCTCGATTTTCATTCCTTAGAAGTGAATTTTTGTTCTTTTTTGTAAGCGTGCACTCTGGGATGACTCCCAGATGAAATTTTTCGCCTAAGAAACGTTGGATCTTATTATCATCTTTTGCAATCGCAAACTGAACAGATGAAACATTATTTCGCGGAAACTCCGATACGCCGCGGAAATTAAACATATTTCTAGAAAGTGGGAAACATCACAACGTTTATCAACCCTTAATGAAATTGGGAAGGTTAGAGTGTTTAGTTTGATCATTTACTGACTATGCGAAAAATTCCAGAGCGGGTGATCGAGTAGTCCTCGGGTAGTCCTGTGTTCGATCCCCAGCTCTGGAATTTTTCGCATAGTCGGTAAATTGATCAACCTAAACATTCCTCCCTTCTTTGTGGACTTGAACCTCGTCTTGGTCAAGTCTAAAACGTAAGCTGCTGACCATGCCATTAGACAGAGAAGATGATAACTCTTACACATTGAATAATTTATTTTCCCTGAATATAGGTTCTATGTAAATTGAACAGCAGTCACATTTGTAATATGGGTATGAATTACATTGTCATAACTTTCGAAGCGCATTAATATCAAAATGGTATTTTTTTACTTGCAGTTAGTCATTTTGATTAATTATACGCTGTTTAAAATTATTAAATTATGTCAAATTGTATTATTTTCCACGGTATACTAAGTCATTTATCTTAAGGACAAAAGTGTAGGCGGATGTAATTAAAAGACAACATTTTCTAGGCAATAATTTTCGCCTTCGATAAATATTAATACATTTCATAAAGGAAAGGAAATACTTTAATTTTAGAGACATTAGGTAATTGCTTTCTTTTATATCTCGTCAAATTTTAATAAACGAAAAGTAATTTATACGTTGGCTGAGTTTATATGTCTTCTCTCGATTAATTAGTCTTTTATAAAAAGAAAAATATGATCAAAGTTTAAAGTAAGCATACTAAATTATGGTTCAGTAGTTTTAATAAGCATTAACCTCCGGTAAATTGGTGAATATTTTAATATGTATCTTACCTGTCAGTACCTGTGCACTTTGCTTAATGTTGTGATAACCTTTGATGAGAAATTTAAATATCAGGAAATTAACACTTTCATCTTTTTTCAACTTTTTATGATTTAGTCTGTTGAAAATGAAATACCTTTATCAGTGCTTTTATTTAAGTTTAAATATTTTGAGCATATTATAAAATGAATTCTGTCAAATAGATGAAATATAATTAATCCAAGGATGACAAGAAATAAATGAATTTTCTTTTTACTAATTTAATATGTTCCTTTAAATGAATGTTTTAAACAATATACAAAAACATATACAAATACAAAAACAATAATGTAAAAATTATTGAGAAGAAACATAACTATTTTTATTAAATCATTTGTTAATTTTGTTACGTCTGGCAAATTGTTTCTTATATTAAAAAAAGTGACTTTAGAGGTCTTTAACTACACATATATGATATTCGTTTCTTCATGCACAAAATTTCATCTTGTTTAATATTGTACAATTTCATGAACGAATTAATCAAAGTGTGAAAATTCTCATCAAATGTAAAGGAAATAAGCAAATCATTTTTGCCTAGTTAAAAAAGAAAAACAAGTGTCAGATAATTTGATCTTGATTTAACAGTAAGTAAACTTCTCACTGCCGCACACCAGCGGATTTTTTTAAATTTTTTGGTCAAAACCTATATATGGATTTAAACATATAAAAAGTTAAAGAAATCGAAAAAAAACATGATTGGCATTTACTAAAGCCATATGAAAAGTCATCTGTTAAATCATCTTCAATATCCCAAAAAAATGTTACTTTGGCGTCAAGATTTTCAATTTTATTAATATTATCTTTTGAATCACAGTCTGTATAATATATACTTAATTGTCCACGACATATGACGACATTCTCAAAAGATGAACCTAAAAAAAATTTTCAAGAATAAAAAAATCTATTTTAGTGTTTTTTTTCAATTTTTGTTATTAATTATCGAATAATGAGGAGAGTAGCAAGTATTAGCAACTGCAATCAACGTAGACGTCAAGCTACGATGAGGAACTTTATTAAAAGCTTTATAACATGGACTTATTCTAATGAATTTATAACTTTATAGCTCAACAAAGTGAACCATTACTTTAAATTTAACTCAAAGATTTGTTTTCTTTTAGTTTTTTCAAAAAGAACTAAAGAAAATAATAACTAAAATTTAAATACACAAATATATAAAGATTTAAAGAATGATCACATGTTTTTTATCAGACGAGAAACTTTTCAATATTGGTTTACCATTAAAACATTCGAATCAAATAGTATGCAGGGTATCCTTGGATTCATGAAACCAATAATAATCGAAAAAAATTAGTAACGTGCCTTCTGTCGCTATTTTCGCATACTGGAGTTTTGACAGCGAATATTTGAAAATACGCCTGTGTGTGCCGTCCCAATAGTGATTTTCACACCTTAAATATTTTTTAAGGACCACTGTTAATAAAACTTTCAAAAGATTTTTTACCGTTATCAGAAGAATAAATTATTAGCCTGACATGTTCGGATTTCGTTGTCGATTGTTCTTGGTTTTTACTTAATGATATGCTTAAAAAATTATCGCCATTCAAAAAATAAAAAAATATTATTTTTAACAAGTAAGAGCAATGGTCCAAATGACAAAGTATTTACATTAATTGCTGTTTCAAAACATCTGGATATTGGAGTATGTTTGCACTTGCAAGACATTACATCACTGCAAGTGAAATCTGCAAATAAATCCCACAAACAGATTTAGGCATAGAAAAATTATTTAAGTCCCTCTTAGAAGTCATTTGAGAAAGATTTTTTAAATTTCTGTACAAGTTCATTTAAAGTTTTACTTTTTTTTATGTATCTTCGCTAAGTTTTCGAGCTTTCATAAAATTTGCTAGTACTAATTTTCTAACCTTTCAACTTGTATTTGACCAATGGCCCAGTGAATAAGACGTTGAACATTGGTAGATAGAGAAGTTTGAAGTGTGAAAAGTCAGGGTACGGTCCTATTGCTCGGCTGCCGATCTAACAGTCTGGAATTTTCGGCAGTTTTCTCCAGATGTAACGGTAATACGTGTTAGAACCCCTTAAAATGTTCTCAACCCAAGGCATTCCCGCTTTAGGCTGATAGGCCTCGCGAAGCTTTACCTTAATTAACACAACAATCGCTAAACTTGATAGGATAATTTTCTCTTTTCTGGAAAACTGGGTGTGGTAAAAGTATAATTCATTGATCCTATCTTTTATGTACTCATAGTGGTAATTTCTGATCTTTAGCAGCTTATTTTATGATCGCATAATTATATGCTATAAAAACGACATATAATTATGCGATCCAAATATGTCGTTTTTATAGCTCACATCTATCTATCTATCTATATATCTATATAAATAAAACAGAGTGTAAACTGTCCGTTTGTCTGTCTGTGTCTCGCGTAGCACCGAAACGGGTGATCGTAGAACTACCAAATTTTGTACGGAAATTCTCCAAGACGGGTCTCGACACACCTCGAAGCGATTTTTTCGAAATTCGAATAAGAAAATGTTTTATTTTATGTTTTGTCCGATTTTTAGCGATTTTTCTTGCGTAATACATAATAACGCCGGTAATTGCACTCGCAAGAAAACGATAGTTACATCATCGTATAGAGGACAAAATTTTCTTTTAAAAACTGTTTGTTCGGACTGTGTAACATAATTTGCAGATTTGTGGGAAATTTTCAAATAAAATTAAATTTGACGCTGACTTTCGTAAAATAATTTTAAAACTGCTGCATCTTGAATTCTATCTGTCATAACTTTTTTATATTTGGGCAAAAGACGGAGCACACAATTCGCCCACTTTTAAAAGAAGAACGGAGGGAAAATATAAATTAGGAGAATTTTTACGAATTTTTAAGTAAAGAAGGATTTTCATTTCAGTAACACCTGCTTATGAGTTTCGGTTTGATATCTTGCGGTTTGGTTGTCATGGATACAGTAACAATGATTAAAATTGCCAGTTGAAAAAAATAAATAAAAACGGGTCCCGCGAGCAGACGATTTCTTTGCTTGGCTGGATTTCCTTTTATAAATACTGGATTTATTTGTGAGAAATAAAATTAAACTGCATAATCTAGAAAAACAATTTTAAAGCCTTTATAAATAGCGCAGTCTTATCTCTTATCTCTTTTCTTTTTGTAAAGGGTTGCAAGAGAGGGTGACGTAGTTTTAAAATTAAAAAAAATGTCCATTTCATGTAGCGTCTGAGGTATTTAACGCTAAAACATGAACCTAAAAGACAGCATGTCTGAGGAAATAAGGAATTTTGAAAGTGAGAAGTTCACTGCAAACGGTCCATTTTCAGTTTTTTGATACCGAATGACGCTGACATAGTTTTTTTTTGTGTGTGTGTCATTATATTGCAATGATCTCAGGTTATTACATATATGACGCAAATTTTAAGTCAAGAGTGAAATAATTTTGCTCTTTCTAAATTCCACATCACTGGAATTAATTCGAATTAGACATGTGAGGAAATTTTTCGTTTCCTACCGTGCGAAGAACGGGCACGCAGCTAGTTATAGAATAAAACACTAAAATACAAAAAAAAAGTTAATTCGTTTTTATAAATCTACAAATGTAAAAATATAAATATATTTTTTTTGTATTTAAATAATTTCCCTGACATTTGTTTGATTGTTTGTTTAAAAGAATGAGACACCATCATTTCCTCTTGTACCGCTGGGAAAACTGTCACTGAAAGAGATATATAACACAGAAACTGCAGTAAAAGAACTGCGTAATTACATTAGGTTCATTTACAGTATTCTTTGCTTCATTCAAGTCTCGTAAGGAGCTTCTAAAAGACAAGCTTCCTTCCCAAGTAGTAAATAGAGCATTTTATTCTCCGTTATATTTCTTTGCTTTACCTCTAGACAAGAGTGTATGCATGGAGACAAAAACTATGTCAAACAAAGAATGAAACATTCACTTTTAATATTGAATGCCGTCTCTTACGAAACGAATCCTACAATGTTTTTCCTTAAATTTTTGTTTTTGCTTTTTTTTCCAGTGAGCAGAAGTTGAGCATAGATTGTTCAGTGAATATAAAGATAAAAGGGCATATGTATCCCTAAAGTAAAAAAAAAAAAGATGAAAGAAGAAAAAGATAACGGCGTGAATTTTTTAATTTTCTTTTATTAAAATGATCAACATCATATATTCGTAGGCAGTACTCATGCTCATTTGTAACGTAAATATATATGTGTAAATTAGAAATCTTTTCAATTAAACATACAAGAGCTTATCAGGAGAGTATGAAATTATTTTTAAATTTAAAATTCTTCAACTTACACACATGCATTTTCGAAGTTATTTTTATAAACTCGATCAAAGTACAATAAACATATCTTTATATTTCGTTAAATAAGATTCATGTATTCAATCTACAAGAAATATTAATGTGCTTTAGCACAATAAAGGTTATTTGTCAAATAGTATAAATGACAAAGTTATTTCTCATGTACTAATTAGTATATTATATTATTACACAGCTTTTGTAATTTTAAAGTACAAAAAACGTGTTAATAGATCTATATAATAATCTGTTATTTATTGTAATAAATATGTATGTTTCTTTCTTTAAATATATTTGATTATGAATGGTAATCTTGATTTAAATATGGAAATCAAATTTGAATTGCAGTGGTAGGAGATCAAAACACTCTTTTCACATACATACACCTCATAGAAAAACAAAAATATCCGTAAAATGCTTGCTTTAAAATACAAAACTCTTTAATATCTAAACTCCCTTTCAAGTTATTTTGAAATTCGTCCACCAAGAGGGGTGGACGGCTATTCTCCCCTTTTCCACTTATCTTTCTTTCAAGAAAAAAATATATTTATAATTTTTTTGCTTCAAAATGTTGTAAATATTAATCCAATGCTAAGGCACAGCGTGTCTGTATTTAAAAGCATTTTGTTTCTCATTTGTTTGTATTTAATGTAAAACAAAACGACATTACTTTCCGGAACATTTAGTACAATAAGATTATTCCTCATTTTAAATATACTATACCGTCGCCTAAAAAGTAACATTTAAATGTCAGAACTGTGCACTTTTGAAAATTATAATCTCCCAGAATCTCTGTATGCACACGCTTATTAAAGATAAAATAAACCTTGCAACTTTTAATCTCGAAAATAATGCTGAAATTAGTTTGCTAATGTAGTAGCTCATATATTACGCAGAATCGTGGCTATTTCTGTAAACGTTTTACATCCATCAGTTATTTATTTCTGTTGAAATGGTCGGTAATGAAACATCTAGTAGAATTACCATTTAATGAGCAGCCGATATTCCTACGAGAATGTTGCGGTTTTCAAAGGTGTGGTGTCAATACTTTGGCTTATCCATGATCGATTGCGGGCGTCGGCTTCCAAATGAACATTTCATGTAAACCTAAGCACCTGCCTTTAATCAACGATTGCTCTACTGTTTAACTAAAGTCGCCATAACAATTAAAGTTCCGTACTGCAATTAAAGTGATTGCTTGATGGCCTAACTGTTTTGTCGACAACATGTAAACGAAAGGGAGTTCTCCATACTAAAATTAGCTAGAAAGGTAAATCATGCTTTGAAAAGAAGCAACGATTTCAATGCTCATTCTTATTTTAAATAAAAAGCAAACTGATAATTTTAGTTTAATAAATTTAAAGTAGTTTTATACGCAATATTTTTTTTTCTAGTGAGTTAATTATATTTTCGGGTTTTCTCTATAAGTGTCTGAAATTTTTATTACTCCTGAATACTTTTAACTCTATCTGGAGATTCTCTTTGCGTATTGTTTTGTGCGCAGCTCTAGATATATCACATATTTTAGTATTATTATCGCTGTTGCAGCGATAACAAACGACACATACAACGACGATTTTGCTTACCGAATTTTTAAAAAAAAATACACGGTTAGCACACAAGTTTAGAAAAGAGAGGTTGCTTTTTTATTAAATTTATTTTTGAATTTACAATTTTTAGTTCCGTGTTAAAAGCCCCAGTCTGAATAACGAAGGTTTTTTGGGTCATATGACGATATCCGTGGCTGACGAGAAAGACAGGCTGCGGTGCTGACATTTGGGTCACACCCTTTTTGCCCTCGCAGAGTCATGTGACTTAGGAGGTGTGGCCATCTTGGTCCGAGATACCCACACCTTCTAGGTCACATGACTCTTTTAGGGTAAAAGGGTGTGGTCAAAATATCAACACCGCTGCCTGTCTTTCTCGTCAGCCACGAAGATATCTCTTACTGTTTTAAAAACGAGATATCCCGAGCATTACGCAAACATTTTTCCAATATTAGCTCTATATATGAACTCCTCAGAGTTCTTTTTAGACTACATTTCGCATAGTTGAACAATCATTTTTAATTTCAAAAGACAAAAATCATTGAAAAATGATTTTGAAAATGTCAAATATCATTCAAAGAATATTGCTTGACTAAGTCAAAATGGGTAAAATAGTGAAGTAGAATCATTTGATGAGTATGTACATTGCGGTTAAAAGTGACTATTGTAATTTCATACAGGTGACTAATTTCGCCCTGCAATAGCCCAGTCGGGTTAAGCTCGATTCCCGTAAAATTGTAAAAACACTGATATTGAAGTAGTTCTGACCTTCGTCAGTAGTTAGGAGGATGGAAACCTCTCTTTGCTAAACTGTTGTGAGATCGTGTACGCAGAAGGGAGCTGGCGCATGTAAAATATGTCGTGACTCCAGTGTATTCCAAACAATACCTTTAGCGATCAATCCATGCGCTAGGCCTTCACCTGGAATTTTTTCCAAATTAGGAGACCCCGAATTCAATAACCGATATTCGTGCAGATGTGGAGTTTCTTAAATAAACTGACAAACAGCCGTTGTTAGCGACACTTATAATTTATGCTTTCGTTTTGAAGCTAACAATTACAGTGTTTTATGCGGAAAAGGGTTAAATACCCCACCACATTTTTTTAACGATCGCTCAACGATCATCATTTTTTAACGATCTTTTTTTTAACGATCATTCTTCTAATTTGCCCTTTTTTAATCTTACCTCTCCTAGCCCTTTCCCCAAGTGCAGAGGAGACAGTTACTGGATTAAACATAACAATTTTAATTTGATCAGGTAAAATAAGACCTGTGAAAGTTCATTTGGCAGGAATCCGAATCAGCGGATTAAATGATGGATGAAAAGTCAGATTAATTAAGGACCACATTCAAGCAGGATGTGCGGTGAATGTGCTAGTGAATTTGTACTGTATAGAATAGTGTGTATTAATGTAAACATGCACAAGGGATATCTGACTAGGATGAGGGGGATTTGACTGGAGGACTTATTAAAGGATTCTAACGCGTATGCACGTTACATCTGGAGAAAACCGCGAAAAACCGTGGTGGGGCATGTGCTAGTGAAATCTCTGAGCCCGCATGCAGTCCCGCTGGATTTGTCTGCAGGTTGGAAATCATGCAGATTCAGAAAATACTTGTTTTTTCGTGAAGCTCTGTCTTCATTCTAAAAAAATAGCTTATATTACGATCTGAAAAATTGCCAGGCTAACGCTGATAATTGACAGTCAGTCACAATTGGAATTTCATGTAGGTGGAATTGACTGACAGAATACATTTGAATCAAAAAAAAAAAAAAAAAAAAAAAAAAAACCTGTTTGGTTGTTAGAGAGTTGATTCCACTATTGAACTCAGGTTTAATCCGTTCGTTTTGATGATTGAAAAAATCCAGCGCTATAGATACCCTTTCTGTGACTTGTACAGAGTTTGCTTTTTAATAAAGCGTTCAGAGATTTAAGCTGAGAAGAAACTTTGACTACAGTGCAACTTTTAAATGATGGGAACAAGCAAGTTACACATTATAGCATTTCAATGATGGGAACAAAAAAGTGACACCGTGATTGAGCTTTAATAAAAATAAAAAAAGAGAATACCCCTACTCTGATAAAATGTTGTACCTACTAATACCTTTCCCCCTTGAAACTTTTTTGAATCGTAACTATTTTTTTTTTGTTAGAAAAATGAAAGGTAAACTTATTCTGAACAACTTAAAAAATCGGAAATTGATTAGGAGGAAGTAGACAAAAGTCAGAATATTTTGACAGTACAAATTCCGTATTATTCACAATGTAACAGTGAATAATTGATTGAACTGAGTTATGGACAAGTCATTTTAATGCATTTACGATAAATAATCTGATGAAATTTTGGATTTTCAGAGCAGAAATAATTATATTTGTCCTTTAAACTGAATGCTCTTTTTATTCGCTAAGGAAATGCAAGAGTAAAAAAAGGGGGAGGTTGTAGGGAAATATCCAGACCCCCTAAATTTTCGAAAGTGCCACCATCCCCGTTTTTAGCTCTAGCGGTCACCGGAAGGACTAGCGACAAGCCAATCCAACTGTAATTGTGAAGAAAACATGATTACTTTCCCATTACCCTCTTCCACCCTCCCTGCCCTCCTACGTTTTCTGAGAAAACTCTGCTCTTCTCTTGCTATGTAGTGTTTACTTCTCCTTTCGAACGAAACACTCCTAGACTTGGATAGTGTACGCACAAGACGTCGGAACTTCTCTGTAGTTCACTTTAAACAGCAAAATATCTATTTTTCGCAAGTGGATTTTTCAGTTTGGCCAGCAAATTTCAAAGTGAGCTAGCCATATTGATAAGTTTGCTGGCTTTCTTTGAAATGTGTTGGTATGTGTTAAGAAAATCAACTAGTAGCAACTAATTTTAATCGCAGAGAAATTTTAAAGGTAAGTGAAATAATTACATAACCAACACTTATAAAAGTGCTTTAATTAGTTCTGTTTTTGTTCACCTTTGTGGTGAAGTTTTTGAAGAATTGTATTCAGACAAGCAATACACGAGTGCTTAAACACCGCCATTGCTTCTTCTTGACTTGGTACAGGTCAGGTCTTGATAGATAGCGGTGCCTGTCTGGAAGAAAAAAAAATATGTTGTTGGTTTTGCCCGTTAGGATTATTTTGGGCCATCATCCCCTATATAATTTCTATCACAGATAAACACATCGCTTCGTTTTCTTTTTTAAGTACCAATAACAGATATACGAGGGTGTATCATATTCAATGTGAAATATAAAAAGATAAGAAAACACTACGAATTTTTTACCTATGTTTACGAAGGACGTTCTAAAAGTAAAAACGTCTTTTTTTCTTTTCACGCGGACACTTTTTTGCCAAAAAAAATACATCATGCCAGCATGAACTATACACCTTGCACTTTTTTCGAGAGTTTCAAGAAATTACTGTGGTAAAATTCCATGCCCTGTGATGCATTGAAAGCCGCACTTTCGGTACTCCAAAAAAAAATGTTAAACACAAGAAACGCAGTTTTAACACAATAGTTTCTTCAAACTGATTACACGCTACGACAAATGTCTGAATGTTGGGGGCGACTATGTCAAAAAATAGTTCTGAGTGGGAAAAAAGGACGAAACTTATTTTCGGAACGCTCGTAGTATGTACAAAAGTTCTGTGAAGTTGTTACTTTTTAGTTGTTACTTACTGTTACTTACCTAGCATGTGTAAAGTTGTTACTTTAAAAAAATTAATAATAGATTTATTAATTATAGCTTTGGTAGTCGTGCTTTTCGACCATATCTTTAATCACGTTGCCGCCAGGGATTGTGGATAATCCTGAACGTTATGTTGAAGCTCCTCGTTCATCTGGAGCATCAGATTTCTACTCAATACTTCAGAAGTATTAACTGTCGAAACTGAACTAAAGAATAGTCTAAGATGAAAAACCACCGCATTCAATGAGAACCTTTAACCACAGCAACCCTCCGCAGGAATACTGATAGTAATTGACATCCTAAAAAAGTAAAAATTGAAAAGTAAAATTTAAATTATCGTTGTGATTAAATTTGTAATTTCATTTACACATATACTGATCAAAAATAAAAAATAACAGGTTTATTTTATAACAAAAGTTGTTTTACTGAACAAATAAATAAAATGGAAGTTTTCCAAGTTGGAAATTTAATTATAGATTCTTTTCTAAATTTTATTACTTCTCAGATTACAAATAGAATTTTTATCAGAATGTATATCTAGAGAAATTTCATTATATATTCATATATACATATATATATATATATACATACATATATATATATATATATATATATATATATATTTATATGAGAATGTATAGTGAAATTTCTGCAAATAAAGTTATGTTTAATAAATTTTCCATGAACGTATAATTCTTATTTTTTCCATGAGTATGTCTAAGAAAATATAATAAAATTTCTTCAAATAAAGTTGATTTTAATATAAGTTTTGTGAATAGTAAACTTTTATTTCAAATACTTGCTTCTGTGTTTCCCAGTATTTACAGAATAAAAGTACTTTTTCTTACTATATTATTTTACTTGGTTTGACTGGGACTATTTCAAGAGACTATTTTTTCAATGCAGTAGCAGCTAAAGTAAATTTAATCACTTGTTTTTTTGGGATTTTTTACTAAAAGTAGTTTTTGTTTCATCTAATTTAGATATACAGTATGCCCACTAAAGTCCCTTGTCAGCCTCTTAATTTCGGGACGGTTGCTACTATCGTTATAAACGTGGTGTCAAGGTAAATTGGATATGTGCTACCGAATGAGACTGCTCACAGTGCCACCCGGTGGAAAACTGCGGAGTTAGCTTCCGTATCTCGAAAACGGTAGGAGATAGGGGAAAAAAGTGAGTTACAAAGTTGTAGAGCGTTATCGATTTCGTACGAAAAGACACCTCATTGACATGGATGTGAAATACAGCACAGTTAAAACGTGCATTTGTATTTTCGTCATTCCTTACTCTGCGAAGGTGAAAAAACGATCACAAGAAAGCAGAAAACAATTATTTATAACAATATACCTTTATTTAAGATGTTCAAACTTCGCACCGTAAGCTCCAATGCATATTTGGATCCTCTTTTGAATTTCACATTGCACGCGTTGGATCATAGAGGGTGACACGTTGGTGACATCCGTTGGTACACCAACGTGTACCCTACCAACGTACTACACCAACTATACCAACGTACACCCTCGATACACCTCCTCACACGGACGCTCAAGCGTCCGTAATGCGTCGTCTAAAGTCCTCCAATGTTTGTGGAGGGGTCGCATATACCTGCTGTTTTAAGTATTCCCACAGAAAAAAGTCCA
The DNA here is from genome assembly GCA_038373885.1 of Cheiracanthium punctorium. NCBI lineage: Eukaryota > Metazoa > Arthropoda > Arachnida > Araneae > Cheiracanthiidae > Cheiracanthium > Cheiracanthium punctorium. Next base: position 86,059 of record JAWZYV010013018.1, on the reverse strand, counting down.
GTGGAGTCAGATCAGGGAAACGTGGATGTCATTCTTCAAAACCGCCATACCCAATTATTTGGTTCCGAAATTTCGTGATGAGGTACTGCTTCACTGGAGATGTCTTGTGAGCACTGTGCCACATTGCGGCGTCGTGTCTAACCTGTGTGATAATATTTTCTCCTTCTGGTCACATTTCGTGACGTCACAGTGTAGGAAATCACGAAAATGCACGTTTTAACCGTACTGTTTTTCACATTTGTGCCAATGAGGTGTCTTTTCGTACTAAATCGATAACGCTCCGCAACTTTGCAACTCACTTTTTTAACACTATCTCGTACCGTTTTCGAGATACGAAAGTTAACTCCGCAGTTTTCCACCAGGTTGCGCTGTGATCGGTCTCATTCGGTAGCGCATATCGCATTTACTATACCTAGATACCACATTTATACCAATTGCAGCAGCCGTCCCGAAAGTAAAAGGGTGACAAGGGACTTTAGTGGGCATACTGTACATTTCTTTCCTTTTATGTAATACGAAAATCGTATTAAATTTTATTCATCAGTAGTCAAAAATAAATATAAATATTCCGAATTATTTTATACTTATATCTATTAGATATTTACACTGTGTACGTTTTAATATAATAAATTCAAAAGAATTTTTAATATAAATAAAAGTCAGGTTGTTTACGGATTATTAAACTTCCATCAGATTTTTTATGCTTCAAGTTGCAAAAGAAAGATTGCAATACAGAATCGTGCATATGAATTGAATGAAGGGTAAATTTTTAGATTTTCCAACTTTAAGTAAACGCTCCTGAGTGGAAATATTTTGGGATTGTTTGTTCATACAAAGGGCGTAGAACTAGGACCACTTTTCCCTATTGAAGACATGATGAAAGGCGAGAAACACGAGAATATAATAATAGAAAAATATAAAGCTGAGTTCAATTCACGAAATTTCCTTCCGAAAATGGGTTATTTCAGCAAGATTTGGATCCTTACTATGTTAAAAAAATTGAAGGATGACTTTGTGAAAACCAAAGTGGATGTTTCAGATTGGCTGGGAAGCTTGCAAGATCTAAATCCCGTAGAGGTATAATGTTCCATAAAATATCCCAAATATTTTAACGCCAAAATATCCTCAATATTTCATAGGCTATTAAAAAGGAAGACTCAAAAATGAATTGCAGCCTCTTATATGATGTCTTATTTGTTCTCCGATTCGCGTAAAGTTTAGAGCTGATTATAGTTGAAGTATATTAATTTTCCGAAAAGTGTTTCTCTTCCCAAATATGTGTTTGATTCAATTAATACTCACAGTACTGTAGGTATTAGGAGAGTTCGTATGTATTATCTGTTTTTACCGAATACGCTTTTGGGATATATTTATACATTACGGGAAGGCGGCCCAAAATGACTCTAGAGGGCAAACCATCCACATACGTTTTCTTGGATACTGGTAGAGCTGCCTGCCGGATAACACATGAACCAGTTGTGCCGGGTCAAGAAGAAGCAACGACGATACTAAGCGATCGGTGCATTACGTGTCTGAGTACAATTCTTCAAAAAGTACGTTTTATCATGTCCTTTATAAGGCAAGCACTAATTTTCTTATTTATTTAGAAATACAGTCTTTAATGTGCAAATAAATAACTTGGTTTCCTGAATATTGTTTTGAATGTGAATTGTACTTGTGTAGTTTGTTAAGTGATCAGCCATACTGCCAGGTAAAATGATCCATCGACTGAAGAAACTCCACTACCGGGTCCCCGTTTTCGGGCCAACCATTCAGATGTTCTGTAAATGCGTAACTCCCCACTACATTATTCAATTTATTTCTGTGTTTATTGTAGGCCATAATTTTTGAATTATAATTTTGAAATGTTCCATCCATATGATAGTGTGATACCCTTTTTTATTTTAAACATAATAAGAATACTTTACAATTATTCTAAAACGAAGGATCATTTTGCACTTGGGTAAGGATATAATGATCCATTGGTGTCTTTTTCAAAATTCTTTTTTTTTTTTTTTCGTTACTGAATTTGGTTTAAAATACACTGCTCAAAACAATTAAAAGATATTGCGATTTTAGGTGGATCTTGTGGCTGGTAAACTTTTTAGCTGATTGATACATGGTCGACAGACGTAGTAGGTTATATGAGAATAAATTACACATGTTTGGTATAAAAAAAAATGCATTTTATTGCGCATTTGTGTAGAAAAGGAAAAAAACACAAATTTGTGCATATCAGAAAAAAAGAATAAGAACAGGTGTTTTCTTGAAAGGAAATCATTTTCAGTAGGGTGTATGGTTTCCACGAATACGTTTCCATGGCCAGCAACGTTGAACACCTTTGAGGCATGGAGTCAATGAGGCTATTAATCACGAGTTGGGGTATTCTGTCCCACTCTTCCAGAGGAGCTCTTTCCAGTTCTTGGAGAGTTTGTGGGGGTGGTTGGCGGCCAGCAACACGTCTTCCTAGAGCGTCCCAAACGTGCTCTATTGGATTCATGTCTGGAGAACACACTGGCCATTCCATTCGTACGATTCCTTCCTCGAAAAGGAAATCCTCCACCAGGTTAGCACGTTGTGGCCTCCAGTTATCGCCCATTAAAATGAAGTCATCTCGGATTGCTGTAGCGTCTGAGGCTGGTCTGAGGATCTCATCCCTATATCGGCCACCAGTCAGAGGTCCATCTCGAATGATGTAGAGGTCTATGCACCCGTCAATGGAGATGCCGCCATACAACAACACTCTACCACCGCCAAAGCTGACACTTTCGTGCACGAACGCAGGATTATTCCTTTTGTCACGGTCCCTCCAGATGAAAATACGCCTATTATCAGGATGAACTGAAAAACGGGACTGGTCAGAAAAAAGAACATTGCTCCATTCATTTCTCCTCCAGTTCACATGCTCTGTTGCCCACTCCCAGCGGTCGCGACGATGCCTTGATGTCAATCTAACACATACCATCGGTCGGCGAACATACCGACCTACACCATGGAGCCAGTTTCGGACCGTCTGAGTTGAAACCGTGGTGCCAGTAGCCGAGAGCAGTTGTTGTTGGAGAAGAGTAGCGTCCATATTCCGGTGTCTCCGAGCCGTTAACACTAAATAACGAACTTCATTGGGCGTTGTTGCCCGTCTACGACCTTGCCCTTGTCTTCGGCCTGCACTTTCAGTCGCCAAAAACCGGTTCCAGACCCTGGAAATCACACTTTGTGACACTCCAATGGTTTGCGCTACTTCGGCTTGAGTTTGGCCCCCCTCTAACCTACCGACAACAATCCAAGCTTCTGAATCGGTTAAATGACTTCTCTGAGACATCGTACTCATCGAAACGAAGCAGTAACTGAATGGTTATCATCCTTGTCTTCCTTGTCTTTTATTCAGTTAAAAGTCCAATTTCATTCGCTGCCGCTGAAGCGACGTTTTTGACGTCGAACTCAAAATTAGCATACTCCACAATTTGAAAATCAGAAAAATTTGCATTTGTGATTCTCTTCTTCCATTTTCGGAAAAAAAAAATTCGCTTATATTTTATATAAAACTTACAATATCCTTTAATTTTTTTGAGCAGTGTAGCATTAGTGTACTTCTTATTTTTTACCTGTATGACATTTAAAAAGCATAAAGGTAACTTGACTGCGAAATTTATTTCCAAATTTTTGCAAATCATAAATGTTTTCTCATGATATGGTTATTAAAGTGTACATGAATTTTCTTAATGTGAACATCAAGAAACTAATTTTTCAATATCCCTTAATTGTTTTGAGCAGTGTAGTGTTAAAATATGTTTATGATGCAAAATCTAGAGTCAAATACTGTGGCAAAAAGCCAATATTTTATATAATATTTATGTTATTTTATGCAAGTCTTCCCCTTAAGAGGATCCTTTTGGGCCACCTTCCCCTATATATGTTCATAATTATATACTATTCGAGATAATATGTTACAGATATTTATTTATGTAATATACACATTTTATACACATAACATCTAATACATAAGTGTAACGTGTTTAATAGTTTACAAAGGTGAAACAAAAAGAAAAACATAAAAGAACGGGTTCTTTCGGGTACACATATTCATCAAGCGAATGACTATATGTCTAGCTGCGACAGATGATCGCAGAAATCAAATGCCACTAGATGGAACTAGTACTTTCGCGAATCTCCTAAATTTCATACGAAAAAGATGGAGTCGTTGGTGGATACAGAGTCATCTTTAGGTTGGAAGTGTATTACGATACTTTTTGTGTGATTAAGGTCTGAATCTGCTGGAGAGGTGATTAAAGATCACCTCTCCAGCAGAAATGCATCGTCAACTAGTCTTAGTATCATATTTTTGTATGATAACAATCTCCCGCGTACAGCCTTGGTTACATGTGGTACATGACAGCGCTACTGATGGACATATAAGGAATATCCACCCTACCGCCAGGATCTCGCACCCAGTGATTTCCATCTCTTCGGGCCATTTAAGATATACCCTGAAGGGCGGCATTTCCAAACCGGTTCCACAGTTCAGGAAGCCGTCAATAAATGGTTCAGCTTTAGGGGCTCTGATTTCTTCCACGCTGGTTTCGATATATTGGTATACAGAATGAAAAAAATATGATACTCATAGAGACTATGTTGAAAAAGAATTTGTACCTACGTTTGTGTCTATCTTGGATTCCATCCATACACTTTTTTTGCTTAAAGGACTTGCTATCCAACTTTTTGAATCACCGTCGTACAAAATGTCGGATTCAATGTCCTCCATGTTGAAGACATATCAACTAAATCTCTTGATTGTCTGTCATCTGGAATTGGGCTAAATTAGGAAATCCTGAGCTATGTAAGTCTTCCTTCCATTGGGCCTCAACAACATGAAAGCCTGTGCTTTTCGCTTATCATCGTCCTGTATAAGCATCTGGCGCTGCACCGCAGTTAGGCAGATTGCGTTACCAAAAACAACAACAACAGAGTAACTTCTGAATGAAAAATTAATATTTTATTTCTGTGATCATTTCTCCATGTGAGTAAAATGTCTGTTTTGAATATTCATGAAACGCGTTCATACAAAAAGAAAAGGCTAATGTAGTTTTTCACACGAAATTCTCAAACTTTGCGCCCAAAACGAACAAATAAGCAGAATAAATACTGAAATGGCATGTAATTTAATGAGTATACATTTTAATTAAATTTAATGATTATAAATTGCAACTCTCTCCTTTGCGGTTTATTTGTAATTTTATGATAATTGATAGATAGAGTTAGAGGAAAAGGTTACAGCATGCGTAAAGTTTTTACGGAATCCTCATTTCAATTTATTTCACTGAATTTTGTTATTAAGGAAAATAGTTTTTTTAGAAAAGAAAAAAAAATAACTTTTGCTTACAAAAACTTATTATTTTTTAAGATGGAAGTATGAGTCTCAAAATATTAAAGCGTACTCAGCATAGTTGCGTAAAGGTAAAATTTAAGAGCGTAGATGGTTATATATATATATATATATATATATATATATATAGTCCTCTTCAGAGGGGGAAATGCACAACCCCGAACCATAGGTTTCAGACTCACAGTTTGAGATTTTGCAAAGGAAATGTGTTGTAATGACTGTATTCAGCAAAGATTAATACGGTAATTAAATATATAAACTGCATAAGGCAAACCTCAGAGGTGTGATTCCCCCTTACCTATGGGGAAGAAAAAAAGGAAAGGAAAAAATTAACAAAAAAGGAAAAAATCCAAAAATACACTTACTCCAAACGTGTGACACATTAAAAGAAACAAGTTAAAATGTAGTTCCAAAATCCTGAAAGTCATGGCCATTCTTCTGTCCAATCCGCGTGTAGTGTGTCTGTTGCCAGCCTTCAGCAAAATGTACTTAACTGAGGTTCTGATCGATATCGAGAGCACTCTGTGGGCTTTGTCCAAAGCCCACAGAGTGCCTGTGTGAGAACCTGTTATTACATTTTCTCGATTTCTCTCTTTCCTGAATTCGCTTTTATAAGAACATGCTAAATAGCAAACGCACGTGTATAACTATTTCTCTTATGACACTGCATATTAGTTGAACACAATAAAACATAATTCTCAATAGAGTGCGTGCTGCACTGAAAAGTGCGTTTCCCCTCATAAAAACGTTTTCACTTTTCTTTCTTTATTTCTTTTTCTATATTTTCTTTCGGTTTCTTTTTTGTCTCCAGCGAAAACAAGACAGTGGCTGCTCCTGTATTCTGTACCTCCCATTAGAGCCATCTTACGATATACGAACACGCATACCAGCTTACGATAGATAAGCAAAAACATGAATTATCAGTATTTTTAGAATGAAGTAAAGGTAAATGTTTTGTACGTGGGTTATAGCCTACACCTAATTAGCTGAACAGAGACACATTACGAAAACAGCTGCATGTTTGGAGTTTTCGTATAATTTATACGTTGATTTTCTTCCGCTGTGTCCGTGGTAATGCTGTAAAACATTGCAAAATTTTACTTTCCAGCTGTCACGCAAAAATTCTGCCACTGATAAAATTTTCGGCGCTACATTCGATTGCGGAATTCACTTCGTAATCGCATACAGTGACTTTGTAATGCATAGTAAAATTTTATATCATTATTGGTTAAAGTAACGTGTAAATCAAGTATCGATCACCTTGTCGTCGCCAGGTTTTTATGTAGATATTTATGGTGTTTGAAGAATACTTTTCTAAAATTAAGAATTCACCTTCTAGGTCCGACATGTCTTTTGATATGAATTTCTACTAAACACTTTTAGAAGAATTAATGTTTTGTTTTGTTTGCTTGTGTTTGTGGATTAAGGCCGATTGACTGCACTGGAGTCCTAGGTCTGTAGGGGGAATGCCCTCAGCAGTGGGGGACTTTTATAAATGAACCAGTAGTGGTAAATCCGGTCAGCAGATCGAAAAGAAATTTTAAATCTTTATATTCTAATTTATTTACTCGAGATTTGGATTGCTTAAAAGAATAGAGCTTTCACGATTACGGTTACAGTAAAAGATTTTGGAAATTTCATTTATTATAATAGTATCTTCCGAAGTTTTGTCTTCGCGTTCGTTTTGATGTCTTCTACGGTGGCAAAATGGTTTGAGGCCCATTTTGATCTTGGGGAAGAGTAAATAATCCGACGGTGCTAAACCCGGTCAGTAGAGAGGCGGTGGAGGAATGGAATGTTCTTTTCTCCGATCCATGGATGCACAATAATCCATGTGTGGGAGGGAGGGAGTTGTCGTGATGCAGTGACCATTCTCCTTACCATTTGGTGGGACGTTTTCTTCGGATTGCCTCCCGCAGTCTTTCCATAAACTTGCTCGTAAAAAGACCATTAACAGTTTGTGCAGCTGGTACAAGCTCATGGTGTACCACACCTTCATTGTCCCCAATCTGCTCCGTCATGTCCCCAACCTGCGCATGAACTTCATGTTCGTCCTTTGCTTGATCTTCGACATCGCACCAACTGATCAGCACACACTACTACGAGTACCTTTAGCTACACTTTCATGATACTGCATGTTATGAATTCCGGTAGTAACAAGATAGTGGTGGGGGTTTTCCAGGAACTTTTTGAGTGCACGTGTAAATGCAATCATTTAATGCACGTGTGTGTATAAATAATGAGAATAGATATATTTTAATAATGAAAATATCTTTCATGCTATTTTCATCTGTTTAATGCCATTTGCGGACTGTTTGTTTAAAAATATGCCCCTCCCCGAAAAAAAGCCTCATATTTTTATAAGAAATGATGTATTTATTTAAAACGTAAAATAATTTTCAGTATTTTAGCCGCCCGGGTTGAGAAGTGGCTGAAGAAACATTCTACTGCACCACGGGTAAGGATACCATTCTCAGTACGGGCGTGGTGTATTTCATTCGTCCCTACATAGGAGACAACTGAGGGTCCACCTACTAGGTGTTTCCATAATAAAGTACCCAGTACTCCAGTCCTTAGTACGTGGGAGTATTCTACACACATTGAAGAGTATTAATGGAAGTATTGCTAATGATGGGAACAATGCCTATAAACGGTAAACACCGGACATTTGAAAAATGTTCAGATAAGTATTTCATGGCACCTAGCAATTTGAATATTTTAGTTTAATTCCAAATGCACTAAACAGTTATTAAAACAAGAAAGTGAGGGTATTGAAAATGCCATTGCTTTAAAAACATTCCTTTAAAAAGTTATTATTTTCCTACAGTTCAGTTTATTCTTGCACTTTATTCCTTGAACGTAACTAGATTTTAAGGTTGTTGAGCATGCAAAAAATGTAAAGTTTTTATGTTTTATGACCATATAAAACTGAAAACAACTCTTAAGTATTAACTTTTTTTTCACTCGATTGAAACCAGATGTACAGTGCTTAACACAGCAATTTAAAATAGTTTTTAAAAATAAAAATATTTTTAAAGTGAACTGTTATAGTAAATTTACAGTCCAACTTTTCTGAATTTTTTCTTATCTGTACGAACAATTTTGATGTTACTGCCTGATATACTAAATTCAAGCGATTTAAAACATAATAATGCAGCTGAACCACAAAATAACGGGAAAAAAACTGTCACTCACTTCTTACACTCTAACATTAATGTTAAAAAAGGAACGTCGAATTACAAAATTTAAAGATAAAAGTAAGAGCAGAAAAAAAATAACCTCTTGTCTAAGTAAAAAGCTTTAAATGGCCTTTTCAAACATCTAAAAAATTCTTTTCGTACATTATCACTTTTTATTTTTCTTCTCTATGTGGGACGGAGATGTATACATTTTTTTAACAATCATAGTAAGTGGAGTGAAAGGTGTAAATGAAAGTGACACTTAGTGGGTTAAAAAATACAGTAATACGCGGAAAAAGAAAGAAATACTTCAAACTTTTGCGTTCAGTCCCTCTTTTATGTCTTTTTAATGCCGGCCAGTGTGTGTTTTCAATTACATTTTTAAAGAGCACTATAATCGTTAAAAATTTTCAAAATATTTATTTTTTTCAAGCCCCTTCGGTGACACTGCGTGCCATATTTGAACTAAGGCTAAGAACCAATGAAAACTGAGACAAAGTATAGCTATGCTCAGATTTATTTTTTTTTGCAAATTTTGAAAAAAATATTTTATGCGTTGTTTGGAAATGTGTTATTTCTTTATATACTAAGGATATGTTTGGGTGCTTACTTTTCATATTTGAACTTTTAACACTCAGGTTCATATGGTATCAGCTTTAAGCACTTCAGTAACCCCCGCTGTACTATTTAAGCCAAAAGGAGCTGGTATATGTAAAATCTCTCGCGGTTCAGCTGGGGATGGAAATCCAGGGGCTAGGTCTCTGGTCTGGAATTGATTCAAAATTAATTGGGAACTGATAGGGGGCAACGCTGGCCTACCTACTAGGTGCCCCCTTAAGGGAATGACCAACATCTCCGGCCCTCGTAGCGGTCACGCCTATAATTGCCAGCTGACCCGGCCAGTAGAAAGAAAGAGATATAATCTCTGTCCGTACGCGAACTGTCGTGGTATAAAAATTACACTACAGATAGTTTTTACTACGTGATGTCATATAAAATTGCTAATTCAGTAATTACTTTCTTAGTTTCTACAAGACATAGGTATGCTTAAAATGCATTCACGTAACTGCGTTTAAAAGAAAATATTCTTGTAAAATTTCGAGCTTTTAAAAAACAATATACAGATACAATCAATAATTTTATGCTCAGAATTCTGTATATATCGTGTTAACAAATACTGGGATGTATGGAAAGTATGTCATTTTCTAACACAGAACTCATAAAAATAAATTTTCAACAAGTATTGATTTAGGAATAAGCTGTGCCTACTCATAGGACCCATATTTGTTAAATTTTAAAGGGATAATTTTATAAATAATACATTTTTTCTTTAAAAAATGGACACCCTCCCCCTTTTTCACGTGTATCCTCCATGAAGAATCCTATTCGAAATGTTCCGAAATCGATTTCGAGGCATTTGCGAGGACTGTATTTTAAAGCAAGAATTTTATGGATATCTCTTTGAGATCACGCAGGAGATGTGAAAATAATCTTTTAGCCCTCTATCCCTCCATAAAATACGAATTTTGGAAAATGCTTTCCAATATAGCACCTGCTCTAAGAAACTCCCATGCGTGCCGAATTTCGTAATATTATCTTGAATAGTTTATTCTAGGCAAAATATTGACATACAAAAAAACGGCAATACTTTCCGAATAATCCAATAATTTTATGTTTTTTCTTCAGAAGAAAGTTATTCTAAATACACGTTTATAAATCTCCTCCCTTTAAATTTGAAATTCTATAAATGGTAGAGCAAAATTCCATCTTTTTTATTTCATACCCGTAATGCACAATCTACTCTTATTATTATTCAGGGGATAGAAAGCTAAACATATACTGGCCTCATCTACACCGGGGCATTTGGGCGAAATTTATTCAGTGCTAATTGGCATTCATTCCAGGATTTATTTTCTCGCCCGTGAACATGCCAGATTTCAAAATCCCAACTAGCATACTTTAAAGTTATATTGATTATAACGAGGTTTTATTCGAAATTAGAAATCAGCTGTCACGAGTGCACAGGTTCTGAAGATTATTGAAAGCTGAAGTTTAACTACGGAATTAGGAATTCTACTAATAAGTTGCCGAGTCTTTAAAGCAAAACGGAATTTTAATTGTATAAGTGAATCGTACATGTGGAGCTGTATTGTTTTAATTTGAGGGCCACAAATGTTCTATTTAATTATAAAGAGGCCAAGTTAGTTCTGTTTTTCAAGTGGTACTGGCTATAAAATGTTTGATTTAAACGTTCAATTTGTAAGTGTGAATGGATACTATTATTGCGTATTATTGAATATGCACTAGCAGTATAAAAACCTCACAAAAATATTTAGAAAAAAATGGTTATAGTCATGAATATTTCCCCGAAATTATTTATTTAAAAGCGTGTTGACTAAAATATGTTAATAATGTTTGTCAGTTAATATCGAACTATATACTCAAAGTTCTGGTATAAATTTTCGAGTCCTCATATAAGTCCTCGCACTATCACATTTCACACTGAAAACTGTTATCGGTAATATAATACTTTAAATTACAAGAAAAACTAGTAATAATTGCAGGTGTACATGAAGCATTGTAAATTGTTAGCTCTGTGTTAGATGTTCACGGGAAAATGCTGAGCATTCATCCATTCCAAATTTTTATTCCATGTGGGATACTGTTGTATGTTTTTTTTTTATATTTACACACACACATATATACGATTTCTGATTATGTACTATGAAGATATAGTAACAGGGGCGTAGCCAAGGGGGGGTTAGGGGGTCATAACTCCACCATGAGAAATTTTTTGCCATACAAAATGTATATTCTTCACTACATTATCACGCACACACGTATACATATATATGAGTTGTATTAGTCGTAACCCCCCCCCCATGAAAAATTTCTGGCTACACCCCTGTATAGTAATATATTGAGATATGAGAGATCTAACATAATACGATTCTTTCCTGAATACGAGCCCTCAGGTGAATTTTTTGACTTAACCTTCCTACCCTGTTGAAAAAAAGTTTTTTACCTGGATGGGTCTAATCGACCCAGTTCGTATAGATTTATTCAAGTCTTTTACAATAGTTCCCGTTTGGCTCATTTTGGATGCTATTATTAGTTAATGATTAAGTATTTATATTTTACCTCATTTATACCTCTTTTTTACTGTTTCTCTCCCCCCCTCTTCCCCCAGTTCGACCGATTCCTTGATTGCATATGTGGCTTGTTAAAATGTTTAAACGCACGAAATAATTACTTACTATTTTACTTATTTCTACATATTTTACTTGCATATGAAATATTATTGCACATTACAATATTTACATATTAATACAATATTTACAATATTGTCAAGAGCATGCAATACACAAGTATTTGCATGCTCTTGACAAAGATATGACTGACAAGATCCACATCTTGTCTGAGTTTTTCTATCTTTCTTAGGGCCGCATTCTTTGCACCTTCCTCGTTTAGGTGTTTTCAAATTATCTGCATGGCCTTCTTTTACAGCTAGTAACTTCTTTTTTATAGCTACCAACACATTCGTTTTTTCCCGGCGATTTCTTTGAGAGTCTGTCTGCTGTTTTTCGATTTCTTTCAGAAAAGTCGTCTTTTGAAAAGTTTGCGTTCATTATACGACGGATTTACGTGCATGAAAACAACAAAAGCATTAATTGCAGCTAGATCAATCATTTTATAAAACAAACAAACCGGCCACCTCCTTGTTCCTCTCTTACATGTATAGGTGGAAGCTTGTTTATCTGTTGTGCCCACTCCACCTTTAGTTTCATTATAAGATTAAATCTGGTTTATTTTCATTTTTCTGTGACACTTTTGCGTCCTGATGCATAGTGCAAAGAAGAATCACTGACTTATTTCTTTTTGGAACATACGGTACCAGAGTCTTATCCTGTTCATATCCGAACACTGAGGAGAATACAGTCCTATCAGTTGATACTTGAAATTCAGGACGAATAAACGTTTTATTTTTTCTGAGAGTCCCAAAAAGTGTTAATTTCTCTTTAGCAATTCTTCTGCAAGATATAATCGGTTTAAAAAATTATCCACCGTTATGTTCCGAGCAGTGTCCTCAACTGCCTTTACCAGGCGCAAAACATTATTTATTCCTTGGTTTATATCACGCTCACGATGAAGAGGCTTTCCAGTATACATTTCATCGTTGTACCCGTATGCTGTTTTTACATCCGACATCAACCATAATTTAATTCCATACTTCGATCTTGGCTTTGTTGGTAAATATTGCCTAAATGGGCTCTTACCTCGAAATGACACGAGCTGTTCATCTATCGTCAAACATTCGCAAGGCACAAACATCTTCGGAAATTGTGCAACAAACATCTCAAATAATGATCTTATTGGTGCTAATTTATCCAGGCGTCGCGACTTGTTCTGCTTTCTTTGTTGTCAAACCTAAGGAACTGCCTAATTATTCCAAAGCGTTGTAAAGACATAGTTGCACGAAAAATAGCTCGGCCATCATCTTCGCTGCACAACTCTTTGAGAGATTCTCCTGCTGATTTATAAACACCAGCAAGTTTCACGGCTGTTATTGACTGCTAAGTTGTTTGCTGAATTCCATAACGCGTAGTATCAGGACTCAATTTCATAATGTTGTGTTGTCTATGAAGCAAAAAAAAATAATAAATAAATGATAATAATAAAAGTTGTTAGGAATATCAGGATTTTTTAATAAACAAAACATTTTGTAAAAATAAAATGAAAAATAACTATAAATTGAAATTAGATTACTTACCGAACTTAGCATGAAGTAGGAGCAACTTTACACCATTCAGTTTTGTTTCTACTAACAAACGTAGACCGTGGCTGAATGCTTTCTTCAAAATCTGTCGTATCTATCTCTTCATCAGAAATATCTTCATTCGATATGTGATCTGATTCATCTGTTTCAACACATTCATCTTCACATATATCAGATAGATCTGAAAGCTCTTGATCAGAAAGCTCTTGTAAGAGTTTTCTGATCTCTTCTTCAGAAAGTTTACGTTTGCGATTTGCCAAGTTATTGAACTAAAAAGGAAATGGCTAAGCATACCAGGCAGATAATAGATCATATTTTCCTTCAATATAATCCCGTCATCTATCGACCATACAATAAAATAAAGTCTATTCAAAATATGAATGGGTTTTCCATGTATTTCTACGCAAAATGATAACATGGGTCGATTCGACCCAGACAGGTAAAATGTCACTTTTTTTTCAGGGTGATTAAAAAACACTCTTACGACTCTGAAAAACTCACATATTAAACGAGTGCACATTTTTGAGAATTACATGAAGTTTGAAAGATCTAAATTAAAACCCGTGGAAGATATCGAAAATCAATTTTAGAAATGGGTCGAATCGACCCAGACAGGGTAGAAAGGTTAAGATTAAGAATCGGAATTTGGTATACGAGCTATCCATACATCAAAGTGTGACATTATTAAAATAAAGCGAAAGAAAATTTACCACCCCATGCTTCTAACAATAATATTTTAGCTTTCTTAGAGTAAATATATGTGTTTATATAATTACATTATTATGTAAAAATTGCAGTGGTTTATTTTGGTTTTATAAAGATCAATCCCATTTTAGTCCTTTTAAAGGAACCTATTGATTCGAGACACGAGTATTTTCCAACAAGCTTGGCCAAGGAATGCGTAAATTCGTTTCTCAAGGATGCCACTGTACTTCATGAACGTAACATAGTACATACTGCCTGTAAAACTGCATTCTTTTTTTCTTTAGAGTATGCGTATATACATGCATTTACATTTAAATTTAAGTTTAAATCTATGAAACATGCGTTTATAATAATTTCATCACCGCACAAAAATTGGAGTGGTTTATTTGGGCTTACTACCCATTAATCGCATTGTAGTAATTTCAGTGGAGTAAATCGATTTCAGACACCAGTATTTTCATTAACGAGCTCGATCAAGGTACCAGTAAACTCGTTTCTGAAGATACCACACTGTATTTCATAAACATAGCATGGCACATATATTTCATCGCCTGTAAAACTACTTCTTTTTTACATAAGGAGTGTTCCTGCAATGAAATATAAACGATGCAATTTTTTCAAATGTATCGAAAAATGTTTACAATTTTTTCAATTACCTGATTTCAGGACCATGTTATAGAAAAACAAAATTGATATTTCTTTATTGAAATTTTTAACGGAGTGTATTTCTGTTGACAGTAGACATCATGAATGAATTTCTTTCGTACTTTATTTGTAAAGCCAATGTGTTATTATACCTATGGCACACATTACATAAGTCTTGTTTAGCATAAATCCCGTTTGGTAACGTTGGCAATTTATTGAATTTAACACTCCGCTTCATGAATGTCTATTAACAAAAACTTGTTGTAATCAAGACGCTTTAATACGCCTTTTATCACTAGCAAATTAACAATCGATAATACCCCACAAGTTAAATTATCTAGACAAGACTACACATTGTTTCATCTGGTAATCAATAGGAACCTCCTTCTTCACGCTTTTAAATTTCCAAAGAAAAGATAAATCATGGTTTCAACGAACTTTTGCTATCAACCTCGTGCTGATATCTAATTAATTTTTCAACAGAGCTGAATTTTCCGAGAATTTTAAAGTAAGACGTATTTGTTCTTTGAATAAACTTGCTTCGTAATTTAAAAAGTTTTGCGCACTAAATATAGCTAGTACTAGTAACTTTAGATGTTCAGTGCAATGACTGGCTAGTTATCTGAAGATTTTAATAAAATCCTTATCAAAAATTATGATAAAAAATATGATCAAATCTCTGGCAAATATTGATATACAGTAAGATAGTAAACTATGCCAAAAGAAGAAATACCTTTTGATGCCACTTGTGTAAATTTATTTTAAGTTGATTTGCAGACAGTTTATTTTATGTTTTCAATTACTGTAGTTACATAAAAAATATTTGATGGACTATATATAGGCAGAGGTGAATTTGATCACTATTTTATTTATTTATTTTTAATTAGATATGAAATACCCTTCGCACACTGTCACTCTTGCAACGATATACGTTCCTAACTCATTTCCGCACAAATCAGATATCATCGGGGCAGGATCCTGGCGAGAAGAAACACTTGGCCAAGATAGACATTGTCAGTTAAAGAGTTACATTATATTTAGACCAATGAAATTAAAGTAAACAAGCAACGATCGGATAATTTTGAAAGCCGGTGCATGGCATCAAAAATAATTGAAATAAAGTGTGCCAAAATAAAAACCAACAGAGGGGGGGAGCGGAAGAGAATGTGAAACACTTTAGGATTGCAAACAGACATGGGAAAACCTATTTTTAGTCCAGGAGACGCTACACACAGGTTGAATTTCAAATATTTTCGGTCAAAACTCCAATGTACAGAGTCAGCCATGACCGTCACGTTACTTGTCTTTTCGATTCTTCTTGGTTTCTTGAATCCAGTGGTAGCCTTCATAATATTTGAATCAAACGTTTTAACGGTAAACCACTACTGAAAAGTTTGTCGTCTGTTAAATAACAAATGATTATTGTTTAAATTTGAAGTTATTAAAAATAAAATTTCTCGTGCTTTATAAGTGTTTGTTGTAACTTTTATAATAGATTCTGAACCGGGAGGGGGGTATGTATTTGTGCATTTAAAATATAGGTATTATTTTCTTTAGTTCATTTCGCAAAAACCGAAATAAAAGAAATCTTAGAGTTAAATTTAAAGGAATGATTGACCTTACTGAGATGGAAAGTTTTAAATTCATTAGAATCAGGCTACGTTCTTACTAAGATTATAGAAAGATTATAGAAAAGTTTCTCATCGTTTGTTAACATCTATGTTAATTTTAGTTGCTAATATTTGCTACTATCCTCTAAAAGTTAAAAATCACTAAAATATTTTAAATTTTTTAGTTAAAAATATTTGTTTTTTACATTCATCTTCTGAGAATGCCGTCATATGTCGACGACAGTTAATTGAATGTTATAGAGACTGTAATTCAAAAGATAATAATAAGAAAAATTCAAAATCGTGTTGGCAAAGTCAAAATGTTTTTTGGGTGTTGAGGTTGATTTAACAGATGACGTTTTATATGCTTTTAGTGCATGCCACTCAGGATCTTTTTTCGATTACTATAACATTTTAAATGTTTAAATCCATCTGTAGGTTTTACCCAAAAAATTATAAAAAAATCTGTCTAAGTGCGCCGCAGAGTCTGAAAAACTCAGTAAAAGGCTATTGCATGCGAGGGGAAAGCGAAATACAAATTTTGAAAGCTGATTAAAAGAAGAGTACAAAAAAACTTTTAAAAAAAGAGTACAGAAATAGCATTGGTTATCTCGGTCGAGCGTTTGTTCTCGCAAAGGTCCATAACCCGTTGGCATCTGATATTTCACGGTTTTTTACCACTAATAGATTGTAAACTAAGATATATGCCTTACGCTGGCCATCACCAGGCTATAATATTTAATTGTTTATTTTAAATTGCTGCTTCAATAAATAGTTTTAAACGCATCGGGTGTCTATGTGATTTTATGTTTAGCAGATAAGTGTTTCAAATCTGTGTTTTGCAATGACAACTTTAGTTAATAACGAGTTTTAGAAAAAGTAATTAAGTAAATTCTCCATTACATAACAGTCGTGCCAGCCTAGGTACCGATAATTGCTATTTTTCTGCTGGTCGCCAGAGAAAAATAAACTCCTCCAGCCCCAACATTTTTATTTGATGGTTAGGCAGTGAACTCTCCTGGCCCAAAAGTAAAAATTCTTGATTTAAACAGGTTAAATTTAAAAAACTGAAAACAAATGACAGTAAATGGTAAACATGTGATCTAAATCACAATTATTCATGCGAAGTTATAACTCTTATACATTTTGTTTAAGAAAATATTAAAAATTTTTCATATAATTGACAGAAATCAGTAACCAGGTATCAGCAAACATTGGGAATCGTGATTTTAAGGTGTTAAGTTTGATGGCGGAAACGGCTTAAATAAAATGTTACTGGAATTTAAACTAATATTTATCCACGTTCCTAGTCCCCGTAAAACAATATTTTAGTGGTCATGCTTCATAAATTTAGAGCATCTGCAGAAACTTCTCTCTGCTTGTATCATTAAATATCAAAATTCCGAGAAATACAAAAGGAAGCTCTGTTCCGGATTTTGCTTAATCCAAGAGTATCATGTCTATTCCGAAAGCAGAGAAGAACGTCCCCAAGGAAAAAAGATTAGGTGAAGGAAATGTTAGAGGGTAGTCACGGTCAATGAAATCTTGCCAGAGTGGTTTTTCTTCCTTGCAAGGCACGAAAATTAAATAGTTCTTCTAGAGAGCTGTCTAGGATTTATCACTGCAATAGAGGAAGCAGAAAGAGCCATTCTGCTGCTGTTAAAGGAAATGGCATTTCGACATTTAAAAAGTGTTACATGTTGATTTGAAATGGAAGCCAACTAAATTTTATTTAAGAAAATAATGTGAGCTAAGATGCTGAGGTTTTCTCTTGAGTTATTGGAAGCAGGCATTCGAATGCAAATGTGTCGATTTAAAGTGTTCGTAGAAATGATATTTGAGAGATGGGGGTAAAATTATAACAAAAATAAAAGAAAATGGTATCGGTTATAGATATAGCACGGGTAATACATGATTAGGGTAAGGGCACCAGATATTACACTTTAAAAGCAATAATAAGCATTAATTCATGATTGTTAATTACTAAAACCATCTAGAAACAAAATTTTTGTTTTTAAAACTTGAATGAACTTTGAAAATTCACGTATGGTATAATTTATAAAAGAATATTGGAAATTTCTATGTTTTGATTCTTTATTTTATATTTTGTCATGGTGGCGACACCAGTAATTCACACCAAGGAAAAAATGTTTGCTCGAGTGATTGACACTTCCTGCTCCAGTACACAGTAAAAAAATTCAGAAACGTTACATACTTATAGCAGAAAGGTTTCCGAAAGTATAGCGTAACCTACTGATGCTCTATTCGAATTCACGATTTCGGAAATATAACCCACATTTCGGGGTAAAGTATTTACGGGGAAAGGAAGTCTTTGTTTGGGACTTCGCGCGCATGCGCCAAGTGCCAAGAAACAGGGGGAAACGAGTGAACGCGTCTTCCCTAATAGCAGAGATGGTCACAGAGGGTCACAATTTTTACAGGACTGTCACATTGTAACTTGCAGGGCCCGATTATGACCAACAGAGGACCCGAACATTGATGAATTTGGGGGTCCCCATCTATAAACTTTGTTTTCTTTTTCATAAAATTTTGACTTATAAAATAATATTTCAGAACAACATTTGAAACTGGGGGCCCTGGGCAAAGTCCCGATTTGCCCATATGATAATAAGGGTCTGGTAACTTGTGAGTGATGTAACTCCACTGTGTAGTCACTGTGAAGTTTATTTGTGACCAGTCACCAGGTGACGTAGCCGGATGAATACTTAAATAAATCAGCCCATTATCTCCTAAAAATAATTTATGTGGGAAAAAAAGATTTAAGTTTTTTAATTTATATTTATTAATTATGGTATTTTTTCTCCATTTATAAAATACCCCCCTCCAAAAAAAAATTTAAGTTTCCAAAACCCATACCACAAATAACTTTTGCAGCAGTCAGTTTACTTTTAAAGCAAAATACGGCAAGAAAATCACAGCGTCGTGGTAGTGTGCTCTCCTCCGAATGCGATCGTCCAGGGTTCGATTCTGGTCGCTAGTCCTGTCCGCTCCTTCCGTTAGAGTTTGGTGCTGCTTCTAGTGTAAGATACTCGATACGCTTCATCTAGTGCATGTTACTTTTTCGAAAAAACTCGGCAATGTTACTCGTTAATTCGGAAACCTTTGTGAAATACGCGAAAAGGTTACTCTCTCACACACACACAATATTTTACCAAAATAAACAGAAACGTTACCCATCTTTTCCAGAAACCTTACCTAAAAAGCAGAAAAATATGTAAATACTTTTCCGAAATATACAAAAACGTTTCTAAATACTTTACCCGCATGTTTCGGAAAAGTTTCTGCAATTTTAAACTACAAGAGCTGCCCCATTTTTTGGGGTAACGTTTCTGATTTTTTTTTACCGTGTAATTGACACTTAAGACATGAGTAGAAAAACATGCTGATTTATTTTTTAATGAAATGACGTAAAAATGACTGAAGAAAATTAAATGAAATTTGGGTGACATTATAAAGAGTCACTCAACTTAAATTATAGGAGTCGAATTGAAATAAAAAATGATGAAATTTTGAGATTTGCGTAAATTTTGTTCGCGCATCACATAATAATAACTAAGGCGAATGAATATGACTTTGGAGACATGATAGTTGATCACACTTCTTAAACTATAACGCTGAATTTAAAGAAGAAAATTGATCAATTTTCAGATTTTGAAAAAATTCATTCAAACTGCGTAAATATTTGTTTGCACATCATGTAATATCCGCTAAAGTGACTGAAATGGAATTTGGTTATATGATAAGTGGTCACTCAACTTAAACTGTTTGCATCAATTCTTTTTAAAAGCTATGATTTTGAGATTTTGTGAAAATCGTTTCAAACAGCTTAAATATTTGCTCGCGCATCATGTAATAACGAATGAAGCTAATGAAATGAAAATGCGTTACTCTTAAACTACGTGCAATGATTTTTTTAAAAGTTTTAAAAGTTTTTGAGATTTTTTGAAAATCTTCTTAAAGTGCGCAATTTTTTTTTCACGCATTACGTAAAAACAACTAAAGCGGACATTCTGAAATTTGGTAACATAATAGATGACAATGTAACTTAAACTATAGGCGTCCCATTTTTTGAAAATTTAGATTAGTTTTTGAGATTTTGCGAAAATCGTTTCAAACTGCGTACATTTGTTTTCGCGCATCACGTAATAAGAACGAAAGTTAATGAAACAATATATGGTGACATGATAGATAGTAACTCAACTTAAACTATAGCATCTAATTTTTAAAACTTTTTGATTAGATTTGGATGAAATCATTTCAAACAGTGTGAATCTTTTTTCGCTCATTGCGTATTAACGGCTGAAACGAATAAAATGAAATTTGCTGATATGGTAGGCGGTCACAGAGATTACACTGTAAAAACTTTAGAATGAACTTGAGAAACTTGTAAAAAACGTGAAATTTTGAGATTTTGCGAAAGTTCTTTCAAAATGCGTACATATTTGGTCTTTGTTCAAGCTTTACGTAATAACGACTAAAGCGAATGATATGAAATTTGATGATATCATAGGTGGTTTCTTGACTTAAAACTATAGGCGTAGAATCTTATTATAATAAAATCTATTAAATCAAATATAATAAAATTCGAGTGTAAACAAAATTTTTAGCAGATAATGTATGTAATGCATGCATGTAAGTAGGAAGGTGACCTCCGCTCTTCTTATGTGTGCCTTTCTATAGCATAACGAAGCAACGGGTTGTTGCAGATCTACCAAATTTTGTATACGGCTTCACTAGAACATATCCTAACTCACCTCTGATCGATTTCTTCGAAATTCGAATCTAAAAATTTTTTATTTTATGTTTTTTTCCGATTTTTATCATTTTTTTCGCATAATACGTAATAACGCTGGCAATTGCACGCGCAGTAAAACGATATTTCTATCATCGGGTAGAGAAAATTTCCTACCTAGGAATCCTAGGCGGATCCTAGGAAGGAGTCTGGGAACTTGAGACTCAGTCCCCCTTCTTTTCACAGTCCATTTTGTTTAAATCAAATGAGCTTTTTTATTAAATTCGCTCCTCCCATTTTATTATTACTTTTTTTAATGTGATCTTTTTCTTTAACGGACACTTCATTTCAGCCAAATTAGAAAGTTTCTTTTTTTAATAGTGACTCCAAAACCAATTTTCTGATTTGATTTCATATGATTTTGTACTTATGACAAAGCTATGCGAAGGCTATCTGCCTAAATGGAGATGCCTTGAACGGGGAAACTTTTAGAAGGTCCTAACGCGTATTTATGTTACATCTGGAGAAAATCGAAAGATTAATTTGTTATTCACAAAACTGAGATGGAGAATTCAGCTTGCACTCGTGAATATCACATGATCGGCAACGCGTGCCAATAAGGGTTAAAATCTCTCTATACATATGTATTAAATGTATGCATATAAATTTACATTTATATGCATAATACATATTAGTAATCTTTTTAATAAATAACTGTAAATTAATGCATATAAATAAAGTCGAAAATAAATTACTAAGTTCAAGGGACGATTCTATGGGGAGCTGGTAAAAAGCATTTCTTAATTAATTTGTAAATTAATTTATCAATAAACTTTCCAATCAATGAGTTTCCATATAAAATCTGTACATAGTTTTTGAGATTGGTGATTGTATATTGCTAGTAATTGGAAATAATTTTGAGCAAATAAGTAGGGGAAGGGGGGGGGCAAGACGGGGTCCTTAATGTTTGCTGCGTAATAAAACCCACATCTTTAAGTATTTTGAATATTTATTTATTTATAATTACTCTTACAAAATCCATATTTGGAAATAAGGAACTTAAGAAATTTTCCACTGATAGGAAATGAAAAATATGACCAATTTTGTCAAAAATGCCCAACGCCCCATCTAGCCCCCTAGGTCGGGTAAGACGGGGTACCCTACTGGGCAAGATGGGGTATGGGAGACATATTCTATTTTGGGTTGCAAACCTCGCAAACAAATACTGCATCGTCATCCTCATCATTTATCCCAGCACAGCTGCAGCGTGCCAAAGTCCCACAGAGAGAACATGCGACCCATCCTTCATTAGAATTCAAATATTTTCCATACCAGTAAAAGCAAGGATTATTATCTTCTTCGTTGTCCCATTCTGGTGAGCAATTAGGATTATTGTTGGTTTTCTTCTTATTCTGTTTCTTAGCCAATTTGGTTTTCTTATTCGTTTTTTGTTCTTTTACCTCTTTTTTTCTCTTTTTGTTATCTTCTGCCAGTTTCTTTATTTTTTTGTTTCTTCTAACTCATTTTTATACGGGGAAAAAGTTATGATAGCAGTTTTTCCTCGTTTCCTTGTCACACGTGACATTTTGCGAGCTGCAGGATAAGGCAACACATGCAGAGGACTAACTACAGAAAATACTAATTGTGGAGTAGTTGGCCTTTGATCTATTTTGATATTGGACATCCAAGTGAAGAATCCTGGCTCAGGCTCTGCTTCAATCTCAGATGGTGTCATGACCACACGCATGTGGCATATTACCGGTTTGTCAATACTTATTTTGTAGGAATCTTCAACTGTTGAAACTGAAGTTATTTTTGCAGGTATTGTCTCAGCCGTTATGGTCTCAGGGTCAACTGAAGCTTCAGCGAAATGGTCATGCGAATTGTCTATTTGGAGCTGTTGCTCCGTTGTTCGACGTAGTGGGATGTGGCAATGCTTCAATGATGGATAATCTCTCTGTTTGTGGAATATTTGTCGTCAATGAGGTGCAAAATCAGTCTCGGAAAAAAACTATTGGATCGTACAGCCAAATCCCACATTTTTTGAAGCCATTTAAAGCCGTATCGACAATTCTGGATGCCTGCTTAAAAATCTCTGAACCCAATCTTTGTTTGCTTCTTTTTTTTTTCTCCAATTCCCCCTCCAATTCTCCAATTTCACTCCAATTCCCCCTCTCTCTCTTTCTTTTATAATTTATCACCATCCTAAAACAACTATATTAAGTTATGAAAACTCAGTTTATAAAGAAATCTCAATTTATTAAGTTTAAAGGATCATAAAGTGTCTTAGAGAAATCATAGTTTTTTTCGAGGGGCAAGATGGGGTACCCCATCTTGCCCTCCCACGCTTATTTCAATAAAATAACTCACCTTAAAAAACTAAATCGAAATATCGAAACAAACATGCTTTTTCCTGCTGGTGTAATCATAGATTAACAAGAATAACTTTCAGTCAGTTCTAGAAAACTAATATTGAGGTACAGAACACATGCGATGTATAACACGAAAATCACAACGATCTTGACAAAATTGAGTTTTTGGCGGTTGGGCAAAAAAGCATGGACTTAGAAGCCGGTCACAACGCTGACTGATAAACAGTACAATGGCTCGTCAGTACGAACCAGGGCGGCTGTGATAGGTCCTTCGTAGGACAGACGAGACCCGGTACTCCGTCTTGCCCGCTTCCTCATCTTGCCTCCCCCCTTCCCCTACCAAACAAGACCAAAAATGCCACTTAGTAGGTGGTTAATATTAATGTAACCGCTTATTTTAACTGATTTCTTGTTCACGTAGGTGTTAACTTAAAATTCAAGTCGACGCCCCCATTTGAACAGATTGCAGCGAGATTCAATAAGCGAAAAATGCTAGACTTTTTATTATTTCAAAAATATTCCACCCTGAATCATCTGTGTAGTTGCTCTATGTCACAGTTGAATACTTAATGATTATATGTGAATATATTGTTTCGTTGACCTAGCAAATTTGCACGGGAAAACCACGCTTAATTTCTTTAAAAAAATAAAAAATAAAGAAAAAAAAGAAAAGAAAAACTGCCGTAATGATGGTTCAAAAATTATGAAAAAAATACATAGTGTAATTCTAATTAGTAGCCTTCTTGTGGTCTTGCTTTTAAACAAATATCATGTCGCAGTTTCGTAGAAAAACCATTTTGAAGGTAGGATTTGCAACCCGTATTTCAATAAAACGTATAAAGCTAGGGATTACATAATGGAACTAAAATTGTTTCCGGCAACTAGCAATATGATATAATAATAATCTATTAGTAAACTAATATGTTCGTCAAAAATTTATTTATATTCATTCATTAGCTGGACAGCCCGGCGTTGGCGGAAGTAAAATATAGTAAAGCTTAACTAGGCCGAAAAAAAATTTCAGCTGATGATTGCTAATCTGGCCCCGTGGCCAATTTTTGCAACCATTACTGCATAAATTTGATATGCATTTTAACAACATTTTCTCTGGATGTGGGTTGTTTTTCAAAAGTGTATTTGTAAATGATTTAATTCAATTAATGAAAGGCATGTTTACATATTACTTTATACATTTGGATCGCAGGTCAGCAAAACGTATTTCTATTTCCACTGCCCCACTGATGAAAACGGCGGGGTGCTATATCCTTTAACTCTTAAAATAATCTTCAATAATTCGTCAAGTCCCGTTACTTTGAACAATCAAATTTTCTAAAAAATATGCAATATCATTTTTTAATTAATTAAAATGTTATTTGTATAACATTTGACTATTCAATCAATAAAGTACTTGTTTATATATGTCTTTATAGCTTTGCCTGATTCCACCTGTGTGCGGGATCTAACACTCTTGCCGTAACACTCCAACGGCTCTCCCTTTCCAAACGTTGCTTTCCTCCCTCATTTAGCTACTTTCATATAAATGAAACACCTATTGAGTCTTAATTGGAGAAAATAAAACCTATTGTTCTGTATAACTTTAATCTCCTGATTTTTTGTTTCCTATCATAAATTTTAAGGAAGATTCTTGAGCATCTAAGAAAGCATGGAATTTGAAAGCTGTTAAATTAAAGATTTTTTAGTATATTATAGTAAAAAATAATTGTAAAAATCTATTGCTTGCTCTTAAGCTTTTAACTATTTTTTAAAAAATAATTTTCTTTTTACTTACCAAAGCAACTGTCAATTTGAGTGGGCGGAGCATTAAACTACGCCTCGAAATTTCCTCGTTCTGCTGATGTTTTTTTATTCATGAAAAACTCTTATACTTGATGCTAGTAATGGGAAGTTTCTCTCTCACGTATAAATTTAAAAAATCCCGAACATTAATTAACCGCACTTCATGTGACCATTAAATGCTGCTTACCACACACATTATTTACACTCCGCCCATTAAGAAATGTAGACGCCTTTGCAATACAACGTGTGTAAAAAATGTTGCTTACAAAAAAGATTACTCTGATTCTACTCAGAAAACTATAAATGATCTTTTATATAAACTTAATTACTGTGAATAATTTACATATGTACATTAGTAAAGTATCCAAGAAAAAAATTACAAAAAGTATTTGTTCTCGTTCTCAAATATGGGGTGGAACATTTTAGGCAGCTTAATGCTAAATCAACGAATTTTCAATTAAATAATGATTTTAATTGATTGTTAAGATAAACATTGGGGTACTTTAGGTTAAAATTTAAAGAATTAGAACAAAATTAAAATATGTAGCATGCACAGAGCTTGAATGTTTAATTTGACCAATAGAGCCGTAAATTGTTCTGAGCCTTATTCTACCTTCTTGAGTGTTAGTCTGTGAATCGTGGCGATGTTGGCTATTGGAGTTTGATTTTTGCTTTAAGAGCTTAGGTGTCGGAAAATTTGTCACAATTCATGACGTTTTCTTACGGTATATACATTACCTAGTAGCAAAATGTGAATTTTTAGTTGCAAATAATATATCAAGGGAAAAAAATAAGTATTGGGAAATGTAAAAATAAATAAATAAATAACGGCGTTTCATTTCTATATGTATAGAAAAATATGACGCAAGCCTGAGCAGATTTAATTAGTAGATTTTTATCCTTACATTAAATAGTGACGAAATAAAAGCTAAACTTTAATGACAATGCTCGAACTTTCAAATTGAGATTTGGGTAACAGAAAGCGGTATTTTCTACACTATGAGATCTTCCAGAACATTTATCCTATCCACTATTCCCAAGACAAAGTGTAAGTTAGACATTGAGATGCCGTGGTACGGATGCGTTATTATTCCAGAAGTTCTCTTTTATTACTTACTAGGCCATACACGAACGGCAGGCCTCTCTCTTGACCGAATGCGAACAGATAGTGGTGCTATGCGAGAGAAATCTCCATTAAAAAGTCTATTTCATTGCATTACTGTTATTCTGGTGGTTTTTTTTTTTTGAAGCTTGGCGTATAAACCCTTTGTGTGCACGATTGAGGAGACAAAATTTTCTTATTATATCATGTAAGATGAATGCCTTGAACTGTGCATATAAAGAAAAACCAATTTTCCCCAAAACTTTAGTGACTAGGATTTTTAATTTTACTTTTTTAATTGCAAATTTAATCTCTATTATCCAAAAAAATTATTTAATTGAAAAACAAATGATATTTAGGTCTGAAAGGGTTAAATTAAATAACACACTTCTGAGAAGACTGTAAGAAAAGCACAGAAAGCCCAAAATTGTAGCTGAACACATGAGTTGTGGTTCCTGCAAGGGAGCATTTATTCGCGAACTAATGGTAGACAAAAGATCTTTCATAATGAGGAAAACGCCCACGTGAAATACTAAAATCTTTACAATCAGCAATAAATAGTTTAAATTAAATAAAGCGAGAGCAGTTTGTTTATATAGAAAACAAGAAATATGCCACTTCATTATGTCATTTTAATACTAGTATTTCATCCTTCGAGTGCTTTGGATACACATATCAATGTCGATATCCTGTAAGCTTTTAAGAAAATTTCATTCATAAAGTATTTAGTGAGAGTGGTTATGGATAGAAACATTTCACTGAAATTGTTTAACTTGTTTCATTTATCCATTATTCTCCTGGACATGCACAGATAAAACAATCATATTGGAAAAGTTTCTTCTAACCAAAGCTCCTACCATAGTATATCTTTCAAATTACTTTTACTCTGGAAAACGTTCAAATTTCAGTCATTTTATGCTCCGCTGTGGGCGTACTCAGCGAAGGCGTTTACAGCGTCTGGACACCTCCCATAACAGCTAAAAATGATCAACTATTCACAATCTTGGATTCAAGATCTTTGGTTTTTCGGAGGTGGGGCAAAAGCATAAGACTGTCGCCTTCGTCTTTTTAAGTTTCTCTTACTTGAATTGTCTCAGAGAGAGGGATCCGATTCGGGACAAAAACTTGAAGCGGCACTTACACCCCATTGAGTTTCTAACTCTTAAATTTGTATTAATATATATATATATATATATATATATCATATTAATATTTCTAAACATTAAAAAAAACATATTTTAATGATTTTAATTTAGTTCTAACTAATTGAAATAAATATTCACACTAAATCCTAACAAATAAAATTTCAAAAATTTGCCGCGTCAATTAATAAATAATAATGAATTAATTAAATTATATCTAATAGATTACTGCAGAAAATTGGTTTATTTTTCTTAAAGAGTATGCATTCGGGAGCACTTATTATTTAAAATCACATTGAATTAAAATTTGAAACTTGTATTCTGTTTCTATAATGCAGTCTGAATTAATTAATTAATTAGAGATATTAGAGAATGAAGAAGATTGTAGTTTTATTTAAACGAAATGGGATGTAACCAGATCAAGAGCTTTCAGTTTACACTCCAGCTTAGACACTATCGTTTTCATGAATTGTTGGAATACGAATACAAATATCTCAGAAAATGTAAGATGAAAAAAATCCAGATATCATTTGACTAAAAAACAAACTTTTTTTAATGTTGAAAAGGACAACACGAACATTCGGTGCTTTTGACCCAAAAGAATGAATTTTAATTTCGATGAGAAAAATTCATTTTTCTGGGGCTGGTATTAGAACCATTATAAATTAATCAAACTTTCCTTTTTCTATCTCTCTTCAAATTTGTATTTATAAATGATTAAAGTAAAATTCTTTTAAACATTGCTTTCTTTTGGGAAACCGAAAAATAGTGGAATATTTCAGTAGAGCATTCGGCATTTAAGTTAATGTGACTTAAGATTTAATCGGCGGTTCTTTTTCTGACAACAATAAGAGGCGTAGTCTAACGAGGCTGCATTCGATACTAATCCATTCATAAAGAAGGGGAAATATGAATATATTCGAACCTCTCTAAAGATGCTTATGTTCCTGCATTTTTTTAATAAGACGTCATCACTTTAGCTGACAAGTCTTAAATGATTATACAGATAATTTTTCAACGCGAAAATTTTCTTTTCTTGGTATAGTTATGAGATTGTTTTCCTTCACTGAAACTATTGCATTTGTGATTTATTTAACTTTCAATCGTCTTTTATGTCTCTGTTTTTCAAATAACAATCCGGGTGTCACAAGAGTAAGGTATAAGAAATTATCATGTCCCACTACAGTTTTTTTTTAATTAAAATGTCAAAGTAAGTGTTGAATCGAGAAAAATTTAAAAACAAGCTGACAGTTAAACTCTTACATTCCCAGAAAAATCAACCCGCCCCTTCTCTTTTATAATATAAACAATATAAAAATATACTAAATTTATAATTAAAAAACTGATTTTTTTTTAAATAACGCAGTTGCACGTTTAATACCTCTTACATGGTGCTTTTTATTTCCTGTGTTTTTAATTTAATCGCAATGTACAAATTATTTCGAAAAGTTAAAAAGAAATACAAATACGAGTATAAAATAGCGATATAAAATAACGCCTTTTTATATTTCAGGTTTTATAAATTAATACTTAGTAAGATAATTAGCATATTTTTCTTCCATTCGTGATATTTGCCCGTTTTCTCAACAAAACTTTCCACAAACTAAACGAAATATAAATTAACTAGCATATATCTGGTAAATTGCCGAAAATAATTTTAAGTGTAATAAACTACCTTGCATTTTAAAATTATTTTATTGATGATATAATGGCAAATCACGGCGACGTTATTAGGATAGTATTATTATTATTCGATGTAAGTGACCTTTCAGTCTAAAAAGGAAAAAAAAAATCACTTTAAAATATATACGCAAATTTAGAATACGTTTGATCATAAATATTAGTTAAATTGTAAGCAGTTCCAAAAGAAATACTAGGGGCATTCAAAAAGTAAGTTAGACTTGTTCCTCCACGGATCGCAACTTTGCGAAACAAGACCAAAGCTTAATCAGACGATAGTTAGGTTCCACAGCTTCCCAACGGTAGCAATATCATTCGGATAGTGATAATCGTTCGTGCGTTCTACGAGAAGTAAATGCCGCGTAAACTGGAAGCTTACTCCAACGTTGAAGTACGCGGCACACTACGTTTTTGTGGTCAAAACGCTTCAAGCAAAGGTATTGTCCACAATGCAAGACCTCACAAGACAGGCACAACACAGGATTTGGCTCGCAGCTTTGGATGGGAGGTCTGGCAGCATCAACCTTATAGTCCCGAACTGGCACCCCTTGGAGTAAGCTTCCAGTTTACGCAGCATTTCCTTCTCGTAGTACGCACCAACAATTGTCACTATTCGAATTAAATTGCTACCGTTTGGAAGCTGTGGAACTGAACTATCGTCTGATTAAGCTTTGGTCTTGATTCGCAATGTTGCCATCCGTGGAGGAACAAGTGTAACTTACTTTTTGAATGCCCGTTGTATATATGGTTCCATACCATGCTTTAATTCTAAGCACCTGGAAGACACAATTCACTAGTCTGAATAGATGCATAATATTTGGAATCTACTGTATTAAAAAGGATGTATCAGTTTAATATTGTGACTGCGCGTAGATCATATTATACATGAAAAGGAGGTAATGCATTTTCTGTGATGGAGGATGATGATTACTTGTTTTGTGCCATGCAAAATATATATTTCCGAATCAGACTACTAAAACCTTTCATTTCTGAATAATTCTAAAAATTTGTAAAAAGTGCACGCCCCTTCAGTTTTCTACCCTTTCAAAGGCGTGGCTTATATAAATTAAAACAATTGTTCTAAAATATCTGTACATTAAAAAATATATTACTTCTAAAGAGATCTCTCTTAAAAGTGTTACCAATTTTCCTTCGTTAAACCGTCATGGGATTTTTACATTTAAATAAGTTGGAATGCATTATAGAATTCTTATTTTCACAAATTAATATGAATAAACACGGTAAAATGGGGTTACTATAAAAATTCCATATTCTTTCAGATGATTGGAATCGCAGCTTTATGGACCCCCTCCAAGAGAAAATCCTGTGTGCGCCCCTGAAATTCATAAATATATAAAATATCTACAGATTTAGGATTAACCTTTTTTTAATGGTGTTTGCTTTAAAATTGTTATAATAATTATATGAGCATAAACTTGCTTTCTCTGATTATTGTCTTGCTCTATTGGATATTAAGGAAAATTTTCCAAGTTTAAAATTAAAAGAATGCATGTACATGCACGTGTACTCATTTTTAATTACAGAGACGTGCCACCGGAAATTTTTGTTACAAGTATTATGAGGGTATATAAGGTTATACAAAACCTAATAGATTGTGGTCCGATGTTTGGGGGCGTTAAAGAGTATTTGTTATATTAATATACTCTGCCTCAAGGCGATTATGACCACATTTTTTGTCTCAATTTTCAGTTTCCTTTTCGATTCTTTCTTTTCGATTTTTATTTTGAAACCTACATTTCAATACCATGCCTAATATTTTTTTCTTGGATGTTATGTTTCTTATGAACTTAAATTCACATGTTGTTTGTCGAGTGGGATTTCTACGTAAATTTATTATCATGGAAGCCCGCATAAGAATGCTATCGTCAGAATAAGACTTCAGTAAATAAATATTGTATTGTACATGAACTATCAAGTCTAAGTAATTGTGTGTGTTAATATATATATATATATATATATATATATATACATGTTATTGTCGATATCCTGTAAGCTTTTCAGAAAATTTCATTCATAAAGTACTTAGTGAGGGTGGTTATGGATAGAAATATTTCACTGAAATTGTTTAACTTGTTTCATTTATTCATCATTCTCCTGGATATGCACAGGTAAAACAATCATATTGGAAAAGTGTCTTCTAACCGAAGCTTCTACCATAACATATTTTTCAAATTACTTTTACTCTGGAAAACGTTCTAATTTCAGTCATTTTATGCTCCGCTGTGGGCGTACTCAGCGAAGGCGTTTACAGATTCTGGACACCTCCCACAACGGCTAAAAGTGATCAACTATTCACAATCTTGGATTCACGATCTTTGGTGTTTCGGAGGTGGGAAAAAAGCATAAGACTGCCGCTTTCGTCCTTTTAAGTTTCTCAGACTTGAATTGTCTTACAGGGAGGGATCCGATGTGGGACAAAAACTTGAAGTTGCCCCATCACTTTCACCCCACTAAGTTTCTAACTCTTAAATTTGCCTCCCACCAAAATTGCCGTTCTTTATTTGATCCCGGCTTGCGTCCCACTGCATTCGCCATTTGTGTTATTTATTTATTTATTCAATTATTGCCACAGAAAGTCTTTTGACAAATATTAAAGCGTTTAGTTAAAAAAAAAACTATGATTATTCTTCTAAGCAAAAAATTTTTTTTAACATTAAAAATAATTAAACGTTTCCCGAGGCGGATCTAATGGGATTAGTTTTCCAAAACTGTAGGGGGAGGGGCTTACGCGTTAAACCCCAAATTGGATCTGAAAGTGAAATAGATAAAACAGAGGACGATGAAAATCAAATCCGGGCTTAGATGTTTACTTGTCCATTCCTTCATAAGGGCAACGGTGGCTGCCCTCATAATAAAATGGCCAGTAATTCCGGGCCTTTGCAGTGGCAAAATGCTTGATCAGCAAAAAACGGTCGCTCATCGCGGAAAAGAAAGTAATTTTGGACGTTTCAAATTTAGAAAATATTTTATAAACGTCATTTTTTTGCGTCTGGAATGTGAAATTGCCTTCAGGTCTAACATTCTTTGAAAATTTGCTATACACGAATAGAATTTTTTATTTATTTTTAAAACACTTATAAAGCATGCAAACATGAGCATGTGTTGGTGTAGAGAGGATTTGAATGTGAATAAATAAGCAAGAAATTAAACATTATTAACTAATATTCTTCCTAACATTTTTATCAGAAAGAAAAATTACGATTTCGC
Organism: Cheiracanthium punctorium; assembly: GCA_038373885.1. Lineage (NCBI taxonomy): Eukaryota > Metazoa > Arthropoda > Arachnida > Araneae > Cheiracanthiidae > Cheiracanthium > Cheiracanthium punctorium. Next base: position 53,689 of record JAWZYV010013018.1, on the reverse strand, counting down.
TCTTTATGAAGGAAACGTGCAATATATTTATACTTCATGGGGGCGTTTCCCAAATTTTTGATATGTGTAGATCCTTTGAATAACATTCGTAACGTTTAATAATTATTATTATTAAACGTTTTTGTTGAATCTAGTGAAAAAAGAACCAATTTGATAGAAAAATAGCCTAAATTTGATTTAGTTTAAGTTGCCCTCAATTAAGTAATTTTTTTGTTTTTTGTTTTTCTATCTTTAAAATCAGAGAAAAAAGTATGCTTCTTTCACCAGACTCTGTGATGCGAATAGTCCGTCGTAGTGCTATTAGTCAGGTATAGAATAGTTAGTCAGGAATTAGTCAGGTATAGTAGCTAGGGGGAAGGGAAATACAAAAACTTGATAAATGAGAACTTCAATATGCGCACCATTGGTAAATTCCAAGAACTATGTTTATTTTTATCATTTTTATAATAATTATATGAGCATAAACTTGCTTTCTCAGATTACTATCTTGCTCTATTGGATATTAAGGAAAATTTTCCAAGTTTAAAATTAAAAGAAGGTACGTACATGCACGTGCAGTCATTTTTAATTACAGAGACGTACCACCGGAAATTTTTGTTACAAGTATTAGGAGGGTATATAAGGTTATACAAAACCTAATAGATTGTGGTCCGATGTTTGGGGGCGTTAAAGAGTATTTGTTATATTAATATACTCTGCCTCAAGGCGATAATGACCACATTTTTTGTCTCAATTTTCAGTTTCCTTTTCGATTCTTTCTTTTCGATTTTTATTTTGAAACCTACATTTCAATACCATGCTTAATATTTTTTTCTTGGATGTTATATTTCTTATGAACTTAAAATTCACATGTTGTTTCTCAAGTGGGATTTCTATGTAAATTTATTATCATGGAAGCCCACATAAGAATGCTAATGTTAGCGTAAGACTTAGTTTCATTTTGTAAGAATCTCATTTTACATACAAAAGTTATAATTTAACTAAAATATAGGAGAACTTTCAAACAGAAAACGTAACACGTGGTGCAACTGATAAGGTCTAAGCGCATGCCATATTCAACTATAAGAACATCCAAGTTTCTAAGGGTTCGAAACAAATGGTTTTCAATGCAAAGTTAAGAAGACATGTTCTCTCCCCCTCAAATTATGTGAATAGAAATAAAATATTACATTTTCATAAAACTATTCTGTGTGAGGAGTTTTATAGACATTTTAATTAAAAATCATATGTATCATAATACGATGTTGTAAACCTCAAAGAATTGATTGAGCAAAATACGATTTAATGTATGAAGTATTAGAGAAGTTTTGAATAATTTCTAAACCTCATAAATCCATTTAAAATATCACCTGGACATCAGGAACAATCTATTGGTCTATGATACTAACACAAAGTAAAAGATAATTAAATTAGAAAAAGTGTTTTTATTAAAATATAAGAAAAGTAGGAGAACACACATTCTAATTGGTGTTATACTGATAGATTGAAAGATTCAGTTTTCTAGTAGATGGGATACGCCCTCCTCTTCCTTTTATTTTGAAAGAGAATGTTCATTTTGTAAGTTAAAGAAAATCTTTGCATTAAACATTTTTATTTTATGAGAGTAGGTGCTCTAAAATATACTAAAAATATATAAAATATACTAAAATATACTTTTGGACCTCCTAAGTCGAACTTAGTTTACCATCTAAGTATAACTGGCCTAGGATTTTAAATAAATATTTTTGAAAAAAATTCGAGGGAGAACTTGATCCCTTTACTCCTCCCTTCAAACTTACGTCTCCAAACCAAAGTATCTATTTTATTGGCAGTATTTGATGAAAAAGCTGTTTTATAGATATTATAACTGAAAAATAAACGAACCAATCATGAAAAAATGATTTTAAAAAATGAGGAGGCACGGCATATATTTCTATGCATGATAACATTGAACTAATTTCAAATATCTAGGTTGAACATCTTCAAAAATGAGAATCAGTGATGTTCTTAAAATTACAGTTTTATGGAGAAGGATTATTCGTTGTATCATACCCACCTCAGAATGGAGGATGGAGAGAAGACAGATAAAAACAAGCTCATTCAGAGCAAAATAGGCTGTTCGTTAAAATTTCCGTTTAAAATGTTTGCCTCCTACTTTCCTTATAAAAGTTCTCATAAACTAAAAATGTATTTGCATGTATTAACTAGCATCCATCGTCTGATTTTTCTATTATAATTAGTGCCCATAGAATTTTTTTTGATGGGGGAGGGGGGTAACTTCAAAAAATTATCTCGAGTGGGGTAAATTTCACAATTTTAACAATTTGAGCTCCTATTTCGCTTTGTAATACATGTTTGTTTACATCATAATACAATACGCTAAATCTCCAAGGGTGGGTGGGATGTAGTGGTGGTGGTGGGCAAGTGTTCTACCCCCTTTCCTCATGTGTGCCCATGCATTCAGCATCCTATATCAGTCGGCAGTATATTCAAATACTTTTAGATTAAGAGAAGGAGTGTTATAGCCGAAAGGATACGCCTTTCCTGCTTTTTATTTTCAAGAGGAGAACTCAGTTTTTATTTTTGCTTTTATTTTTAAACAGTATTAATGATAAAAAATTATCTTGTGATTTGACGTACAAAAATAAAGTTAAACGAGCCTATTGAACCACCTAAGTAAAGTTACTCCACGATTACGATTACTCTGAGCATGCTAAAGGAAGTACACATTTTTTAGATACTGAAAAGGGATCATGTACAAAGCCGAAAAAATCTGTAGAATTGATATTAATTCAATGTGGCATAAGGAAAAAAATTCGTCTTAATATGCTGATTAACAAAGCTATAGGATTTGATGATAAAAATTAAATAATTATACCAAACGTGTATGAATAAAGAAACTAACCACACGGCTGAAAACCAAATCTCATGGAAACGAACTTTTTGAGGAGTGGGAAGTGGCTATATTTCTATATCTCCTCCCTGCTCGGTAAGTAAACATATAAGAATTAGAGAATTCAAAACTGAGGGCGGGGATGATAGACATAATTATTATAGTAAAAGGCAGAATTGCTTTGATAGAAATTAAATGTCTTCGGAATTTGCTTTGTATATGGTGAAAAAGTTAGATGCATAGTGCCCTTCTTGTATATGTTTCTGATCAGCCTAACACTTCTCTACAAACAAAAAAAAAACAACAACAAAAAAACTCTCTTAACTTGAAACATATGAGAAAATCCAGTATGTTAATAGCGATTTTTCATTATTTTTCAATATCAATAACTGTTTTAAAGCAGCCAACAAACAAATGCAGAAGGACAGCTCCAAAAGGCACTGCGTGTTACATTAAATGTTCATTTAAGAACTCAACGTACACAAGCAAATTTAATAATCAATTTAAAATTATACCTATTTTTTTCTAGTTCAATAGTTTTCTAATTTGTCGAATACCTTCAAATGTTTGAAATTTGAGGTCCTATTTTTTTTTTTTTTTTTTTTTTTTTTGCCTATGAGTTAATATATACCTCTAAAATTTGCTTTAAAAAATGTTTGAAAGCATTTTTTTAATTAGGTAAAATGACATTATGCATATAAAAAACCCAAATAGATACACACGCTGGTTATAATTACACTTCAATTTAACACTAGAAGCGCCAGAGCAGTCATTTTGACTGTTTTCGCCATTTTATCTTGGATTCCTAAAAGACCCTTTACTTTAAGAAGTCATAATTTTTTGAATTCTCTTAAAAAACCTTGAAAACTATTGGCACTAAATATGCATTGAATGAAAATAAAATTAATGGAAATATTTTTATATATACCTAGAAGCGCCACGAGCAGTCAAATTGACTGCTAGTGAAATTGAGTTTATTCATCGTACTCTATCACGAGAAAAAATCTTATCATGAAGAAACATTTCCCCTACATATTCCTTTCATTCACTATTTCTCTAATCCATGAAATACTTGTCATTTTCCGCCCCCTTCCCCAGCCCCCCTCCATTAAAAAAAAAACATTGTCCCGTAATCGTTTTCGAGATACCATGGAAAATCTAAGATTTGATTTGAAGTCAAACAGGAGTCAACATTTAGAAACTGATAAGTTTGCTATGTTTTCAGATATCTGGAACAAATTTATAGAAAACTGTGCTCTTTCTTATAAGCCAGGAGAAAATCTGGTGTTGGATGAACAACTATTTCCATCAAGAGTTAGGTGCAAGTTTATTCAATGTATGCCGAATAAACCAGATAAATTTGGTATAAAATTTTGGATGCTAGTTGATGTTGACTCAAAGTTTATGTGCAATGCTTTTCCATATCTTGGAAAGGATAAAGCAAGAAATGAAAACGAAAGCCTTCCTGAAAATATAGTAATGCGCCTTCTGAGCCCTTATGTGAATACAGGTAGAAATATGACAGTGGGCAACTATTTTTCCTCGCTTTCATTATCTAAAAAGCTTAAAATGAAGAATACAAGTTTTGTGGGGACAGTAAAAAGACATCGAAAAGAAATTCCGCATAAGATCAGGAAATCAAAAACTCAGCTTCACGAAACAGTTTTACTGAAAAATGGAGACACTACACTGACAGTGTATCAGGGTAAAAAGAATAAAAATGTCCTGCTTCTAAGTACCTTGCATACAGATGTAAATGTAGAGTCACAAACTGTGAAAAAACTTCCAGAAACAGAATTCTACAACAAAACCAAATGTGGAGTCGACATTATTGACCAAATGACACGTAAATATTCTGTGCGGGCTGCTTCCCGTAGATGGCCCGTGCATATTTTCTATAATATGCTGGATTTGGCAGGAACTAATGCCTGCATTATCTACCGAGAATTGAGTGGTAAATCTATAATAAGACATAACTTTCTTTTTCAATTGGCAGAAGAATTGAGAGCGAGTCACTTGAAGAAAAAGACAAGTGCACAACTGCCCTCAGAAATTTCGAACACTACTAACAAAAACTCTCAAAAAAGAGACGGCAGTGCCAAATTGGATTTTGTAAGAGCAACGAAACAAGTGATATGTGCCAGAAATGTTCACATTTCATATGTGGTAAATCCACTTCCAGCATTGAAAACATTCTAATATGTATAAATTGCGAATAGCATATTAAAATGAGTTTTATTAAAAAGTAAGTAAAAATATTTTTTGTAACATGTATTTTAACAAAAATTAACATTTTATTATTTAAATAAGCTTTTAAAAATACCATAAACCTTTTGTATTTAAATAAATGTATAAAATTCTTTGAGCAGTCAATTTGACTGCTGCTGGCGCTTCTAGGTAGAAAGAAAGTGCGGCGCTTCTAGTGTTAAATCTTCAATTTGCAGTTAAAATAAATGAGCCCATTGTCTCCAAATTTTGCATATGGACTGTATGCGAGGTGCGCTAATAGAAGTTTTTTTAATTTAATTCTTAAAAATGTCCAAAAAGTGGCACTTTGAATGATGGAAACAGATTCAAAAAATGACCCAATTTAGTTAATAATTAAAATTAACACTGATTAAGATTAAGATTAAGATTAAGAGGGTGACATTCAGCGAAGAAGTAACTTAAGAGCCTGTTGTTTTTACGGGAATTGGAGTTACATCCTTCGCTACGTACACAAGTACGTACGTATACTTCCGTATGGTATTTCCCTCCCGGTATTACAGCAATCTCAGTTTTTATTTCCCGGCATTTTGTCTTTCGTTTTATCCGTGAGAGGAGACTTGGAGGAGTCATAAGCATGGATGGTTTAAACACAGCACCTTTTCTTCGGTTCCATGGGCATATCCAAAACAATGCAATACAAAATTTTAATGTATTGCCTTTGATCACTCCAAACCATATGCTACTAAAATATCAAATAATTCCTCAAAAAATTAATTACGAACACATAAGGGAACTTGATTTTAATACCTGATTTAGTTAAAACACATGGGATTTGTTAAGCATCTTTCCGTTAACAGTTTTAAGCGGTAGTTTAATATTCTTGCAAGCATAATCCGCCCCCAAAAATAACTTTTCCGATTGTTGGGCAATAAAATAAAATAAATGAATTATTAATTTTAAATTCCTATGACAAAATTATTTAAAGAATATAACATTCTTATTACAGGTTCTTATTATGATCAGCCATCTTATAAAAATATGTTGTAGTAGTGTTACATAATACGAGCGAATATTATAGACAGTTCTTGTACTTTCCGTTTGTGAGAAAACGTGAACACACGGTAAAGGAATGTCTTTTGTCTTCAAAATCAGAACATTCAAATGCAAAATGTATTAAAAATGTGTGTATGATAAATAACATGACATGCTGTATAGATCCTTTTAATTTTGATGTTCAACAAACATTATGTGCTTTAACACTTTTGCAAAGGTTTTTAAAGATGCGAACTCCCAATATGTCCTGTATCCACGCCTTCTGTTTGTACACGCCTACAGAAAGAGAATGTCTGGAACATTTAGTTCAAGAAAGCTATTTCGACAGTTCGTAAAAAATTTTACAAGTATCAAAATTAAAATAAATGGGGGTAAAATGCTTAACCTCTGTATATAAAATTTTGAAATTTCAACAAATTACTTTTGCGAAGACTTTTTAAAGGCGTGAATGCCCAATACGTCAAACGTCTAAGCCGATACAGGAAATAAGGCGTATAAGCCCAAATAATTTTCTATAAGACGCATACAGAAAGAAAATGTCTAGAACTTTTAGTTGCAGATAGTTCACACGCGTTTGAATAAAGGGTGGTTGTAGAGCCTGAAATGTGTTCTTTAGGCTACGCCTCTCAGATTTCAATTACAATTACCGGTTTTAAAATGTTTCTCCTAGTTTACTTGTTGGAAAATTACGTATTACTAATTTCGACAAGCTGCTTGAGTAAAACTTGTTTCATTTCATTACAGCTCTGTTACTTTCATGAGTAAATGAGTAAGAACTAGAGAAAAAATACTGCAACGTTGTTTAGAATTTGAGTAAAGCACTTTTAAGGATTCTTAAATTATCATTTATTTATTTATATATTTTTACTATTTTTAGTTACAGGTTTCTGCAGTATTAGATTATGTTATGTATGTTAATAAAATATGGAAACATGAGTTTCCTCACACTATCACGTCTATGTACGATTCTCGCGGAAAAAACCAGTAAAATAAAATAGCGTTTAGTGTGTAGTCTTTCACAGCAAAATACAAGCTGTTCATTACCTTCACTTTCCTGATATCTTAAAAACGCTGCATACATCTGCGGCAAGCTTGCAAGAGAAAAAGTTACCTCATCTCTGCTTTTTGCAGATGAATTATGCGCTTTGAGTTAGTCCGGTGAAATGCTTTTTTTTCTTTTTTCTTTTCTTTTCTTTGTTTTTATGTTCTTACAGTACAATTTGTTTTTTAAAATTTTGACAAAAACATATGAGTTTTTCTATATACATGCATTGAAGTATGACAATATTAAATAATTAAAAAAAACTCAAAGAGTTATTTTTTAATTTTAAATAAAAATATATTAAATTTCTATAAAATGCCCCTTGCATACCAATTTATAAATTCTCTCTTTTCCCTTCAGTTTTACATTGTTATTATTCAAAAATGTATAGCAAACAAATGCTCTTATTAATTTAGGAATTCGTTAAAAATTAAAATTTTATCAAGTATTTTTATGCGTTGGTGCTGAATTTTTACAAAAATTTCATATTTTTATAAAATTATATTGAGGCCATCTAAATTGTCCCACATACTTACAGTTTTTAAACGCTTATAACTTTTTACGAATGAAGTTAGAGACATGCGGTTTTTTGCCTCAGATACACTAAAAATCATAGAACGCAAATGAATTTTTAAGGAATTTCCGAGTTTTTGGCGGGTTTTTAGTTATGTCATAGCCCACATCCCATTAAATTACAAGACTGTCTTCTACAGAACTAAATTATATTTATTTGTGCAAATCATATGAACTTTTAAGGGGACAGTGGACAATATTAAAGTTTTTTTTAAATTTTTCACCCCAAAAATATGAATTTTTGTAAATATATGCATGGAAGTTATAGACATGCGGTTTAAGTTACAGACATGTGATTTTTGCCTTAGAGACAGTAAAATTCATAGAATATTAATACATTAAAAAAACAAAAATCCAATTTTTTGGCAGATTTTAGGTAGTGTCATAGTCCAACACCCACTAAAATATAATCAAAATGTGTGTTTGATGCAAAATATAGTATAAAATATGCTAGCAAAAGGTCAAGGTTGAAACTTTTGAATATGTTTTTTTTTTCAAAAAACCTTTCGACGTGACATATTTCAGATATATAATTTGGGTGATAACCAACTCTCGTGCTTTTCTGAAGATTTTGCGTTTCGAATTTCCATTATATTATACCCCCCCCCCAAAAAAAAAAATATATATGCGATACATAATTTAAATGTATTACCTATAATCACTCCAAACCATATGCTACTGAAATATCAAAAGTTATAAAAATATATACAAAAGGTTCCAATCTTTCATACTTCTTAAATACTCAGCCTCAAGGTACTGCACAGTTGCTAGAAAAAAGGTTACGTAATGTCTGTATTTCGCAGTTGAATGAAACGCTTTGAGTTATTCAGGAAGTCTTTTTATTTCCTTTTCTTTTTTTATAAGTTCTTTTAAATTACAAGACTGTGTTGTACAGAACTGTGTAATATTTATTTGTAAATTATATACAAATGGTTTCAACGACAATTTCTAAACTACGTTAAAAAAACAAAACAGTCGTCTTGCAATTATTCGGAATTTTATGGAGCAGTTGCATGTCACATAATGGGGAATAAAAGTGATATTTCAGTGTGTCTTCACGCACGTGGCATTTTAAAAGTGTTCTTTTCTAATGAAAAAAAAATAAAATAATAATAAAAACGCTTCGAGGTGTGTAAGAAAATGTCCTTGTGAACCCCACTTTAAATCTGATAAACGACACGCTTTTTTTTAAATAAATTTTCTGTATTTGTGTAATGTTATATCTCTAAAAGAAAACTTATTTTTTTAAAATAAATTTCCTTTAAGAGATATAACACATGAGGGTGTACGTACACCAGATATCTCTCAAAAAAAGAAATACAGTAAATTGAAATATGCATAAAATTAAGTGCAATACAATGTTATTTCATTTCCCAGTTAATATATGTTTTAAGCTCTGTGATAAAAGTTCGTAGGTGACGTTTGCTCTGGAGTCTAATCTTTTAAAATTTCCATGTCATTATACTGGTTTCCTGCATTTACTTCTGTTTTCTATACGGTAGATGAAAATATCCTTACACTGTATTGTATCACGGACATTAATCAAAGCATAAAATTTAAAGTGTAGACATTTTCTTCAAGTGCTGTCACCTCATTAGTGCATGGGGCACATTTTACTAACTGGGAATTTTTTGTACGGATGATGTTACGAAATTGCTGAATTCGGCCAAACGTGAATTCTAGATTCTTTAGAGTTTGTATTGTCAGAAAATCCTTTCTTTGAATTTTAGTTTTGTTTATTATGCTGTTTTGGTTCATTAAAAATCATATGCAGGAAATTCTCATTTAAATTACAATTTTTATTTATGCAATAGTAATAAAAATTTATACATTAATAGCCGCCTCCCGCGTCCAGCTGGTTCGCAATCTAAATAAATCTATTGCGGAGAGAATATTGTTTCTCACCGGCTTCCTTTTCACTGAAAGCTCTCAGATTCTGAATGGAATTTAAAATTAGGATGATTACAAACAGGGGCGGCCCTAGGGTAAGTGGCGACCCCTCCTAACGTAAAAAAGACGCCCCCTTGTATGCTATAAATCTTTATAGTTCAATAAAGATTAGTAATCTTTATAGTTCAATATAGTATAACACCCAATCGAAGACGGTATAGTATAACACCCAATGCGATGCTTACCTTGCTTACCGTGTGCCTGGTTACAAAAATAGGATGGTTTCATGATAAAAACCTACAAAAAGGTACATATTATTTTCGTCCTATATTAATTCTGAAGAGCTTCTAGATATACTGCCCGTTATCAAAAACAGAAAAGAAAAAATAAAAGTAAGAAAATCTGAAACACTTTCGGATTATACATACGCATAAAAGTGCTATATATTAAAAGCGTATCATAATCCATGCGTCTTCCCTATTTTCTTTCCTTATTCCATTAAGTTGGAAAGTGTGTCATTATTCATGAGTGTGATTAAACAAAATTAAAATTGATTATTCTAACACACTTTTTATGGATGTAATACAATAGAAAAAAAATTGGAAAAGGCTGTGCAGAAAATTGCACAATTCGAACTGAATGAAAGTTTCAAAAACTTATTTAGTTGTATTTTTTATCCAGGTCAGGCGTAGCAGACGATAAAATTACGTTTAGTCATTATTTTAGCATCAGTCACGTGCTAGAGTGGGTTTCTTACAAATGTATATTACATGCAGCAGATCTACTTAAATTTTGCGCCATCTATCGACGGCTCTGTAAAATAAAAACTCAGTTGTATATATATTTTTTATAAAAGATAGTTTTTGTATATTATAGGAACAGTGTATTTTTTCATACGATAAAAAGTAGCCTATATGTTAATCCAGGACTTTAACTGTCTTTATTCCAAATTTCATCCAAATCTGTCAAACCGTTTCAGCGTGAAAGAGTAATAAACATACATACAAACATTGACATTTATATATTAGTAGGATAATGAGCCAGTGCTATTTCTTCGTATGGACGCACTTGGGCACTTACGTATTTTACAGTCGGTCCATCAAAAATAGCGATTTCGTGTGCATGTGGAATGCAATATAGTTTACCGCAACCCTTTGGCGAAAAAAGTTGTTGGTGAGAATGACCGACGGTAAAATACGTAAGTACCGGCACTTGTTTGCAGGTTATACGGATATTTTATTAGAAAATCGAAATACCCACCGTTTTTCAATTTCGTCGAGTACTGCTACAAACTGGTCTTTTTCATGATCTATAAGCAATATATGCTACTAGATGATGCTAAAAGGTAACAGTTTTCATAACTTGAAAATTTTGAGTCATTTTATATAAATGCTTATTTTAAATGATCTTTTTCGTAAAATTAAGCTTAACTGCTAAAATTCGTGGGCCGATGGCGACGCTCCGTTTTGGAGCGTTCGGTCCCGTGATTGCGCTTCAATCTCCGCTCGCTGGTCCCCAACGGGTTAATGTTGTTTTACTCTAAAGAGTGGGATGTGCTTCCTTCCTCTTCCGAAATTGTCGGTCAATCTATGCTTATGAGCACCGATTAAATTGGTTGAACATTCTCTCGGAATTAAAAATATATATATATTATTTAAAGTAAAAGCAATGGTAATGGACCACGCGTTTTTAAAAAGTAATAAAAAAGCACATGCTCGCAATTTACCCCTGAAATCAATTGAAGCAAAATATCTTTTTTTAACACGCTTTTATTAGTTTAACCTGTATGTATGTTTGTATGCTTGTATGTTTGTAACCGACTCCTTTGAACTCGATTTTGAACCACTTTAAACGGTCAGATTTAATTTAAACTTTGTAGATATATCAAGGATCGATGACAATACAATAATTTGATAAGCTTATCCCATTATCTTGATTTTAACACGCTTTTTTTAAGACTCTTTTATTAGCTTCACCTGTATGCATGCTTGTATGTTTGTAACCGACTCCTTTAGACTCGATTTTGACGCACTTTAAACGGACAGATTTAACTCAAACTTTGTACATTTATCAAGAACCGGCGACCAGGGGCGTAGACAAAGGGGGGATAGGAGGGTCATAACCCCCCCGTGAGGAATTTTTTGCCATACAAAATGCAAATTCTTCACTGCCTTATCACACACATGTATGCATACATGTGAGTAGCAGTAGTCATACCCCCACATGAAAATTTTCTGGCTACGCCCCTGCCGGTGACAATACCATAATTTTATAACTTTATCTCATTATCCTGATCAGGATCGCCAGGATTAAATAATTTCGTCATTTCTTATTCTGATTGAAAGTAGAACACTTCCAAATATTACAATCTTAAGAAAACCCTTTCTTACTGCGGCCGAGATCGTATAGTGGTTAGTACATTGCGTTGTGGCCGCAATAACCCAGGTTCGAATCCTGGTCACGACAATGTTTTTATTTTTACAAAATATCGTCATCCATCACATTATGGAAGAGTTGAGTACAAGAACATGTTAAGGCCATTCTTTTTAAGACGCTTTTATTTGTTGATTAGAGACCTATTTTCCCCTTTTAGTGAGGAAGGTAGCATTTAACTGCAGGTTGATTAACACTTTGGTGCCCAGCAGGGGGCGTAGCCAGAGGGGGGCTCAGGGGGCTAAATGGGACCCTTTACTTAGCTTACAATTTGATATTTAGCTTACAATTGAACTTTAGCTTTAAATTTGATACCCAGCCCACCCGAAATAAAATCCTGGTTACGCTACTGGTGCACAGTGAAACTAAATTATCTCTTTGTAGTACTTTCCAATTTAGTGCTCCTTGGTGTCTTATAAGAGATATCGAAAATTAAAAATAAATTTTAAATACATAGTTTAAAAAAACAACTAAAAACACGCTTTTATAGCAAATCGAACTTAAAAGTGAAAAATAAATATATAGTTCAGAAACCAAAAAACTCGCTTTATTGATAATTTGAACTAACTAAAAAGCAAAAAATAATTCTTAATATAGAAATAAATTAATGAAGGAAAAATAGTATTATTGTGAAAAAAGCGTGGTGGTGCTCCATATATGAGTTCTTGAGAATATTCGATCGGTACGATTAGTACAAAAATGATACAAAAAATATAGCACAAAGCACCCCACGCTGTTTTCACAATAATACTATTTTTCGTTCATTAACTTATTTGTATATTAAGAAATATTTTTCGCTTTTTAGTTAGTTCAATTTATCACTAAAGCGTGTTTTTTGGTTTCTGAACTATATTTCTTTACTAGACATTTTTCTCGCTTCATTTCGCTGTGGATGTGACTAATGAACTCTTGTTATACATTTTTAAAAGCGCGTAGTCCATTACTAGTGCCTTTACCTTGTAGCATTTGTTTCGAAATTTACAAATTTCGCAAGTATAAGATGTGTCCCTTCCAGCCAAATTTTCTTTCACCTTACGCCTATGAAGGTCGATGAAACAGATTGGACTTTTAAAATACTCTGGTCATAAGTGTCGTCCGAAAAGGGAAGGCATATATTCTCAAACTTATTTTCAGAATTGAAAAAGGAGAAACTGCAATTGATTTAAAGCATTTTCTTCGGAAGTAAAGGAAATCGTCCATTTCTACCCCTGAATTCGACAAGTGGTCCATCCGACGCATTGTTCCTGGTCACGCTCTTCTTATGACACTGGTCAAAGACGATTACAAAACAGCTCTTTTCCGGAATCCCTTGTAACAAATCATTTTTCGACGGGGATTTTGACGTGATGACCGGGAGCTTCCTGAAGGCTTTTGTGGTAATTCTGGAAATCTACTCTCCCCCAATAGATAGATAACAACCACGTGCTGACTTAGAAATTCAGAGGCCTGGGGCGACAAAGGAATGGAATCCCCTAATTAATTTTCAAATAATTTAGAAAAAAAAATTTAGCCACCTGTAGTTCCTATTAGGATTGATTGTGTTGATGAATGTAGGGTGTTTTGTTCATAGATGACAACGTTAAAGAAAACATCAATAACATATATTTAATTCAAAATAGCACAGAATAAACATATTAAACTTTTTTCCTTCGCCATATTTTCAAAACACATCCTTTTTTTTTTCTCTCTTACAACCATTGCCACTCCCGAACAGAGAAACTTGTCTCTCATGGAGTTTGATCGTGTCGTAAAATTCTTCCTACCTTGAGTTTGGGGATACCGCAAACATAAAGATAACATATGCATACAATTTGAGATAACAAAATATGTGTAAATATTTATATGTGTATATGTATTAATGTGGGATTTCCGAACATCCATGATCTTCTAAAGCACAATTAAAAACACTTGTAAAGATTAAAATGTTTAATACGGGTTAAAAAAAATAAAGCTAAAACTTGAATTAAAAATAAAGAAGAGAAAGTTATTATTCAGCAGGGAATAACACTATAATGTAGCAATGGCAGGTCTTGGTACCCTCGTCCTCGGGTAGCTTCGTCTTCGCTGGGTTGCTACCGGATTCGCTGCTATCGTGTCTCTTCCGATCTGTCCCGAGAGTGCGTCCGCCCTGATCTCCTGCGGTCGAGCAGCTTTTGAAGGCCAGCATCTGGTGACGTCCCCCTTGGTTGAAACCTCTTCTTCTCTCTGGTGTTGCCACTTCCAATCCCACATTAATATGCATATATGTTCATTATTGTGTATATGTAATACTATGCATATATCGGGTGTCCAGAAAAGGACTCCCTGATTTCAAAATTAAATATCTCGAAAACAAAGATCGATAAAGGAATGCAGTAAACGGTATGTTTATTGTGAAAGCTGTAAGAATTTTAAACAGCAGTTTGAAATAATAGTTACTATCCTATGGAGATGTACAGTCGAAGGCGGTGATCGTAAGAAGACGATGAATTATTTTGTAAAGATTGTAACTGGTACGACTTTGTAGTGAGAGCGACATAGTTTTAAGAAGACGATCGTATAGTGGGTCGCATTTTAAATTCACACTCGCAACGATGTCGAAAGGAGATTTATTCCCCTTAGGTAAGACGTACTTTCTTTCATACGGATACACGATGGCATACACAACGCGTCGTAGGGGTGAACATGCTTTTCGTCCCCACTGAACGAAATCACACATGCACTAGAAATTCCTCATCAGAGCGACGAGGAAGGATAAACTCCAAAACCAAGAATGAAATTCGCTTTTGATGGCGCATGTCGTTTTACTTCCTCTGAAACATTATCACACAAACACTTTGAACACTGGGCCAACACGGTTTACTTCAGGAGAAAAAAAAAACATATTGAAGACCACATTCCCTTTAAATAAGGAGTCTCACTCAACACTTTTAAACTTGAAACATATTGCTTTATTTTCACACTGGAACAGTCACTAATTTCCAAAACGCAGGATTATACATTTAAAACTCTACAATACATTGCATTCAAAAGTAAACCTGGGGAAGTGTGTTGACAAAAACATCACGGTGATCATATTAAAGCGGCCTGGTACCTCGGTGGGTGAACGCCTCCGTCACCATAAAGTGATCGCATAGATGCTAATCCGTGCAACGCGTCGTGGTGGGCAAAGCCTCCTCACATGAAGTGAGTGGCTTGCCCCACCAAAAATTACTCTCCAACTGCTAAAGAAAAAACCGTTAAAACATGTGTCTATAGAAAGAGCCCTAACTTTCTGGAACAATTTTAGCAGGTGTTTTTCGAGCAATATGCTTCTTGCACAGCAGAGGAAAAACCGCAAACACATCTGTTTCAGCGGAGCAGAGAAAACATATGCGAGCGAAGAGGTGTTATGATTATTCTTTTAGTCGGCGTCAACTGTTATTTTATTTCAAAGCAGCTGATAAGAGGGAAATGATTTAGAAGTACGTTAATGCGCTGTAATTGAGAAGGCAAAGAGGAAAAATGAAAGTTTTAAAAGTTAGTTATTATTAAAAACTTTTAAATTAGATTTAGAATAGATTATTAGTTTAAATTTAGACAATATTAATTAGGATTTGTATTAATAATTTTTCATTAAAAAAATATGCACGTTTTGTCAATGTGACAGCTACAAAAGCTGCTAACAGATGGCGCTGTACGCTGTGCAGCTCTTTAGGCCCTGTGTAGGCTCTTTCTCAGTATTTTATGCGTGCTGGAACGCTTTAAACCAGTCTCAGATGCAATTCTACGGACGGATGACATTGGATTTTGCTGAATAATTCCAGAATCTGTGGCGACATTTGCAGGCGTAACTGCAGTTTGCTTGCGGCCAACATTCCCCACTAGATCATCAGTTACGCTGCCTGTTCGTTGAAATTTGGCGAAGAGCGTACGAATGGTTTTCGCATCGGGTCCTTTTGGAACATTAAATCGTGCTTGAAAACTGCGCCTTGTTGCCGTAGGACTCTCTTTTAAGGGGACAAGGGACGTTAAAATTCAACATTTTCAATTTTAAGTTTTTATCTTTAAAAAATGTGTAAAGTGGGTTAACATAACATTTTGCACTCTTATTAACACTAAAAATTCAAATATAATTGAATTTTAAAAGAAAATTTTGATATTTTAGCAAAAAATATATGCACGGAGCATTTTTTTCAAAATACCCCTTGCGCATTCTAAATTAATAAAAAGCTTTAATTTTTTATATATACACTTAAAATATATGTATGAACAAAACTGCGCATTAACATTTATGTATGACAAGGGTAAGATTTATAAAAATAATAATTTAATGCGACGTGTAATTTTTTCTCAAATTTCCATCCTATTGTTATATTTAAATCCCTATATTTCTAGCAGATAACTCTTGTTTGAAAATTAAATGCGCAGTTACATCACATATATTTTAGAAAACAACTATAAGAAATTCCTATGTGATCTCAAGAAAAGGAATGTGCAAGGAGCATTTCGAATTGCCCGTCAACAGCAAAATCTGAAAACTGAGAAAAACGACATTAAAGTTACATTTTCTATCTACACACTTAAAACACCTTATGAAGCATGAAAATGTAAATGTTTATTAATTCTGCATACAAAACAACTCAATTTTCAAACATAGCTATATAGAAACAGAAACTTTTAACACTAAAGGGATTCGAGAAAAGTATACTTTTCGACATTTTGTTAGATTTTTTTTCAAATATGTATTGCAGAGCCACTGACTTCTTCAACAAAGAACTTGGTTTTTTTTTTTATAAAAATCGTTTTATCATGCATATAATAAAAACAGTTTTTAAAGAATATCTAAGAAATATAATTAAAAACATTAAAAGCCATTAAAATTTCCGTAAAATCTAAAAAACATGAGCCATTTTAGCGCTTTCGGCAGTTAATCCACTGCCGTCTTCAGAACTGAGCCCGCCTGGCTCGCTCCCCGCTTCTTCATTAACTCCAGCCACGATTCCTCTATTTGCGCATGCGCCATGTCGTTGACAGCTCCCTCTTGTGTCATTATTTCCAACGCTTCCCGTTTCAAACCATAACTGTGGTTATTGTAATTAGCTATTTTTTAACATTTATGAAATCTATATCGATATTTTCTTTTAAGGCTAGGCGGGAGAGGGCTGGACTTTATCTCGAGACAAAGTACAGCCCTCTCCCGCCTAGCCTTAAAAGAAAATATCGATATAGATTTCATAAATGTTAAGAAAATAGCTAATTACAATAACCACAAGACAAAGTACAGCCCTCTCCCGCCTAGCCTTAAAAGAAATTATATAGATTGCATAAATGTTAAGAAAATAGCTAATTACAATAACCACAGTTATGGTTTGAAACGGGAAGCGTTGGAAATAATGACACAAGAGGGAGCTGTCAACGACATGGCGCATGCGCAAATAGAGGAATCGTGGCTGGAATTAATGAAGAAGCGAGCAGCGAGCCAGGCGTCCTCAGTTCTGAAGACGGTAGTGGATTAACTGCCGAAAGCGCTAAAATGGTTCGTGTTTTTTAGATTTTACAGAAATTTTAATGGCTTTTAATGTTTTTAATTATATAACTAAGGTATTTCTGTGTTTGCATTTTAACTAAATATCTAAGAAATTTTAAGAAAACAGTAATGTACATGAAACATTTTGGAACTGTATTTGAAAGCAAGCATGGAAATAATGAATTGCCAATAAACAGCAAAGATTTAAACGTACATGAAAAACAAAATCAGTTTTGCGAATATATATATTATGTATGAAATACTTTGTCGTTATAATTTGAAGCTCTATACTTATTCAAAATTAGGGTTATGAAGTAATTACTCATAAAAAAACACATAACAAGCCGAATTTATACATACTACTAAAAATTTCACAGGATGCTGCAGCACTTTAATATTTACAACTATAATCACTAAAATGCACCTGCACTGTATGATACCCCTTCTTTTTTTGCTGTTTTTCTAGCTTTGTTATTTTTGTTGACTTTCTTATTTTGTAATTTGCGTTTATAATTTAAATGACTGCGACAAATACTTTGCTGCAATCGACGCTTATCACGCCTTTTAGCGATTTGAATAGCAGAAACTCGTAAATAATTCAGTATTTTTGCATTCATATTCTCGACACAACCCATGTTGAATTCACTAACTGCAGATATTGCAGATAGCTCCAATCTTTTCTTCGAAGTGAATGTATCTTTAGGGCTATGTCGCCATAATACACTATGAAAACTCTCATTTGAGTTTTGTGTTTTTCCCGAAGTACACCTCTTCAAAATTTCATCACCAGCCAGTCTTTGGTAGATGGGGAGAATTTTAGACACGACATCTTGAGATAACGTGGTTTTCATTGTATCGTGACTAGGCACTTTTAAATTCGCATCCAATGCTCTATTGTAAAGGCACCATGACCGGGATCCTGTGGGGCATTTATAGTGTTGCGGTTTTTTATTTGTTGACATACAATGATAAAGGGAAGCAAATATTGCAGATTTCAGTTTGTTAATGTCCGGTACATTGTCTTTGATCGCTTTCCTATAGTAGTTCGTTAATTTCATAATTGTTTCCTCCGTCAAGCTTCCTTTCTTTTTACCCCCTAAACATACACCTCTTGCTCGCCACACTTTAACTGTGTTTCTCAATGCTGTACCAAGACGTTTAGCAATATGGTTTAAGCATTCTTCCTTTATAATTGATGTATTATCATAAATGTTCAGTTTAGATAAACTGATAAAGGTTTTCGAATCTCCATCGGAAAGTACAGTTGTATACCGCATATGGCAATTTTCGATGGAGCGTTTCCATAGAATCTGTGCTATGTGCACTTCCATTGCACCAGACGATTCTTCGTAATTTTTTTTGCAAAAACCGGAGTTTTTATGCTGTTCAAGCCATACAGCATACTCCGCAGAAGTTTGATTTAAATCTGATGCTGTTTTAACACAATCATGGCAGTACTTTGATAGAATATGATAATCTATTATTAGACCGGTCATGACGTCAATTACGCAGCCAATACCATATAATGAGGTATGACCACGTTTTTGCCACGAACCGTCATATGACACTCCAATATCTATCGTGGGACTGGAAATGCATTTAGAATCATGGGATTCATAAATTTCTCGAACTTTTATTCGTGCCATATATAAAACAGTTTCACGAGTATGCTTGCTCTCTTCATAAATTTGCACAACGCACTTATCAAATGTTTTTCTGTCAAGAGCATGCAAACCGAGAGTCATAGAAAAGTTCTCCATTGCTGCATGGCGTTTGCCCATATTTAAGAAGGCTTCCACCGTGGTTTTATTAACTTCGAACCTCCTTCGCACAGTCAGACGAGGGCTGGAAAATGTGCTGCCATAGCTTGCCTTGCACGACAAGCAGCTCAAGTTAAGTTTAGCCGAATAACCAAATGAGCTATTATTTGCAACATTTAGTTGATTCATGCCACACTTTTGACAAGAAAGATTCTTGAGCAGTTCATTCCACATGCTGTCATGAACTATTGTATATGCAGGTCTCCTACAGACGGGCAGGATTTACAGACGGGCATTCAGAATCAAAGTATTCAAAATTTTGAGCAGTTCTGCTGTTATTTTGGGGCGAAAGAACTTTGGTTTTAATAATATTTTCTTTTTCTGGAATATACATAGATTCCACACTGTTGGAAGATCGTGGTTCTACAGGTGTAGATATATCCAAGTCATTATTATTAGTATACAAATCAGCTGATGTTTTCAGCTTTTCCTAACGACTTTTATCTCTGAGCGCTGCAATCTTCTGCTTTTTAGATGGGCGAGCTGTGGGCTTTCGCCCTCGCGAAGAAACTGCATGGGAACGATGCACCCCCCCCCGTCAGTCCCCAAATATAGATTTTTTTTACTTTGTCCCTACAAATACCTTGACTTCTTGGGGACGCGAAAAGTCCCCAAATTTAAAGATTTGTACATTTTTCCCCTTAAAGTTTCCGTTTAGTTTATTTCTTTCAGAAAAAAAAATGAAGAAATGAGAAAAATAAAACAACTCAAAGCGCCTTCTACTCAGAGAAACAATGAAATTCGATCTCTGAAAGCGTTTGTTGTCATTGTATGTGTAGCGTGTACAGATATTCAATAAAGTATTCGATTATGAGTCAAATTTCCCATTTCAGTTTTGTTAATGATTAATCACTTTTCAGGAATAACCATGCTTTAAATATGAAATTGAAGTACGAAATTTTTCTTGTACTCGAATACTTATTTTAGAGGGTGTAAAAGGTTTCATGAAAAATGATCACAAAACGAGCCAATGTAAAAAGCAATGTCTTCTGAAAAATACAAATACTATGCCAAGTATTAAATTATGAAAAAATGCAATATTTCAACATGGTTTTACTTTCATATTTCTGTTTAAATAAATATTTATAAATACTTCCATTTACTTATTAGAAATTAGAATACACAATTGATATAAAGAGCTATTAGCATGGTAATATGTTGTGTCCTCGAATAAGTCCCCAAAGATATTTTCTAGTGTCCCCAAGTTTTCCTTGGATTCCAGGACAATGCTTGATTTGTCCCCAAAATACTGTTTAGAAATATGGTCAACTTATGTTAGCATCCAGGAAGTGTCCGTGTTGGACTATTATTCTTTCACTGTTTTCTTAAAACGTTTTTCCGTAGGATTTGAATCGAGAGAATGTCTATGCTGTGGTATTTTTCTTTAACTGTGTTCCTAAACTGGTGTTTTCCTCTGTTGGTTGATATCGAATGCACATGGGGTCTACTATTGCCTTTTTCTATGGCAGTGTTCTTAAACCTTTGTTTTCCTCTGCTTATTCTGTTTCCGTGCTCTTGAAATGTAGTTTTCGTCTGCTAGTTTGGCTCGATTGCAGGTTCCATTTCTTCATGTTTTTCTATCACCGTGTTCTTAAACCGTAGTTTTCACCTGCTGGTTGGGTTCGATCGCAGGCAGCTTCCGCTTTCTCCAAAACCACATGAGCGTTACTTCAGAAAAAGTATCTGAGTTACTCCCTAGTTGCGCCTAAAGAAGTTTTACTTCAAAAAATGAAATTCCGACTGTAAAACTGTGGCCATCATCATTTGAAAAGTGAAAAAAATGTCCACAAGCATGTGTACACATTATTGGAGATATTTATAAATAAATATAAACATCTAAAATACTTTCTTTTTTAAAAATTGAAGTATCTGGAATGTATTAAAAGAAATCGTAATTTTTAACTAAGCGCATATGAGCTATGCAGTTAAAACAACATAAATAAATAAAATGTGAGTATGGCTGAATAATTTTGATGTAATGGTTAACACGTTGTGCTGTCGTGTCGCAGGTCTTAGGTTCAGAGCTCGGGCTGGGCAAGTTTGACTCAGCCTTTCATCCCTTAAGTGAGTCGATAAAATGAGGATGAAGCTTTCTTTGGGACTAAACAGAAAAACCTCTAGTTCAACCTAACCTGACAGTACGTAGCTATGCCTTGTGTCCTTCCGTCCTTACAATATAGTTCGGCCGTATGTGTCCTACTTTTTTATGTTAAATTCATTGTTAAATTGAAAAAAGCATGTTTATTAAATCAAACTAAAATTAGCGTGCTCAGTAATTTAATATTTCGCCATTATTTAAAAGAACGTGTGTTGATTGCGTCAAGGCTTTACTATCCAAAGCTCGCATGCATACTTGACAAGCGTTGCAATACGGCACCCGCAGCTTTCCACACACTGTCAGGTTGGGTTGAAAAAGAGTATAAATAAATATTCTTACAAAACTGGTTCAATGTATGAACCTTGAAGTCAATAATGTTGTCAATTATTGAAGTCAATTGGGATTGAATATTGCATACGAAAAATACCGTTGTTTTCTTTATAATGTAGCGTTGTAAGTTAAATACATAGAAATTTTTAATAGTATTACGTTTTCACTTAAAGACATGAATGTGTATTTATTTTGAATAATTTTTAATGTACCTATAGCTATGGATCAAAAGGATTTCAAAAATTTTAAAAATGGATAACAGGAGAATTTGAAAGTTTACATTTAATACTGTCTAAAACAAAAGTTCGAAGGATATTATTTCATGAACTCAAAAATATGGTAATTGTAATATCTCCACGAAAACGTTCTAAATTTATATGGATTTTTGCTATGGAAATTTGCTCCAGTTTCTCAAGAAATATCAAAGTACTATAAAATACTAAAAAACTAATTAAAAACTCAGTACTATTAAAAAATAAGTACTATAAAATACCTAAAATATCAAAGTACTATAAATATAAAATACGAGCTACTAACGTTAACGTTAGTAGCTCCGGGTTAACGTTCAGTTAACCCGAGGTTAACGTTAGTAGCTCGAAGACGAGCTTTCATTTGCCTCGTATTTTATTTTCTAGTTTAGAAGCAGTGAAACAAATTTCTCTCTGGTAATGTCTTGATTACGTTGCATTTTAAAAGCATCCCAAAACTGAGTATTTTTACGGTTGAACGTACGACGTTAACTCTATAGAATATATTTTGAAAATTGCATTTATGTTTTTGCAATGATGCTCAACGCTGAAGTGTAAAGATATCCGGTTCGGGCACCATCGCCCGGCTGTCAATCTAGCGGTCTGTAGTTTTGGCCTGTTTACTGCAGATTTAACGATAATGCATGCTAGAATAACTTGAAAAGTCCTCCGGACAAGACACACCCTCACAGGCAGATCGCCCCCCGTGTAGCGTTGCCATAACAGCACAAACAACCTCGAAGAATAATGCTCAAATTAAAAATGTATTTAAAAGAAATGAAGAGAAAAATCGTGCTTCTTAATGACCTATTCAATTCGTAATTGATTTCACAGATACAAGATGTCATATTAAACCCTGCTTCCCCAAATAAATTTCTTACTTTTGGACAAGGTTCTTTCTGGACAGAAAATGTTAGATAAGTTTCATATTATAGAGATTTCTCAACTGTTTTTCCCTCGTTAAAAAACATCTTCAACATATAAAAAAATGTTTCCACAAATGGTTACTATTCATTAAAAGAAACAGTGAAAGTTCACTGAGCAATGAGAACTATAATCCTGAAAATATTTCATTTTGTGTAGGTAGCGTAAGAAAATATTACTGCAGCATTAAGTGCTTAGGATGTATTTTTTTTTCTGCTAACGGCGGGCACAAGCCATTTATAGCATTGGCCACTACTAGGTAGTACTAGTCGCTACCAGTATTACTAGTCACTGTACTATGGTGGTATTTTATAGGTGTATCAGCATTGTCTCCTGTGAATGGATGGCCGACGTGACACCCAAGTCCATGCCGGATTCAAACACAGAACCGTGGTGGGGTAGAATGGTTTTTTAGCCACTACACAATCCGAACAGCAGATGCTAAAAATAATTTTTGAGTTTATTCATTTCACTTTCTTTACTTATAAAGTATAGCTTAATGATTATACATGCTGGTATGTTAAGTTCACGGTTTGATACACAAATTTATGAAAGTCAGTTAACGGAAAATTCTTCTTTTCCTTTTAATAATATGCAGAGCCATTTGCTTAGCAATATCTTTCTTTTACTTTCTTTACAAAATGAGTGCCACTTATTGTAAACAGAACAAGTACCATACCTAATAAAACTAATAGTACAATTTAGTTCATAAAGGCATTCGAATACCTTCACTTCAGTTCAATACTGTGATGTATGTTTCAATCGAGATAAAGGGTAACTTTTATATCTAGATTTGTGAAGAAAATTGTCGTATACTGTAGTAGCAAGTGATAGACTAATATTCTACATGACAGGCATCTGATGAGCTTAAAATTAATTACATTTAAACACCCTGGGGCCATGCCTTTAAGCTTATTGCTTAACATTTTATATTATTCCATTAGCGCAATACCTAAATTTTTTCATTAACGTAACTTAATAAAATTCGTTAAAGAAAGCTGTTTGAGCATTTAAGAATGATCTAAAACACTTAACATTTCCAGATAGCAGACGCAGAACTCGCTTTGTTACATGAAGTCACGCGCCATCATAAGAAGCCACAAATAACCCTAATTGCATTATATTCCGCCGCACTTAAGTGCTTTACTAAGTTTCGAGATAATGTCATTAATAATTTATTCGTAGCAAATAGAGATTAATAGAGCGAATGCAAACATTTCAGATTTTCGTTACTTAATTTTACGGCCTGATTACTTAGAGTAAGTTTCTTAGTATCAACTTGAAATTTGGAAAACTTTCGCCTTTCACGAAAAGCTACACTATTGAGTAATTAAATAGTCAATTATTGCAACTATTATAGCAAGTTAAATGGTTTCGCATGTTTGTATTTCGGCTAGAAAGGCAATTATTGCAATTTTACTAATAGAGATACAAGTTTGAGGGGAAGTTCAGTGCTAGATGCTGGGAACTCTCTAGAAAATCATGCTTAAGAGTTTAAAAAAAGAAGCATTACAAATAAAAACAAAAGCAAAATTTTAATTAATCACTATAATTCATTTTCATATAATTGACAGAAAGTATTTATAATGATATGGAACTTTTAAAAATTATTTTATTAAACAAGTTTCATATTGCATTTCTAGCTGAGTGAAATATCTTCAGTAAAATTTTCATCACAAATTTAATGTTAAGTTTTATAGAAAAATAAACAGAGCCAAAGAGGGTGCTCTTCGAAATTAAATAAAGTTTTTTTGAGATTACTGTATTTCTCAAATGTATAAAAAAATGCATGTTCTTGTATTCTCACTTCAACTTTCATTTTTGCGGTCTGCTTACCAAAAGACTTTTTTTTACTGAAATAATAAATACAACACGTTTTTCTAAAGCATTTTTAATGTAACGTCTTCCTTATCAATTTTCTGCACAGACTTTTACCTGTGGCAAACTGCCATTGAATTGACTTAATTAGAGCAATAGAACTAAATATAATAATTCCATCTCTATTACATAAATTCTCTTGTATTACTTTTAATAGCTTTATTTTTTGAAATGAAGCTCATGAATGAAATTATCTATTCACTAAATATGCGTTATCATTAAACTACAACATTTTAGTGAGAATATCATTACTATTCATGAATATTTCACAAAGAAAAAATTAGATTTCTACGCAATGCTGAACAGTTTTTATGATTTTGTGCAAATAAAAATTGTCCATGCATATATTAGAGAAAAATGGTTCCCTATATATCAATCATCAAATCAAGAAAGAAAATATTTGAAAAAAGTTCATAAAACTATAACACAATGTTAATTTCACATTATAACTTAGCGATTATAACATTCCTTTTTTTCTTAATAAGGTGAATACTCAGATTACATCTTTGATCCATATCTTTTTCACTTTTATGTCTTGCATAAATTAGATAAGAGTATAAGATTTCAATTCGAAGCCACTTTTCTTTGAAAGTCACAAAAGTATCATAAGAAAGAGTAAGAAAACATAATGAGTACCAAAGAACATTTATTTCTGGAATATTTTGGAGGAATTGGATAAAACTATAAAATAAATTCATGAATTCGATAATAATTTTTATCATAAGTGTTCTACAAATTATTATAAATCAAGAATTTAATTAAAATGTATGTGCAATTGTTAGTAGTTAAAATTATAAATTAATTTTTCGTACAGTATTACTTCACAAATAATATATATATATATATATATATATATATACACAAATACATAGTGGGAGAGTGACCCAAAATGATCCTAGCGGACAAAACTATCCATATATGTTTTCTCAGATACAGTCAGCGCTATCTACCAGATAACACAAACTGGTTGTGCTTAGTAAAGAAGCAATGGCAGTATTATAATAAAGGTGATATCGGTGTATTACGTGTCTGAATAGAATTCTTCAAAAGACTGGGTTTTATCATATCTCGTAAAAGGTAAGCACTAACTTTTCTATTAGTTTTGAAATAAATTCTTTCATGTGCAGAAATGGGACTTTGTTTATACTCAATAGAGTATGTTTTTAGAAGTGAATTACACTTGCTAAGTTTGTTATGTTGTACGGCGTGTTCCAGTAATATGACCTAAAGTGGGAAGCCATATTGCCTGGTGAAATGATCTCGACAGAAGAAACTCCAATACTGGGTCCAAGGCGTCACGGCAGCCCTTCAACCGTTCTCGAAACGCGCTGTTACCTATTACATTATTTAATTTATTTATGCGTATATTGTATTTTAATATATTCCACTTTATTGTTTGTGACATTTTAATTTTAAAATTTACATCAAATAAATCATGTATACGATACGATTGTAAAATTTTATTTCATTGTGTGTAGTCATAAGTACTTTTATATCTTATTTTTCCGAAAAAAAAACAATTAAATATTATTTCCAAATGAAGGATCATTTAGCCTTGGGTTGAGTGTTATATGATATTTTAGACACTTACTAAAATTTCTATTTCTTTTTCATTACTCATTGTGCTTTGAAAATATTAAAATGTGATTATGCTGCAAAGTATAGCATAAATTCTGATGGCAAAGGACTAAAGTTTAAATGAAAAAATAAGTTTTAAGAGTTAACCATAAGGGGATCATTTTGGTCAGCAAAGTGTAAAATTTTATGATATCTTAAAATATTCAAATGCTTAGGTTTGAAAAAAAATATGCCATCCCCTTAGAAAAAATTCCAATTAATAAAATGCGTCCATACATTAATGAGGTGATGTAACAAAAATTGAGCATTTTTTGAGGTATTAACACACATAATTTGTTGAACTACGTTGATACTTAAATATGCTTTTACATAATTTAAACAACAGCAGTAAAAGGACTTTATATTTAAAAAATATTTTAATCCTTTCTGCAAAATGAATTTTGTGGAGCATTAAAATACAATAAGGACTGCAGACTTTCTTGCAAGCTACAAAAATTAACACCTACGGCTACACCAGATAAAAAAAAACATTGTAGCTGGTTCCAGAATCTTTGTTAGTTAGAACATTGAATTGGTGCTTCGTAAAATCTGTCTTTCCAAGCAAAATAGTATACTACGGAATACTAAAATTATTCTCCAACTCGGAAAGGAATTTTTTTTTTCTGTCTCAACGTAGAAAGCTAAAAGCCTCAAAAAGCTAGGTAACAGGAAGAACAGATGCGTGATGCATGTAAAGCAACCTTAAAGTTTGCATTCGATTTCTCTAATTTGTAGTCTCAGTACAAATTGCTCCAAATGAAAGAAAAACGTGGGATTTAGCATATTCTAAACTGTAGTCCGCTTAAGAAAAGTAGTAAGCAATGTTTTGTTTAAAACGGAAAGTATTCTGATCCCTGTACAACGCGGTTTATCTACTAACAAAGAGTTGCAGGTTTGAAAATTAAAAAAATACAGGAGATTGTCCACAGGTAGGAATAGACTCATTTCGTTGAAAACGTGTGTCTTCCATTCAGTAATTCGCACTTGTATTCGGAAGTTGATTTCAACGACCAAAGTCAACTGCACAGTAAGCCCACAATACTAACTTAAAAATTGAAGACAATATACTTATTTTGTAAAATTTTATTTAATGTTCATAAAATTTCCACTTTATATATTCAAAAGTACCAAGATTAAAATACGTAGAGTACAATTCAAAAGAAATAATCAACACAATTTTACTAAAGCTGCACTATTATATTTACAAAAATGAACAAACTGGATAAGTGTAAAAAGAACACTATAATAGAATAAAACGATATTTCTAAAAATAAAACTAAATTGCATAGCAATTAAGAGAAAATTGCTATTTTATAAAGCAATATTTCGAGTGGAATTCATAGAAAAAAAAAGGTCGAAATGAAGGTGCACAGAACTTAAGTATTAAAATCTTTCACACATATTTATAAATTCCAATTACATAAATCTTAGTTATATTTAAAAATAAACACCGTAATGAAATTGTTAAATACTGGTTGCATGCGTTCAAATTAAACGTTGATTTAATGGTCGGGAATTTTATATGTTATAATTTGGAACGTTACGCCTTGTGTAAATTTAAAATATGAAATGTGCCACTATTGTATTACATTTAAGTAGAAAAAATCTAATATTTAAATTTTACTTTTGTATAATGCTCATATAAATTTGTCTTTGTAACTATACATATCAGTGAAGTTTAACAAATTCGTATGGTATATGTAGAAGCTAAGCTGTGCATTTAAACAAAGGTAATTGGTATTAAAATAAATTCTATTTAAAAACTTTAGTCGTAATTACTCAAATCTAGACGGTTAAAAGATACTACATTTCGAAAGAAATGTTATTTTATAGTAAATGAAAAATCATTCATTGACTTCAACTATTCTCAAAGGAATGTAGTCGCATGAATCAACTTTCCCCAATCAAGTCCGTCGTATCATCTGTATTATACGAAGCAACGTACATTCACCTTAAAATTATTACTAATGCCTAAATCATGTACGACACTTATTCTGTCAATGCGTTTGAATATCAAAGCTAATAAAAATAATTTAAATAGCCCATAACTTACGGGCAACGAAACGTAGTAGATGCAGCGATTCAACGAAACGTGGTACATGCAGCAATATGTTTAACGGAATTGAATACAGGCTCCATATTTCAACCATATTCAAGTATAAAATATTCATCGTAAGCACGATTAGAGCTCGTTAGGAATAAATGTTGAGATCAATTATTTTAATGCAGAATCGACGCCCCGAACTTGTGCTAGAAGAATTCGTCCATCTAACCACGATTTACCCAAGAGAGCCCAGATATTAACATCACATTCTCGAATTTGGGTCGATACTTGCAGTGGCATTTCTGATGCGAGTATTTAAAATAAATTTGTCAAAATAATATAAAATAGCAAAAGATACTTATTTTACTTTGTCAGCGAGTATTTTCTGGAAATACAATTAGAGAAATTAAATAGGAAAACAAGTTAATGCTTATGCATTTGAGACCGAGAAATTCAGCAACTGTCCTCAAAAGAGTATGTTGGGCGTTAATGGGTTAAGTGAATTGGTCGAAATTCAAATTTTTATATTCACTTCACCATTAACCTTCCATATTAAACTTTCACAATCCAAGATGTTTCAGGGGTACTCTGCAAATACGACAATCGAATAGTGCCATGCCTAAACTCTCTCAGCTCTAACGTTTACTTTAAAAAGATGTGTATATGAAGTACCTTTAATGAACATTTGCATATTGCAATGAAAATATAAATACATCGAAGCCCAAGAGCCCTATCCCACACACCCGTATTTTTTTTTACAAAATAAATGTTGGGCTGTTATACATTTTGCGTGCCCTTAGACCTAAGATTTTAAATTTAGAAATTTGCCATAAAATTTGCAGTAGATATTCCATTTTTCTAAAGCACAATTTTACGAAGAAACATAATAATTCTAAAAAATCGGTAATTACTGAAACAACCACATGAATTTTTTTTAACTATGTCCCGTCTAGAGTATGTTTTGGTACTATGCTGCTTTAAAGTAAATTCACATACGCGCTAAATAGAACAAGCAAATTAATGCCAGATTAAAGGAGTTAATTTACAAATAGAAAACACGAAAACAAAATAATGCAAAAAAATTACGAAGACTTGAACACCTAAAATTAAGAAATATTAATTAAAAAATTTGAGCCTATGGTCATAAAACCTCCATCAACAAAAATATACTTTTCGCATAACAGGAAGTGAACTTTACTGGTTACATTAAAAATGTTTCTTATTTAATAAATTAGGCTGTTGCAGAATTAATAATACAAGCCAAAGCAAATACTGTAGGAGTGACAACCAAAACATTTCTTTTATTTCGGTTATAGATACTTAGTTATCAGACATTTTAGTCCCATCGTAAGACTTTGCTATAATTAGCATAGTTTAAGCACTTAAGTTTAATCACTGTATTTGCAAAAACTGACGTTTAATTCACACATCCAGAACACACACATGCAGAAACTGAAGTTTAATCCAGATTTTTTGCTACATGGTACTGAATTTAATTTTGAAAGCAATTATGTCCAACAAAGAGAACATTAGAACATATCGCTGCATTTCATCAAGGAGAAAAAAAATTAACTGTTTCAAGGAACAGCAATGGCATACAACTGTACGATTTATATATATATATATTAGTTCCGAGCCTGCCTTTTAATTATGAACTTGACTGTTCTGCCAGAAATAATTTTCAAAAGTAGCCTACAGTTTTTTGAGTATTTAAACACATATAATTTTCCTTTTAACTTTAAATTTTATAAAACATTTAGCTGTATGTTCTGATAATTGTTATAGAAGTTCCGTATGTGCATTGTGAGTGGCTATCAGATCTAGTGTCAGGAGCATGTTGGAAATGCCGTCAAGGAAGTCCTTCGCTCAGCTTAAAAAGCTTAAACTTCAGTAGAACTGTAAATATAAGTGTTTAAACGCATTAAAATGCGCTTCCGGAATGAAGTTACGTTCACTAAAGTTAACTTTCTGCATGGCGTTTTGTCCTCAGCGTATGAAGAAAATGCCGCTGAATTTTTTAAACTAAGGAATATACAGGAAACTTTCTTGCATCTATATTCTTTTATGGACAGACAACACCAAAAAATTCTAAAGATAATAAATAACAAAGATCTACGAAATGTTAAAAGCTACTAGTTTAAATTAATGAATCTGGAAAAAGTATTAGAACCATGGTCCTGCACAAATATACTTTTTAGGGCCCAATACAGGCTCCATGTTTGAAATAGTTCTTTACTTTCGATGAAAAATACCAAAGCAATTCTTAAATGAGACGAGGGATAGCAAAATGCAACACAAGACTTCCCTGTATAATGCTTTCTGTTTAAAATTTGCGGTATCCTTTTCATGAACTAAGGGGGGGGGACTTAGATGAGACCGTGTAATTTAAGTTTAATGAAAATTTTAGAGAATTAAACGTTAAAACATCATGCGGCTAGTTTTAAGTTCACAAATTGAGGGCCTACGATTTCAAAAAAATTAAATTAGTTAAAAACATCTAAATTTTTTTTTCGTGTCAACCGAAGTCTCATTTTAAATACGGAAGATAAATTGTGGCAAATGTAATTTAGAGAAATGAAGTAAACTAAAAATTTACAAATCTCATTTAGTTGCAGAAAAATTTACCAAACGTGATCGCTTGGTAAAAACGCGATCGCTGTTTTCGTTAAACTATTTTCCAGCGCAATAGATTCATCTAAAAATTCTGCCTTTTAAAAAGTTTAGTAATTTGGTTGTCTAGGGTTTTACGGAGCAAAGGCCACTATAGACAAAGTACCAAGCAAAAGGGCGTCGTTAAAAGAGGGCAATAACAAACAAGATTTTACCCATTTCAATCTGCGCTGAATGATTTGGGTTAAGTTGTAGATTAGTAAAATCAACGAGAAACGATATTAATCCGGTATAGGTTAAAAAGGGCAAATTACGATTGGGAGTTCTGAGAACTAGCGAAAAAAAGCTATCAATATTAAAACATAGTCTAAGAGCCAGCGACCGCGAGACCTTCGTCATAGTATAAAAGCTGAAACTTTCTCTGCGCATACCCCCCCAACAGAAGTAGGAACAATCGGCCACTACAAAGTTTGGATGATCGTGGCTTTGGCAGGTAACAGGTGGCAAAGGTGTGTAAAATTGCCGAAAATTTCGTCATTTCATAAAGCTTCATTTTTTTATATGTTCTTCTTCGCAGTACCAGAAATCACTTTATCACTTGCCAGACACTTTTCCATCGTGGCAAACCCCCGCCAGACAACCTCAAAGTCATGGAAAACTGTTGTGTTCGTAAACTCCTGCGACGAAGTACGTCCAGCTGTCACAAAGTGCAAGCACATTTTATACTGCTACTTCTGAACTTTCTTACGCGCGAACATTCTTGCAGTGCGCTCGTAATAGAATTACGATTTTCAAGACTTTGAGGTTGTCTGGCGGGGGTTTGCCACGATGGAAAAGTGTCTGGCAAGGGATAAAGTGATTTATAGTACTGCGAAGAAGAACATATAAAAAAATGAAGCTTTATGAAATGACGAAATTTTCGGCAATTTTATACACCTTTGCCACCTGTTACCTGCCAAAGCCACGATCATCCAAACTTTATTGTGGCCGATTGTTCCTACCTATGTTGGGGGGTATGCGCAGAGAAAGTTTCAGCTTTTATACTATGACGAAGGTCTGGCGGTCGCTGGCTCTTGCTCTATTAGGCAAGATGTAAAACACTAAACTTCACTTTCTGAAAAGGGACTTTCTTTACTTTGAAACTTAATTACATCATAGTATTCAAAATCTTTGACAGCGTACCAGTTAAATTTTCACAAGTTAAAGCATTAGGCAATTCATTCCTTTAACATACTTTACACACTTTAACCAAATCGTGAGAGGACATGCTAAATGAATTCTGAAAATCACTGCAGAAATTTAAGCATTTAATTCCTTGATGATTTTAAATTTACCATGAAATTGAGTATATTAATTCTACGTATATTTGGGAGCACCGTTTACCGTACTCCGAGATTAATTTTATATTAGAACAAATTTAGTTTCGCATAATGCAGACAAACTGCACTGCGATACAAAAGTAGAAAATTAATTTGTCTTGCAAAAATGGATGTTAGATTTTCAAAGAAAAATGACCATTTACGTTGATTTTTTCCAATGACACGTGTCATAATAAACCTTCATGAGTAAAACTTGCAGCAGAACCAACCAATTAGACTAAGTAAGCACACCTGTATTGTGAATTAAACCTTTATAAAAGCTTTAATAAAGTAGTCACAAAACATTCGTATAGAAATATGTGCAGTAATTTGCGCACCTGTGACAATTGCATAGTGCGTTATCTGTCCAAATTAATGATTTAACCCTGTAAGTGACCTCTTCACTATTATGCAATTTATCTAGATAATTTGCAAATAGTAAAAAATAATTCTCATAAGGAAATGCCATGAAACAATCGTATTGTTAGACTTTCCTGAATTTAAGCTGCTCTATGTGTTAGCAAACTGCTCAGGTAGGTTGAGTAAAGAAATAACTGAACATAAGGCGAGCAAAACAATTTCTTAAAACAAAAATTATACAATTTTATAAATGACACTTAAACAGGTGTAACTATTAAATATTTTCTGGTAAATGGCTAGAAAATTTTAAAATAAAAACCAATGAACATTTATCTTAATATAGGTGATGCACAGGCAGTATTAAAATGCATCGATTATAAAGTTTATATGGTGAATTTAAATACACGGACGTTCAGATTTTACTCTTCAATTCATGAAAATTGTGTCTAGAGCTTATAACGATAACTAAAAATAGAACTTACATATAAACTCTTAAAGGGGGAAATTTAATTTTCGATGAATATTGTGCCGTAAAATCATAAACCAAGCAAGTGCAAGATAGCAAAATTAGTCTGCCGTTAAAAAATACTGTACATGTTTGGTACTGATATCCTAAAATTGATTTATAAAAACGTCTTCCATTCCTCCTCCTCTATCTATTTCTGGGATTTGAAGTGAAATTAAAAATTTAAGTCTGAATTTGGAGAAGCGTTAAAATTAACTTCTATATTGCTTAGTAATTATATTTTCATTATTTTTAGAAGTATCCATTTGCTTCTGTCGCATGTATTTCATTTTTAATGAGTCAAATCTTTCAGACAGGTATACGATCTGATTTTTTGCTTCCTTAGCGTTATGAATCAAATAAATACCGCTTAAATTTTAGCTCTAAGCAAAAGCAGTTTTTTTTTAAACATTCAGTTTTCAATTTGTGTGCGTATTAAGATTCCACGTAAGCCAATTAACATCTAAAGAGTTCTGGGAGAAATATTAGAATCATGGACCTGGACAAATCAGTTTTTGTAGGCGCCAATACAGCTGCCATGTTTGAAATATTTCGTCCCGTTAGAAGTGATATATGTGTTTAATATTTAATTGCCTTTTAGATGGCTAGGCTGGCTAAATGCAATCTTTATAGCAGTATTTTCCAGTTTCATGCTTTGGAATTAAAATGGTCACGGTATTTACCCTTTTCATGCAGTAAAAAAGGCCAAAAATACGAGATCGTATACGGGTTTGAAACATTAGACTTATGAAAAATGAGTATTTGATGGAAGTAATAGATATAGCTAAAAATAAGGAAGGTATAGTTACAAAGAAAAACCTTTCAAATGTAGTAGTTTGAGACTTTAATTTTACTTAAAACAGCTGAATGGATTGAAATATTGCTTTAAGCGTGGGAGATAGCTATAAATCAACTTTAAAATGCGAGGAAACTTCAGCACTTACGGTATTGTTTACTTGCAGACTAATTTTGCAGCCTTAAGTGCTGGCGTCCATGTAAGATGTTACTGTGCGATAGCTTTATCTAACATTTAAATTTCCTTTTTTAAAAAGACATGCATGAAATTCATCGTGAAAGACATCTTTTACTTTTTTAAATCCTAACAGCGTAATATTAGAGATTTTTACTTGCGAAATTTAAGTCGCTGCTTCAAGTCCGAATTGCTTTGGACATTTTTTCTAACAAACTCACGTTAACTCTAATGGGGCAGATTTGGAAGCAACCAGTACGATTTACAAATTAAAAGTAGCAGTAAGAACTCATTTCAATTTCTGCCTCTAAAAACATCTTCACCAATAAAGAACTGAAATACAAAATCTGTTTTTTAAAATCAATATTTATTACAACCGTAAAGGACCCTCCTCTATGAACATACCTTGTAGCCGACTACACCACATAATGAATCTATATAACCTTTGAATAAATTTAATCGCAGTGCAATAATTCGTAGAGTTAATTTTTTAAACTAGAAAAGCTTTTGAGTTAACCTTGTGAAGTCAACATGAGCATCCGACGATAATGAAGTTAAAATGAAGATTGTAAAAACAAAGTTAAAATACTTGAGTAATATTCAAGAAGAAAATTTAAAGTGCTTTAACAATGGTTAGACTGATGTTTAAACAGACAATTTTCAACTGATATACATGGTTGAAACACAAATCCGAATTTATCCTCAAATACTTGATCATAGATGAAGAAAAAATAAAACTGAATTTATAATCATAAACAGTTTTATGAAGTTTAAATAGTTTAATCTTTCTGAACGTGCAGACAAGTTATTTCAAATAGAAGTTGATAGCTTCATTTAGGAAAGCCAAAAAAATTCCTTTTTCATGACTGTCTTAATATTCAGTTTCAGTATGTTAAATAAAATTTATTACGATTTCTTATTTGGCCGTGCTTCGTAAGACTTTATCAAAATTAAATTTACCTTGCTCTCTTCCCCTGGAAGAAGGGTGCAGGTTACCATAACACTTTGAAGTGCAGTGCAACTACTGATGAACCCGCTCAGCAGTTTTAATACTGTTACAATAGTGGCTATATGTTTGTATAGCGTACCAGTATAAAAAAAATCCATTTAGAAATGTTTAAAATTTAGCTTCTTCATGTTCACATAAAGATACTTCATATGCACTTTAATAACCATATGATGAGGAAACATTCATTATTTACAAAAATTTGGAAATACATTTTTCAGTCAAGTTACCTCTTTGTGCTTTTTAAATGTCATACAAGATAAAAATATGAAATATATTAATGCTACATACATTTAAGAAAGTTTTACGCACACTGAAGCTAGTAACTTTTTGGCTGATATTAAGTTTAACGGTTGTACACATAATGCAATCAACTGAAATATCATAGAAATGTAGCAAAGCAACTTTTTACGAAATATCAACTTCAAAAAGTACGTTCAAATATATATTCAAAAAATTACCGAAGTTTCTAGTTTAACTTAGGATGAAAATTGGATAGAAATTTATCCTAAGTGGAATAAGTTACAAATTTCGTAAAAACGTTATTGACCTCTAAGTTTTTGAATCGTAAAAATATATAGAAATGTATGTAGTGAAGCAAGTGTGAACGTACCGACTATATTATTGAAAATAGAGTCCAAATTTATGTTTAACCTGTTAAGTATGACGCGACTCCTACAAAATTCGCATTATTTAGTTTATTAAAGAGTAAAATATTAATTACATTCTTTAAAATCATTCGATTTCGTCCAGGATATTAGCCCTATAATGCATGACTATTTAAAATAGGCTGAAAATAAAATTGTAACTTCACTTAGGCTTACTCACTGATATTTAAAAAACTTCAAAATGTAGTTTCCCAGAAAAATCAAGGAAAACTTTTGGAATGTTTATTATAGCTCTCATAATACAAGAGAGTAATAAACTTAATTCTACTTTAGTCCTATACTATTTTTTAAATAGTTTTGCATTTATTTTCATTCAGCTATAAAAATTTGAAGCCATCAAAAATTAGGGCAGTATCAGTGAAATGTAGACACATGCTATCAATTCATGCTACTTAGCTCAAAAAATAATGTTGTCATGAATTTTTTTTTTCAAAGCTAAAATTATTTCCATAATGACCTATTTATTTTGAACTCATATTTTAGACGATAAATAAAAAAAAAATATTTTTATTCTGCAAAAAAGAGCAGCCAAGTGGCTACAGTATTCAATGGAAGGTTAACATGGTTTGACTGCATACTGTAGCCACTAGTAGGTTAACATGCTTAAAGTTTCACTAGTGGATTTAAAGATTAACGTCCAATTTTAAAAATTGATTACACTATTGTGTATAGAACTTAAAATTATAACGATTTTATGAGCGTTATTTCTTTTTTCTGGAAAAAATAATAAATTCATCCATCCTTAATGGTACCCGAAGTGCTTAGTAAAATTAGACAAAAGTAAAATAGTGGTCACTTAAGTGATCAGTTTTCCTTTTCGCAAGAGGTCACAGACCAGTTTCACTGAAAACAGTAAACTTTGAAATGAATAGTTATATTCAAAAAAATTATTTAGTATTACTAAGACAAAAGTAATACATGTTAAGACATGTGCAGCAAGAGGATCGACAACACTTAACCTAGTGTTAAGTGTACAAAATACAACCTGGGTGATTTAGCAATGAGGCTAATTTAGTGTAGAACATTGAAGATTATAAAACCTCAAAATATATTTTACTAAACGAAACATAATTCTGAATAATTTCTTTAAGATAGGAAGAATTGATAAGGCAGGAAAAAGTGTTGACCAATATTTAGACATTCTTATTTTCTCTATGGTAGCAAAAACGTAACGACACTTTCCCAGTTAAAAGTTTAAGGTAACCTCTCTGAAACAGTGTGCGCGTACTAACTTGTACCTCTAATAAGTGAAACTTTCTGTGTGTTCCAAAATAGATTATAGGATTGATTTTAGAATAGATTTTAGACTATCGAAATTTTCAAAGACGAATTTACTGTTCCGAAAGTGATAGCGGTCTTAAGAATCCACTTTACACTCAAATTCGAGATTCTGTAATTATTTTTAAATACGTAGAAGCTTACAAGAATCAACTTTGCTTCAATTGCCTTAGCGTATGAAGCAGATAGATACAGCAAAATTTAACTCCAAGCTCTTTACAGCAAGTAAATATTTCCTGACGCTTGAGTATTTAAACAGCCATTTGTAACCAAATTTGTAGGCTATTAACCTAGCTCTGAAATAAGCTGAAGCCTATTAAATTAGTGGGTTCTGAGAGAAATAATAGAACCGTGGATCCTTCACAAATCGACTTATTTTGTAGGCGTCAATACAGTCGCCCATGGTTGAAATATTTCATCCCTTCAGAATAAAAGTATAAATCATACCGTAGGGAAGATTAGTGATAGCCACATATATTTCAATAAAGCAAGATTTTCCTGTATAAGGTTTTGTGTTTAAAACTTGCAATATTTATCCTTTTCAAGCTCTAAGCAAACGGGCTATGGAAACCAAGATTGTGTGCCAGACAGAAGCATTGTCTCACTCTCATTAAAAATAAATTTAAAACAATTTATTTTAACACCTGGTTCATGATCCAGTCAACAAAAGAAGCCGAGTAATACAGAGCATTAATATCTAACTATCCAATTGTGTCCTTGATATTGCTTTCCACTTTACAATGCAGCTCGGGTTGTAGCAAGGGAGAAGAGTTCTGATAACATCACAGGGAGAAAAAAAAAAAAGAAAGGGAAAAAGATATCCCTTACGAGCGACATTGAGTCCCTTACGCTCGAATTGTGTTACGAGCGACAATTTCTAAAGTTGCATTTCTGACTGATAATTTTTTTACGTGCATTTCGCCACCCCCCCCCCCCAAATCCGATTTCGATGAAATCGGATTTTGGGGGGGGGTGGAAACGATGAAATCGTTTCCACCTCGTTTGTACCCGTTTGTACCAATAAAATTTTCATTTGTATTTCACTGGTAGTTTAACTATAAGCGTGTCCTTGTGATGGGGGGGGGGTGGCGAGACCGTATCCCCCCCTCCATCAACGAATTTTCGTGACCGTACCAGATTTACCAGACCAGTCAAAATGTCTGGTCTGGTAAATCTAGTGTTAAAAAATATGAATAAGACAGGAAAATATTGGGAGTTTCCGTGGAGGCCATGTTTACACTCGGCCCTACTTCCTCCTTTCCTTTTTCATTTAGGTTGTACTTATTAGTTTTTTTAAGTTTTCTTTCTCATTTTTTTAATCTTTCTCTTCCTTCGATTTCTTTATTTCTTTTTCTATATTATTATTTTGTACCATTAGGGTACTGGAACAACTGAGACAGCCACTTGTGCTATAAGTCTCGATTTTCGTGTGGTCATTAGAGGTATATGCAGGTCTTGTTTGCCATAGCGAAAACCTCAAGAACATTAAAATAATAAAAAAAATGGGGAAAGATTCTCATTTAAACTTTTTATCGCTGAGTATTTTGTTAAAATTAGATTTATTATTCAAGATATCAAATTAGGAAAATAAACTAAGTTTTCAGTTACCTGTACGTACACCCTCCAATAAAGGTAATCGATTAAGAGATATATTTCCGACGTAAGTTTCGTATATTCAAAATTATTTATCATGAAATATAAATTAGGCTATGTATAAATATGACTTTTCATATTTCTGTCAAGCTGTGCATTTTTCAAAAGCACAATTATTATACACAAATCTAAACTAGGAAATTTATCTCCTACTTTAATACGTTCTTGGAGGGTGTAAGTAATCACTTCAGGAAAAGTGCTGAAAGTCTCAGTTTAATTTCTTAACCAAGTTCCTTAAAGCACAGGCTCCTCTCCATAAATTTCGCCAGTGAAATGAAACAGAATTTTTAAACTATGAATTGTAGTAACCTGTTTTCTGACCAGAGTAAGGTGATCAGATTTAAGAAAGAATTGGGGACAAACCAGCGTTGTGTCCGCAATTCTGAAACAAAATAAAGACATTTTATAAATTCAATGCTCTTCTCAGAATAGCTTACATTTATTGAGCTGGGGCATTATTAACATTCATAAAATTAAGGATACACGATTGATTTCGTATTAAATTATGAAGAAATAACTGTTTTAGTTAAAATTTTGTTCTTAATGTTGTTTTATATTTTGGGGACAAACTGAAAAATGTCCTGAAATTGGCGCTTGGTCACCTTAACGTATACACAGAAACAGAATGAAAATCGGACTTTAAAGTTACACGAAAAGTTACACGGAAAAAGTTACACGAAACAGATTTTAATATGGAAGCCAACGTGTTCGTCGAAGCTGCCAGTCTCTTGAACACTTTGCCGTCCGTATGTCTCGTAAAAATTCCTTGTCGTTGGCGCCGGGTTTGAGTGGCCACAAAGGTTTTCGTGTAATAGACAAGTTTTTGGCCTTGGACTTCCATTAGAAAAACGGTAGAAACTGGTCTAGTGATCAGATAAATGGAAAATACTTACTTGTATACTTGCGATACTAGTATCACTGTGGTATCGCCGGACGCCCTTGCGATAACAGGCTCCTTAAAAAAATTTGTAAAAGCAAAAACATGTACGTACAAGTAACTTTTATGGTTCTATTTTTACAAGGTTTTCATTTATATTTTCTGAACACTATCTTTACCATGAATTTAAATAAATTGGATTCAACTCAATCGAATACAGTGTTCAGATACTAGGTCGCTTCAAATTTTTTGATGTAAGTTATTTGGCAGCCCGACACAAAGGTGGCGTTGTATCTCGATATCGGCACAAACGAAAATTTTTGCGCTTTGCGGTGCATTCTTATACAAACGTATACATAGCTTAAATTTGCAATTTTCGTTTTGGTCGCGCTGGGTGAGATGTTGGTGCTTTTCTCAACCCTTGTCAATCAGATCTACGATTTTGTGGACAAAATGGCCGCTATGAAAGTAGATCCTATATTTAGACGAATTTGCCTTTATCTTTTAAAGGCTTTTTCGTTTAAAAACTGGGAAAAGAAAAAGGGATACAACGGGATAATTCTTAACTGATCCCCGACCTCCCGTGGATACAAGAAATGGAACTTCCAAAATGGGGTAGAAATTTAGCCGTAAAAAATGCAGTGTACACTAAATTATTAACACTACTTATTTTTATAAGTTCGTGGGTGCGGAAGGGGAAGGGCGGAGTGTGCTACTTGTTTGGACAGCTCAATTCCCAAGAAATGATTGCCAGATTTTTAACTAAGCAATTATTTATTTATTCAATTAACAAATGTGACAAGTGAAATTTTTGCTACGGAAATTTTGCTATTACAAACGAAGTCTAAACGACTGGCACCGTCCATTTTCGAAAATTCGTTGGTGGGGTGGGGGCAGCGTTTCGTAAACACTTACAGTTAAACTACCAGTGAGGTACAAATGAAAATTTTGCTGGTACAAACGATTGGCACCGTTTATTTTTTGAAAATTCGGGGGGGGGCTACCGTTTCTTCAGCTCTCCCCCCCCACAAGGATACGCTTATAGTTTAACTACCAGTGAAGTACAAACGAAAATTTTGTCTGTACATATGATTAGCACCGTTCGTTTTTAAAAATTCGTTCGTGGGGGGGGTACCGTTTCGCCAGCCCCCCCCCCCCACACACACACACTCGCAAGCAGCATCGCTTATTGTGAAGAAACCAATGAGGTGCAAACGAAAAGTTTGCTTGTTCAAACGAGGTTCAAAGGATTAGAAACATTTTCATCGAAATCGGTTTTGGTAGGAGGCTGGCGAAAGGCACCTAATTTATTTCACATTGCTATTTTGCTGTAGTACTTGAGCTTTTCATTTCTGCGAGTCATGAGTTACTTTTCTTGCAGAGTATCGATTTGTGCACGTTCTGTTTTTAAATTTTTTGGCTTTCTCATGACCGAATTACGAATTGGGTTACTCTTTGGCGAAAACTCAATTAGATGAATATATCGTTTCAATTAATATCAGTAACGTTGAAAAACAATTTTTTTTTGGAGGGTGAGCTCAGATGAAAAATTTAATGGAAAAAGCAAATTGTGTTATATCAAAAACCGAAGTATCAATTTGTTACCTAACTAATTTATCATTTTTTGAAAAAATCATGCAAACATGTCTTTGTTTTTCTTGAAAGTTTTATTTGTCGAAAAAACAAATGATTCAAAAGAAAGTTAACCTTTTGCATATCTTATTCAGATCCAGGCATATTTTAAATTGGACTTTTTGCAAATTTTGCCTTCTAATGAGTTACTTAAAGGCTATTGGCCATTTAAATACGGAAATAATTCTACCAATATTCACTTTGTTCCCAGTTTGAAACATTGGTCATTTCTGACTAAACTATTTGGGGCTATACCTTGACTACGATTTTATGGGTACCTTAATAAAGTTCAGTGAAGTATCTACGAATTTATAACATAATGTAAATCTTCAAATGAAAGATTAAGTTTGAAGGGGGAGGGTGGTGCATCAAGATGGCTGCTTAGAAGTTTATGAAAATGGCTATGTTGATTTTTTTTATCTAGTTTCCCCACTAATAATATAGATGCAAAGTCGGCAAAAAATTAAAGTCATCTTCAACTATATCTGGTAATTTCTAAAAGTCCGTATTGATAAAATTTAATTTGATGTTCCCAATTGGAAACGTTGATCTGTCAAGGGTTAACATTGATAGAAAAAAAAGTGTTCAGAAATATATCCGTCCAATAATTAAAAGTAGGAACAAATCCTATTTCCTATCGTTACTACAAGTTTAGTTAAAATTAACGATTCTCATGAACATAAAATTGATTTTGTTCAGAGTTTGTTATTGCTTTAAATGGAAGTCAAGTACAAACTAAGTAAAGCAATCCCAGCAGATAAATCACAACTAACTGATTAGCTTATGGATGTGGTGGAAAAACAAAAAACATTTTACAAATTATATAACATTAGCCGGATTAATCGGTCTCTTAGGAATAGAAGTCTGTGCTAGGTATATAAGTGTACACGAAGACACTTCAAATAGCACACTTGCAACTAAAGACAAAAATGCCCATATCAAATCCAATTGTTTAGCAATTCAAATTGCATTGTTCAAAGCAGTGTATCACAAACTATACATTTTATTTACACTAAGTATCAAGCATGATATTTAACGAAGTGCCCTCATACACCACTTATTAATTCTACATCAAACTATAACATTAATGTCTTAACTTTCAACGCTTTCTGAGGTTGAATGCAAGCCAGACATTCCCGAGTTTGTTTCATTTTGGAATTAAATCAGGCAGTGAAGGTTAAAGTAACCAATTTCCACATAAAATCCGAAATATACCGCACCGCCGTTAGACACACTAGCTCTGCTTTTATTGGTTTTAGAATTTTGTACCAGTTTCAGTGAAACTATCGCGAAATTTTCATCTATGTAAACGGAACACTAGATATCCTGAAAAACTCGCCACACTCTGTAGCGATATCTTCAGGTTTCTTTATCGCGCAGTAAGAAAAGCAAAAGTTCGTTGAATACTGCTAGTGCAAATAAAACATGTTCATGCATCGATTTTTGAAAAATCTTTCATAATGGCCCAAAACTTTTGCCATTCATCTTCCACTTAGAAAAATATGTCTAGTAATTTGCAGGCTACGTACTTCATATTCAACTGATATTTCAATGTTTACAATCGGACTAAACTCCATAAAAATGAGAGGGATGATTAAAAGTGACTTCAGGCTAAAATTTGAATGGGGGGGGGAAAATCCCAAGGAAATTATAGGAAAGTCGTGCCCCTAAATAGTTTAAGCTTGACCTCACTTATTTGCTAAATTTTAAACGATTGGTTTATTTGCTTTTGAGCAGTGCTATAAATTAATACATCTCCAAATTCTTATTGAAGTAACATTTGTACGTGTCCCAATATGCGTGGTACACTTCATTGCTCTCCGAATATTTGGTCAATGTATGATTTTAAAAGAATATGTATTAAAATTTTTAATAAATGATGATCAAGTACCGAATTAATCTATATAAGATCATCGTTTTTTTTTTTTTTAAAGCAACTTAAAATTGCATAAAGGGTCCATGGTCAGTCAGTTTAAGGTGCAATACTTGTAAAATATATTTCACTATATTTACTTTTGTTACATCATTTGCGAGTATAATTTACTCTGTATCCAACGCAAAATAAGCCTCATGCTATTATGCCTCATTTGTATGAAAGATTACTAAAATATAGGCTGTGAATTTCTTGCCGAGTACAGTATTAAACAAATAAGTTTCCTGAACTTCTTGGATGTTATGCAATGCTTCCAATACATAATTTTGAAAACTTAAACCTGCTTTGAATGTTCCACAACAGTTAAAATACTTCGTTAAAAATATTTTAATAAATCCCTTCTAATGGAATTTTGTGGGACATTAAAATGCAATAAGGATTGCAGACTTCCTTGCAAGCTATAATACAATTAACGCTACACGAGACAAAAAGCGTGTATCCTCTTCCATTAACCTTTCTTACTAGTTAGTACATTTAATCCATGCCGCTAAATCAGTCTTTCCAGGAAATAAATAGTGTACTACGAAATATTAAAGTCAGCCTGAAACACTGAAAGCGCAATACATTGTCGCAATGTAGTCAAAATTTGTCAAAAATTCAGAATTTAGCCAATACTGAAAGAAAATCACCAAGGAAAGTTTCAAATCTTTTCTAAGTAAAATTTTCTAAAATCAGAAGACTTGTTTGCAAATCGTGCAATAGATTTTGGATAGTTAATAGAAATTTGAATGGCCAGTCGCGCTCTATTGGACTAGTATTGTTTGAATTATTTTTACAGGGATAAAAACTCGCCAGTAAGGCTACCAGAATCCTCAAAAATCTGAGCAACAAGAAAAGATCTATGAACAAAAGGAGCTCTACGTTTTTTCTAAAAATTTTCCCTTTCGTAAATTTGTAGACTCATTAGACAAATTGCTCGAAATGTGGAGAAACAAAATTGGGATTCTGCAAATTCTAAACTGCAACGTCATTTAAGAATAGTAAAACAAAGTTTCGTTTAGAATTAAAATAAGACTGATCCCTGTATGTGGTTTATCTAATGGCGAGAGTTGGAGGTCTAAATTAAAATTGAGAAAGGTAGTAACTTGTCAACAGGTAGGAATACGCAATAATTTCTTGAAAACTCTTCTTGCGTTCAGCGCTTCGTACTTTAATTTGGGCGTCGCAATCTGAAAACTTTCGAATTTAAACACTGTTTTAGCACACAATAGTAATTTTAACATAGAAGACAATACTTATTTTGTATAATTATTTTATTTCATGTTCATGAAACTTCAATTTCACATACTCTGAAGTACTGTACGTATTCTAATTTTTGTACATTTCAAGCGAGGTAATTAATACAATTTCACGAAAGCTAAACTGTTATGTTTACAAATTTGAACAAACAGGTTAAGTTCAAAAAGAACACACTAATAGAATAAGCAATATACTTAATCAAAACGTATGACACAGAAATTCACAATTTACAAGCAAAATTCGA
Organism: Cheiracanthium punctorium; assembly: GCA_038373885.1. Lineage (NCBI taxonomy): Eukaryota > Metazoa > Arthropoda > Arachnida > Araneae > Cheiracanthiidae > Cheiracanthium > Cheiracanthium punctorium. The sequence continues at coordinate 8,838 of JAWZYV010013018.1, read as the reverse complement.
AGCGTTCAACTTTTCATAGCGAAGATGAACTTAATATGAAATAGCAGGTCGGAAAAAAAATTTGCACAAAATTTAAATACTAAAATCATACACACATTTATAATCGAGTACTTTAATCTCAAGTTATATTTAAAAAATTATAGACACCCAGATTGTTAAATATTGGTAGACATGCGTAGAAATTAAATCTTTAATATACGCAAATTTTGCACTAAACTGAAAAATTATGCCTGTAGATATTTAAAATATGGAATTTACCACTATTGCATTCGAGTTAAACAGTAAAAATCAAATATTTGTATTTTGTGCAATACTTGCACGAAAACTAATTTACGTAACTACACATATCCATGAAGATTAATGCGTAAGGTATACGTAGAACCTAAGCAGTGCCATTTCGACAAAGCATCTTTAATACAAATTCTTTTTCAAAACACCAGTAATTATTCCAACTAGATCCTATGTATCGAAATAAATGTTCCGTCTCTTTACTAAATTAGAAATTCATTCACGTCCTAAACAGAAATACGTATTCAATCTGAGCAACTGAATCGAATGAAATACAGTCAGATTAGATGAGTGGTTAATTTAGAGTTTCCTTCAATTTTTGTTAACTCCCAAAAGGTGAGAAAATCTTAATATTGACAGGCAATTTGTGTAAGTTAATATACAAATGTATAAGCTTGGATGTTTTAAGATATTTTTTTAAGTCATGCAATTCTAAAATATTGGAATCCAAATGTTCTTAAAAACATCGAGACATTAAAAGTAAAGTTACATAAGCATTTTCAAATGCTCCTTAAGAACTGGGCAAAATTTAGTCACATTACCGATTACTTTTACTGAACTTGCTAATTTCAAGGGGTTTGGGGAACACTTCAGTTATGACAACTGGTGCCATGCCTACATTATGTCAGCACACTAACGTTTTCTTTAAAAGTCTGTGCATATGAAGTATCTTAATTGAACTTTCGCATTTTGCTGTGAAAACAAATAACTAAGTTGAAGCCAAAGCCCTACCCGCACAACCGCAATTTATTTTACAAAATACATATGGGACTATTTCTATTGTGTGTCCTAAATTTAAAATCGCCGTCAGAAATAAAATCGAATTTCTGCATTAAATTTGCAGTAGATGTTTTCAGAATCGCGATTTTACAAAAGACAGATTTCCGAAAAACCTAATTTACTGAAACAACCACATTTGATTAAGTCGCATGCTGAGATTGTTTTAGTACCATGTTGCTTTAAAAGTACTCGCACTAAATAGGACAATAAAATTTATGCGGGATTAGACAAGTTGTTAATTTACATATAGAAACCATGAAAATAAATCTTAAAAATTAACAAAGGAGCCTTGGCCACTTCTAAATAACAGTTTTAAAATCCGCTCATTTAAAAATTGAGCCTATGATCATTAGACATTTATGAACATAAAAACTAACTATACCTCTCTTACACCAAGTGAACTTTACTGGTTACAGTAAAACAATGTTTGGCATTTAATACTAAAGCTCTTTCAGAGTTCCTAAAAGAGCAAAGCAAATCCACGACGAGTACAGCCAGAATCATGCTTACTTCCGTTATATATACTTGGTAATCCGAAATTTCAGTCGCATCAAGACTTTGCAAATATTAACATCGTTAAATTACTTTAGTTTGAACGATGTATTTGCAGCATATGAAGTTTATTCCACACACACTTAACACCGATCAGCACAACGGTTCAGAAACGCCAACAGCGTATTGAGAATTTGTGCTGCCCGATACGGAATTTAATTTTGAGAGCTATAGTGTGCAACAAAGGAACACACTAGAACATTTTGCTGCATTGCATTAAAGGTGAAAAAATTTATTTAAAGAGACAGTGTCTTACAAAAGTGCAATTTAAGTCTTTCGCTAGTTTCTCGCGTCTTAATCATTAACTTAGCTGTTCTTTGCCAGAAAGGTTTTTAAAAATAGCCTGTAGCTTTTTTTCTTCTATTTTTACTGGAAGAATGTGCGTAAATAAGCTTTAAAGCCTACAAAGTAATTTGTATGCTATGCTTTGATAATAGCTCGAAAGCTCCGTATATACATCGTCACTGTTGAGTTGCTAACAGATTTGCTGTCGGGAGCATGTTAGAAATACAGTAAGAGAGTTCTACACTCAGCTTGAAAAATCTAACTGTACTAAAGTCGTAGTATTAACTTATCACAATACGCTTCCCGAATATACGCTTTTCACTTAACTTTCTGCATGGCGTTTCTACTTCCTTAGCGTATGAAGAAAATGCCGTTGCATTTTCTAAACTAAGCAATATACAGGAAAAATTTCTTATATCTATTTGCTCTTTTAAAATTTTTTAAAGGCTATCAATAACCAAGATGCAGAACCTGCTAAACCCTATTTAATTTAAATGGTGGGTTCTAGAAGAAATATTAGAACCATGGTACCTGCACAAATATATTTTTATAGGGCCCAATACAGGCTCCATAATTGAAATATTTCTTCACTTTCGATGAAATATATCAAAGCAATTCTTAGGACGAGGCATAGTCAAATACAGTCCAATAAACTAAGATATCCCTGTATAATGCTTCCAGTTTAAAACTTGGATATCCTTTTCATGCCCTAAGGAAGGCACCCTCCCCAATTTTAAAGGCGAGTGCGATACCGTGAAGCAATTTCAGCTTGCATGAAAATTTTAAGAAAACATCATATAGCCAACTTTCATTAACTTAAAAAATTGAGAACGTAGGACTTTTTAAAAATTTAAATTAGTTACATATTAAACTTGAGATTTGTTAAGCCGAAGTTTCCTTTTAAGATGCGGAACTCTAAATCAGTTTCAAACACGATTTAGAGATACTAAGGGAAACTAAAATTTAGAAATCTCATTTTGTTGCCGACTAATTTAGCAAACGTAAGCGGAGTTTCCGTTAAGATATTTTTCGGTTCAAATGGATTCATGTCGGATGCTTTCCAACCATGAATCCAGCTTACTACTATGATCTGTATTAAGATTTTTCAAGCTGAGTGTAGGAATCTTCATTGTATTTCTAACATATTCAAAGAGCAACTTCCTCTTCAAATGTTTGCTAGATCGGTCGTTTCGGGTTGTAAGGCTCAAGGTTCGCCAAAGGAAGCACGAAGCAGAAGACTATCATTCAAGAAGGTCAAAAACCAACACGATTCAACCCAAAGCGGTCTGCAGATTTAAAGAGGGCGAGTTGTTACCGATTAGTAAAAATAAAGTTCGATATAGGGTTTAAAGGACGGATATGGGTTGAGGTCTCTTGATTAAATAGAACTAATCAAAAAAATATATCGATACTGAAACCTTGAGCAGAATGTAAAACACTAAACTTCACTTTCCGAAAAGGTTTCTTCACATTTCAACTTACAGTACAATTTTATTCTATTCAATGACAGCGTACTAGTTAAAGAACTTTCGAAAGCATTCAGCAATATATTCCTTCAAGTTACTTTACACTTTATTACACATATCGTGCGAGATCATTCTAAACCATTTCAAATAAATTTTACAGTAATTTTCCAAATTAAACACCTTTATGCTTTTACATTTGAGAAAAGCATGGAGCATTTGGTTTCCATGAGCATTTGCGAGTACAGTATAGCTTATTACAAGATTAATGCCTACATTATATTTACTTTTAATGCAAATGAACTGCATTACGATACCAAATCAGTCAAGTAATTTCACTTTACAACATTAGACCATCAGATTTTCAAAATATGACCATAGAAGCTCAATTTCTCTAACGAAACAGATAAAAATCTTCATGAGTAAAATTTACAATAGAACCTGTCTATGTCCATCTTTGTAAGCTTACCCGTACTGCATCTACTTTTGTATAAAGCTTTTAATTAATGCGATATGTAGAAATATCTAGAAACGTGCGCACCTGTGACAATTTCACAGAATACGTTAACTGTACAAATTGGTGATTTAACCTATTAAATGTGAAACTATTGCCCAATTTACATAGATATTTGAAAGCAAGTCGTAAAAGTAAAATTCTCATGAAATAGAAAGGAATTATCTTTTTGTCCAATATGTCCAAGTATTTTTAGCAGCTCTGGCTCTATGCTTTGGCAAACTGCTCAGACACGTTGATTAAAGAAATAACTAACATCGAGAGCAAAGTAACGTTTCGGAGAAAAAATAAAATTGCGTAAATGATATTTAAGCAAGTAACTACTAAACATAAGAGTCACATTTTTAATGTTAGTTTAAAAAATATGTATGTCAATGAACATTTTAACATTAGTGTTGTATAGGGAGTATTAAAATAAATCGATTTTAAAGTTTTAATGGTTAATTTAAATATAGATTGAAGTTGATTAGAGTTTAAACTTCAGTTCATGAAAATATCTTAATTACAATACGTTCTTTTTGGATCATAATTCTTTTAAACCGAGGTCGAATCACTTAATATGTCTTTGGTAAAAATTTAAACAAATTTTGTGCAAAATGGTGACCGCTTAAGCGAGCTGTTGTGTCATTTATGAAGGTTGTCGAAATCAGACCGTATTCGTAGCAAATATTAGACATTAAAATTAATATTGCATAGGTTTTGTATGTTTCAACTAACCACAGAAATACTGAATAAATCCCCCCCCCCCCAAAAAAAAAAAATATGACGGCCAATTCTTAAGATTCTTTGCAGTAATACAGTTGTTCAGTAAACAGCAATCCAACATTGTTAAAGCACTTTTAAACATTTTATACGCAGAAAATACTTATACATTCCAGATTACCGAATTTACTTTTAACTTATTGAGCGCAACCCTGGGAACCAGGTTAAAGACTCATTACTTCAAGGCGCGAAAAATTTTACAGAAAGAATATTGCGCTCTCTAAGGGTTGATATGCATGTTTTGTAATTAAAAAATACGAGCGAGAAACTTCTGATCTTTTATGTTCTTTTTAATTTAGTTATTTTTAAAATAATGACTGCGTTACTTCTCAACCTCTAACTGGATGCAACCATTCCTTTTAAAGTTTAAACCGTAAAAAAATGTTTTTAAAATTATTGGATATAGAATGCTGGCATGTGCAGATTTCTTTTAGAGAAGACTTACTGTTGGGAGCATGTTAGAAATAGCATGAAGACTTACACTATCATTAAACATTCGTACGACTTCGTGCTCATGTTTTCCGATATTACAATCCTGCACGAGAATAATCTTTCGAGGAAGAGCCTTGGTCCGAGGCCTTTTAAAGGGTTCTAACGCGTATTCAAGTTTGATCTGAAGAAAACCGACCGAACGCCAACCCGTTAGATCGACAGCCGCTCGGTGGGGTCGAACGCGGGCCATTCTCATTTCATTTTTCTACCATGTTAATCTTATATCCCTAGCGGATGGTGGGGACTCTACGAATTTAATACAGCCGCGTCACTTCTGCACATTTAAATTTAAAAACTCTTCCAGAATGAATACATTTAAATAGAAGTTAAATTTCTTTTCACAAAATTGATGTTTTAAATTAACATTTTTAAAGAGTGAAATTTATTTTTCTATAAATATTGCACAGTAAAATCATAAATAGAAAGTACACTAAAGATTGCAAAATTAATCTGCAAGTAAACAATACTGTCAATATTTTCCAATCTTGTCCGAAAATTCATTTTAAAAACAGCCTCCCATACTTAAAGCACTATTTCAATACATTTTGAATTTCACTTCAAATCAACGAAATGGAAGTCTCAAATTGAGAAAGATTAACTTGTACGTTGCTTATTAACTATTTTAATTATTTTTATCTATATCCATTACTTTAATCGCTTGTATTCCATTTTTAACCCATATATGCTTAGTGTCCCTTTTTTGGGACAGCATTTTCGCCATCAGTCGAAAACGTTATTTTGCCTGGCCTTTATTCACGAGTATTGAACCTGAACTCCAGAATCTATTATAACATGAACTAGTAAGATTTGAAGTCCAATTTTTTTTGTTATACGTAATTTTAAAAGAAATCATCCCTTGTTCAACAAATTGATAAATACTTATTGCTGGTATTGGCAAAAATGTCAAAGTCTCAGCAATATCTGGACACAAATTGGTTAATGAGTCCAATCGTTCAGACCAGTATACGATCTCATTTTTCGCTTCCTTAGAGTACGAAACCGATAAATACCGCTGTATTTTTAAGCAAAATATAGGAGTTTTCCTTTCACCTTTTAGATTTCCAATAATTTTCGATTTGTTTGAGTATTTAGATTAACCAAATTCCACTTATCAATGCAGATTTAAAGGGTTCTGGGAGAAATATTAGAACCATGGACCTGCACAAATCAATTTTTGTAGGCGCCAATACAGGTACCATGCTTGAAATATTTCGTCCTTTTAGAAGTAACATTAAATTTTTAGATGGGTGGGCCAAATTTAGTCGTAATACAGTAGTACTTTCCTGCACGATGCTTTTTTTAATTAAAATTACGATATTGCCATACAGTAAAATAGCGAAAATTACGCGTTCGAATACTGATCTGAACTATTAGACTCGTGAAAATTATTTTACTAAAGTAACAGATATAGCTTGGAATAATAGTAATTTAGTTTTGTTTACCTTAGTAACTATTTTCTTAAATTTACTAGAATAGTGTCGACTAATTTCACCTAAACATGGCAGAATGGATTGAAATATGGCTTTAAGTGTGATATTGCTATAAATTAAATTTTAGAATGAGTGAAAAACTAAACAGCATTGTTTACTTTCAGATTGATTTTGCATTCTTAAGTGTACTTATTTCGTGAATGATTTCGCTGTGCATCAGATTCATCCAACCATTTTCCGTTTAAAAGAAATGTGCATGAAATGCCTTGTGAAAAGCGCGTTTCACTTTCTAAATCTTTACAGCATAATATTAGAGCTTTTTACTCAAAATTTAGGTTTGCTGCAAATTTGTTAGAAATATTTTTTGTTAAAAGCTAACTAACGTTTACTCCGGACCGATGACTTGCCAATTAGAACTAACACTCGCTTGTAGAAACTTTCAGTTCTCTACTGGTGTAGAACCCTTTAGACGCAGGTATTTAAGATTTTGTCATTTAAAATTTCAATAGTTTTGGAAACCATAAACGACCCTCCCCTTCGAACAAGTCATCTTTAAACAGACTACACCATATACTAAATCTAATGTAACCTTTGAATAAATTTAATTGCAACTCAATAATTTGCCAAGGTTTTTTTTATTATAAAAAAGAAACTTTCCAGTTAGCTTTCTGAATTCAACATCACTAACCCTCGATAAAGTACACAAATTTATAATGAATTTCAAGAAAATTTGCACACGTAATTTATGTTTGTAGAAATATTTAAAGTGCTTTAACAATGGTTACTAGTACATCTAAAAATTTTTTCAACTGATAATCCGTTAAAGTACACAAATCCGCATTTATCCGCCACATAGTTTATGATTAAAAGAAAACTAAATCGAAACATAGCAGGCAGTTTTACGAAATTTACGTCTTTCAATCTTTCCGAACGTACAGACAAGTTCTTTCAAATCAACGTTAACAGCTTCATTTAAGAAAGCCTAAATTTTGCATAACTTATGAATACTATGTTGAATAAAATGAATTGAGATTTCCCGTTTTGCCATGCTCCGTAAAATTTTACTAATTTACCCTACCCTCTTCCTCCGCAAAAATATTATGTTGATATAAAAGGAGATATGGCACCGAGTCTCCATCTTTCCTAAATGGTTGTTCAGCTCTGGCAACAAGAGTGCAGCATACGCAAATTAGGATTTCCTTGATGAAAGCCTAAAAGACGTTGCTCGGACTGAAGGAGTGAGGAAGCAGGTACACATGTCCGACTGCTGCTGTCGTTTGTGCTGATTGCCCGGTTTAGTAGGGAGTCGTACCGGTTATGTATAATTTTGAAATGCATTTAACAGAATGATATGCTGCATTTTTGTTGAACTAGAAGCAAGATTTGAGATGCTGTATTCTGGGCTCTTTGGCAGTGTTAATTTTGAAACTTAAAAACCTAGCAGGGGGCGCAGGTTACTGTAACACTTTGAAGTGCAGTGTAACCACGGATGATCCCGCTCGGAAGTTTACATTTCCTTACTACTGTGGTTGCAAGACTTGCAAAAACTAGTTTAAAAATGTTTGAAAACATTTTTGATGTTTACATTAAGATACTTCATACACACATTTTTAAAAACCATTTCGTGCGAGAACACAATTTACGAAAATTTGGAAATTACTGAAAAATTTAAGTTACCTTGGTGCTTTTTAAATGGACATAAACAGGTAAAACATAATACATTAATACATAAATTAGAAGGTAATTTTACATCCACTGGAACGAGTAATTTTTGGCTTTAACCTTAACGGTTCCATACATAATGCAATACTGAAATACTATACAAATATAGCTAAGCAACTCTAAAACATGATCTTCAAAAATACTTTCAAATATATTTTTAAAATAGCCGGGGAAGTTTTCAGAATAAGACTGAATAAAAAGTATGTCGAATTTTTATCCAAAGGGATAAGTTACAATTATTGTAAAAACGTTAGTGACCACTAATAAGTTTTTAACCAAAATATTTATAGAAATGTATGTAGTAAAGCAAGCACCTGTTAATGTACAGACTAGGTTACGTGCCCAAATTTATGTTTAACCTGTTAAGTATGCCCCGACTTGTACAATTTTCAATTATTCCGTTTATTAAAATATATACAAATTTAATTTAATCATTCGGTTTCGTCCGGGTTATTAACGCTAAAATGCACGGTTTTAAAATGGCTGAAAATGAAATTTTAACTTTTCAGGATTACTCATGCAATGACAATTTTTAAAAACTTCTGCATGT
>JAWZYV010013017.1:0-133259 GCA_038373885.1 Cheiracanthium punctorium | reverse complement strand
GCTTAAAAGACAAATTTCGCACCCCACGCCTAATTGTTTTTCCAAATTTAGATTTTTCGATCCACCCTATTATGCATGTAGCAAGTTGCTACTTCTTTAGCTCAGATGTTTTCAGTAGTGCTATGAAAATAAAGACTTTAGGTTTTATATAATCGTGTGTTTTCTTATCTTCATGAATGTTCCGTTAATTAATGATTGCAAAAGTAGTTGAAAGGGATCACCAGCTTACGTCATTATTATAAAAACGATCAGCTGGAAGTTGAGAGGTATACTTTTGATGTCTGCCGCAGCGACGGTAATCCGCGCTATGAGATCCTCCCGTGTGTACACAGACGTCGCATAAACGCCTTATTTAAGGTAACATCATTGCAAAAAGTCACACTGGTTGAAATCCGTCGAACGCTGAGGCTATACAATAGGTCACACGCGTCCGAACCTACATGTGTTTTTCGCAATTTTCACCTTCTTAACGTGATCTGGGAGTTACAACCACATTCTATGCGATTTCATCCTCTCCACACCTTTTATTCCCTTCTGAATTCGTCGGTCGAATTTTGGAATACCTGATCTATAATAGAGCTACATGCTAATTTGTCTGTCCTCTAACTGATCAGGGCCTGTTTTAATCCAACGTGTATCAGGTCAGACATATTGAATTCATACACTGTTATAAATAAAAGTTCAACGTTTCACCGTATAACTGGTGAAATGAGAGAGTTACAAGCTATGCCATACAGGTTTCACTGTAATTGAGGTTCAACAGCAAATGCCTTAAGAAAGCCAAGTACCAATTTCCCCATGATTCCGGTGAAATTGAAAAGCCAATCTTTCTTTTAAACTAATATGGCCGCCATTAACTCGAGTTTGGAGGTGAATAGAAAAATATGCACAAAAATGGAAGAAAAAAAACCTTAATTAAAAAATATAGGTTGTCTAAAGGAGCTACCCGTCGAATAACCACATCTAACAGCAATGGCTGTGTACCCTCACTAAAGAAGCGCAGTAACTGCTCATAGCTCATATTTTATCAGAATTCCGTCTAATGAGAGATTATCCTTTATTGATTACTTTGATAAAATAGTGAGTAAAAAGTTAAAGCACAATATTAAATGTTTTACAAGAAAAACGTTAAGAATTGCTGTTAATGCTGAATTTTTTCATTCTGGCTGTACCTTCATTAGTCATGTCGGCTAAGCACTTTCCTCCTATTGGAAGGACGCAGTTTCGGGTCTAGCTGGTGGAATTTTTTTCCCCTGTTTTTCTGTGTGCTATGATTTTTTTTAAATAAAGTGTTCTATTTATTCTAAATAAATCTCGAATATTACTCCTGAATAAAAATTTCTGTAATCTTCCATAAACATTTTCGACCTATCACATACACTTAACAAATTCATTTCATTTCAATTAAAATATATAAATATTCATTCATTTATGTAGAAATATATAAATATATTGAATATGAATTATTTTTCCTTACAAAATTCAAATGGAAGTTTTTTTACTGAAAAGAACAGAAATAATATACCAAATTATACCCGAAATAAATATTTTTATACATACATGCTGTTATTTTAAAAAAAGTAAAAGAGAAAATAAAGAAAAGAAAAAGAACTGCCGTTATAAAAATAAGTTTCTATTCAAAATCTGAGCTTGAATCACATTTTTCTAAAAAAAAAAAAAAAAAAAATGTTTTCCCCAGTTCAACAAAATTTTACAACATTTCAGCGCATTTGATATAATTGTAAATTTTAAATATTTTTTAAAAAGTACATTCATACTAAACAAAAACCGCTTACAAAAAAAAAAAAAAAGAAAAGAAAAGAAAAGCAAAAAAATCACGATTTTCACTTAAATGCATTATGCTAAATCGATTTAAATTTATCAGTAGTATTTTAGATTATTATAACGACTTCAAAAAAATATTCAGGCTCTTATAAAAAAGATACTCCATGCAAATGCAGAGGGCGCTGCCCATCATTCCTCTGCCCTCGATCTCAACATCCATTAGACGTTGAAAATGGGTGTTGTTTGGGGGGATTATTGTTTCAATTTGTGATTGTTTACAGTATCATCTAACGAATTTCGTTAGATGAAAGCTTCTTATTAAATGCATGCACATTAAAACCCAGGTGAGTGAATTATTTCTGATTTTTCAGAAGCTGTGTCTGGCTAAAGTAATTATTTTTTTTCCCTGTTGCACTTTCAATAATAAATTTAATGGCAAACATTTTGTAAATTATTATTTACACGTGATGTGGGTAAAACACTAGATTACAAGTATTTAATAAGGTGCGAATAAGTAATAAATGTTTGATTTTTTGTAAGCTGTCTGTACCACATATGTGTAATTCATTTTATAGTTATATGCCCTTGAAAATAAACAGATAGATTTTAACAGTTTATGCCACTAAATGTATTATTGAAATTAACTTACCCTTGGAGTACACAACAGCATAAAAAATAATCCCTTCTGTTTACCAAAAGTTTCAGAGAAAAAGCTATTAAAATGTATTAGATTTAAAAAAAAAAGAAATAATTCACTCGAACCTCGATCTCGATTTTCTCTTTTACTATACATTTGGTTAGAGAAAAAGCCTCGATCATCGTTCAACTTATAATCGTATGTTTGGTTCTAGATAAAACCTTGACATCGGTTCAAACTATAACCGTATAGTAGGTTACATAAAAAACGTAGATCTTGGTTCGACGTTTCACCTGCAGAATGGTGCTGGGGGAAGCACCAATAAAATGGTGAATATTAGCACCACATATTTCAAAATACTGGTTGCAGCTAAATTGGCACCGGACTTTCGGGGAAACGTTGAACTATATTTTTAGCAGTGTAAGAATACTAACTTTTATGTTTGTTTTTAAAAGCACTTTCAACAAGGTCGTACCAAGGCGGGGTACGACCTTTTTATAAAATAATAATGATTACGTCTTTTTGTGGAAAATTCTGCCTTTTCCACCGTTTAGACCCTACCCGAAATTTTTTTCTGCATTCGGCCCTGACTTTCAAAACTAATTTATTTTATCAACTATCAACTCTAAATACTTAGGCAGATATTCCAAATTAATCGCGAGCGCGTAACAGAAGCCCGTGACAAACGAAAAAGAAAGGCTCTAGTAGTGAAATATCAGGTGATCATGTGTATGCGAAGTTTGAATTCTCAGTCGCGGTTTTTGCTCTGGAAATCTGTTCCGAAATGCACAGTGCAATTTTTTTAATTTTGACACATACAAAGTTTGACGTTCTATGAGTAGGGGTAGTTGGGGTACAATGAAAAAAAAATTACTAATTTTTTTTTTCCTGTTCACAAATCTGCATGTGCAAAAATAAAATTAATGGCCACTTTTAACCTACTCTTTTCCCCATCTAAAAAAAATTTTCATGATTTTTTAAATAGCTTTTTCATATTTAAAAATTTACAAAGGTAAATGTCTGCCAGTGTTTCATTAGGGTAAAATAAAACACCTAATAACACTTAACAAACACTCAAACAATATGAGTCAAAATTCAAATTTCAGCATATATGTTTTATGTAACATTTATAATAAACATTAGAGAGACATAAATATGACATTTGAATGAAAAAAAATTTCATTGAACTGTTATAGCTTAAGATGAAAACATATGCGTCATTCCACGCCAAATCATGCATAAATTTGGAAAAAGTACACAACGCCATTTCAGATTTTCCTCAAATTCTGTGTAAATGATATATCAGAGGTGCCAAGTCTCCGGCTTTTTTCGGGAGATTTCCCACCACTAATTCTTACTTACAAATTTATGCTTAAAATAAGTCCAAATATTTAATCCATAACAAAACTGTCCAAAAATTGTGGTGGAAAATCTCCCGGAAAAAGCCGGAGACTTGGCAGCTCTGATATATAGAATATGATAACTCCAAATCTCAATTTTGAAGGTTCTACGAGTATTAACTATCGAGATATTTTATCTGTAGCGGTTACTGAAATGAAAATTTGTTTCTAAGTGCAACTTCTTTTGCTGATTCCAAAAATGTTATCAAAATTTGCTTATCTTCGATAGTTTATGCATGAGCATTGCATTTGCCAAAAAACATCATGAATTTTTTTCGGCATGTTTCATCAGAATCACGCGTTTGAAATTTTTATAGGTTGTTAAGATGGTATGATACTAGATCCCAAAAAATTTCATCTTGGCTTTCTGCTCAGAAGCTGAGCAAAAAAATTATTAAATTTTCATGTGACTTTTCTTATGTTGGGTCTAGTAATAAGTTCTAAAGAGCGTGTAAAAGAAATGAATATGCAGTAATACCTTTATTCGTCAAACAATCTCATTATTTTCCAGCCTTCACAGCCAGCGGCCAGGCAGCGCACGGATGCCAGCAGCGTAGAAGGATTCATCTTTTGATGCGCTGAAGTCATCAATTGATTTTCGAACTTCATTCATTGAGGGGAAGTGTACAGAAGACAAGGTATTGTTCATCGACCGAAATAAATGATAGTCCGAAGGGGCTATGCCAGGGGCTATATGCTGGGTGGTCCAAAATTTCCAAGCTAAACTTTTTTCGGGAGGCAACGTGTCATTGACCTATTTTCGCAACATGAGGCCTTGCATTGCCATGTAGCAAATTGACGGGGTGCAAGCATTTTCCAGTAAATGGACGTTTACGATCGATTTCCTGCTTCAGTCGCAGCAATTTTTGTTTGTAGTGTTCAGCAATTATACTTTCACAAGGCTTCAATAGTTTGTAATTTAGTACACCCTTCATATCCCTCCCGACAATGGAATGCCTCATGTTACAAAATCAGTCAATTGCACATTAGTAAAGTTTGACTCGGACGGTTGGGACCACCTGGCGTACAGCCCTGGCACAAGTCCTTCGGACTATCATTTATTTCGGTTAATGAACAATGCATTGTCTTCTGTGCACTTCCCCATAGTGGTCTAAGTACGAATATCCATAGACGACTTCATCAAATCAAAAGGCGAATCTTTCTATGCTGTTAGCATCTTTGCGCTACCTGGCCGTTGGCGGCGGCTGCTAGAAAATAATGAGATTACTCTGACGAATAAATGTATTATTGCATGCTCATTTCTTTAACAAACTCTTTAAAACTTATTACTAGACACAATATAAGAAAAGTCACATGAAAATTTAATAATTTTTTGCTCAGCTTCTGAGCAGAAATCCAAGATGAAATTTTTTGGGGGGATGGTATAGGATAAGGTATACCACCTTAACAACATATAAAAATTTCAAACATGTGCTTCTGATCAAAAATGCCGAAAAAATTCATGATATCTTTTAGCAAATGCAATGCTCATGCATAAACTATAGAAGATACGCAAATTTTGATAACATTTTTGGAATCAGCTTAAAAAGTTACCCCTAGAAACAAATTTTCATTTTAGTAACATCTACAGATAAGGAGTTATTTAATAAATTGTGAGAAAAAATGGCCGATCTTAGAGAAAACTTAAAAATTTGCATGGTTAATATCTCTGCAATTAATTCTCGTAGAACCTGCAAAATTGAGATTTGTGGCTATCTTAACCCATAAATCATCTATATAAAATATTAGGAAAATCTAAGTTGGTGTGGTAAACTGCTGATCTGACGTGTCATGACCCATAATATTACTTTTATTAGAGGTTAGCCTATATTTTTCCATTTTAAATTAAATTTACTTAGATCAAATTCAAAAATTAACATTTCTGATTTCCTTTCTATACCACCTGAAGGAACAGGAAGTGGTAGTTTTGATACAATTTGAATTTTTTCAAAAATGTATGTTTCCGAAGAACGCACAAATTTGAAGCTTGAACTTGGTCGTTTGACATACAGTACGTATGTACTCTAGAAAATAATGAGAATGTACTCTGTTCTCTCTACGAAATTGTTGGGAATTTAATGAACTCAAATCATACGGAATGAGAAGAAATTCGCATACCGTATGATTTGAGTTCATTAAATTCCCAACAGAGTACATTTCTTTACATTTAAGTTCACCTTCCTTGATCAAAACACAATTATTTAGAGCGATACTGCTTGTGACATACTTGTTTTGTGAGAATAGCTCATAATCTGTACTTTTTGGATTGTTAGTTGAAAAACAATCTTGATTGTTACCATCTTCGATTCTGAAGAAGATAGAATACGATTTAAAAACAAATCCTTGTTAACGTCATGTAATCTATGGAGATCTCAATCTAAATATTTAATAGTAACATCTTCATTTTAAGTAAATGCATTCACCGGGGGACAATGAAACATGTTACATTGTACCGCAACTTCAAGTGTTTCATTATACCCCAAATTGAGGCTACAAACTAAATGAATTTTTACTAATTCCTAATATTTATTTTTTTAATTCTGACTTTTAAAGTATGAAGACCACACCATAGTCATCACAATATTTGAAAAAGGAATAAATATACATATGAAAAGAAGGAGGTAAAATAAAATTACTTTTAGTAAAGAAATTTACTTTCAATATTGAAAATCCAATAATTTTCTATATCTCTTGCTGTAAAAATGCCATTGTCTCCAAATCACATCAGTAACTACAATATGTATTTTTATAATAGGTGTGTGAGTTTCAACATTCTGTGACAAATCCTATTCATTTTCGAATGTATGTTTCATTGTACCCTAACTTCCCCTATTTGTTCTAGAAAGATGTGAATAATTATTGTATCGTGTTTTCTGCGTTTACTAATTGATAGTAGCATTTATTTAAAATATTCATCTGTTTTGAAAATACCTCGCAAGTGCAGTGTTTATGGATGTCGTTATGGATTTTATCCCGTTAAGAACACTAATTCCAATGGAAGAAAAAAAATAATTCAGCATGTATTGAGCCTTTATAGACGTTTTAGATGCAGGAGGAGGCCCGGCCTCGTGGGAACGGATTTCAATGATCTTTGGCACAGTGGTTGTATACCATGTGAATATAATACGTGTAAAATACTAAGACGCAATACTCAAATACATTCGAGAAAAATTAATATTAATTTTCGAACCACTTCACCAAAACTTCGTGAATGTAAGTCATGTCTGAAAGTAAACAAAGTAGTATCAGTTGATTTTGACTCATCTTTTGATGTTGTAAGGAATTTAAACATTGGAAAACGTCTTAGTGAATGGATGTCTTCAACAGTTTTTCTTGCTTGGTACCTTGTGAGTGAAATTTGTAATAATCATGAAGACTTTTTTTAACCGTGCGAAAACAAGTTCCTGTTTTACACAAATTATGCTCCATACAGTTAAATAGATTAGAACATACCTCGCAATACAAATATCATCAAAAGACATATTGTGTCTTTTGATGATATTTGTACTTTCAATGCAACAGTTTTAGATAAATTAAGCAAAGTTCCATTGATTGTTAGCAAGCGTTTAATGAGTAATTTCATTAAAGAAAAAAATGATGGCCAAATAAATGCAAATAATAATAAACTAAAAGTAAAAAAGTTTAAATCGACTTTATCGATAATACATTCATTGAATGGAAAATTAGCATTTAAATATTTATGTAATATGTAATGAAAGAATTATATTAATTTAAGATTTTCCTACGTATAATTACTTTTTTCTAAACTGCAATTGAGAGCAAGCTATTGAAATATTAACTGGGTTTAAAAATGGGTCATAAATTTTTGCTTGTCTTAAAATTATCCAAATTTCAATCTTTCTAGATATTTTGTTGATTATTGATTAAAAGTAGAAAATAGAAGAAGTAGCATAAGGGTCATTCCACGTCAGATCAAACAGTGCAGTTCACCACACCAACTTAGATTTTCCTCAAATTTTATATAAATCACATATTGGCTAAGATAACCACAAATCTCAATTTTGCAGCTTCTACGAGAATTAATTACCGAGATATTAATTATGCAAATCTTCAGTTTTCTCTAAGGTCTGCCATTTTTTCTCAGAATTTCTTAAATAACTCCTTATCTGTAGAGGTTACTGAAGTGAAAATTTGTTTCTAAGGGGTAAATTTTTAAGCTGATTCCAAAAATGTTATCAAAATTTATGTATCTTCTATAGGTTATGCATGAGCATTGCATTTGCTAGAAAACATCAAGAATTTTTTTCTGCATATTTGATCAGAAGCAAATGTTTGAAATTTTTAGATGTTGTTAAGATGGTACATCACTACATCCCAATCTACATCCCTTCATCTTGGCTTTCTGCTCAGAAGCTGAGCAAAAAATTATTAAATTTTCATGTGACTTTTCTGATATTGGGTCCAGTAATAAGTTTTAAAGAACGTGTAAAAGAAATGCATATGCAATAATTCCTTTATTCGTCAAAATAATATCCATTATTTTCCAGCATCCACCGCCAACGGCCAGGTAGCACACGAATGCTAACAGCATAGAAGGATTAGCCTTTTGATTTGATGAAGTCATTAATAAATTTTCGTACTTCAACCAGTGTGGAAAAGTGTACAGAAGATAAAGTATTGTTCATTGACCGAAATAAATGATAGTCCGAAGGATTTGTGTGAGGGCTATACGTCCAGTGGTCCAAAACGTCCCAGCCTAACTTTACTAATGTGCAATTGACCGATTTTGTAACATGACAACCATTGTAACCATTGTCGGGTGGGATACGAAGGGTGTACTGCATTACAAGCTATTGGAGACTTATGAAAGTTTAATTGCTGAACACTATAAACAAAATATTGCTGCGACTGAAGCAGGAAATCGATCCCTTGTGTGCTAATTTTTAATTTTTTCCTTCAATTTTACCTTGTTCCCACACAGCATAAAGTTATTCATTGGTCATTTATAAGCCATCAGCGTTGAATAATGGGTATATCTATTAGAAGTCCAAGACCCTCCAGATAACATAAAATGGGCCTCTATAAGAGATTTCAGGTGTAATTTCTCTAAAGACTGGACAACGTCTATAATATCCAGGACGTCTGTAAGAGATCTATATCCAAGTAGCATGGATATTAATTAGACGTTCAAAATATCCAAGATTTCTCAAACAGCCCATAAATGGATATCAATATCATATCTAGAATTTCCTAGCAGGATAGGGTAAAAGTGCATTGTGACGCCATAGCTTGCCAACAGCCTCCAGGGACAGTACTTATATTACCCGCGGAGATTTCTTCCTCCTGTACTAATTTTGGTGCTGTCATCTTACGCAAGAACTTCAAGTTACTTTTTATGTTAATCCTTTTAATTTCCTCAGCTGGTATCGAACCGCGGATCCAAAACGTGATAGGCAAGCGTTCTAATCACCAGGCAGGTTCGACTCGAGGAAAAAAGACCAAAGTTTGAAGTGATTGTTGTTTCAATGTTGGAATGAGAATTTTTATGTATCTAAATAAATAAAATTAGACTTTTGCCTGTACACTACTTGGTACTAAAAATTTTTGCGATTTCTATCCGTTTTAAAGGATTTGGACCTCAGTAGGGCCGTAAAAAAAAGTCTGTCTGTCTGTCGTTTTGTAAGTGACGCTTTTTTCCTTCGCACATCACGTATGGCATGATGTGTAAACAAACTCCATGGTTTCTAGTTATGATGTATGAACAAATCCCATGGTTTGTAGTCAACATAATGTGTGAACAAACTCCGTGGTTTTCGGACTATCAATTAACTGCCATGTGAACTGCCTGATATATTAGTAGAAGTGCATGCAGTATAAATCAGACATGTGATGCATATTTTTACTGTGTCAGTTGTTGCTTATGTGCTTTAGAAGTTATGTAAAATAAATTATTAAATTCAAAATGATTGCGTTTTTATTGTTTCTTTACTGCCTAATTTATGATGATCTGAAGATGATAACATGGTGTCAGGATTGTTTTTGATGCATTAAGATTAAGAACAGATCGGAATAGCGGAAAAAGAACGATGGAACTATTCAGGCCACCAGGAGAATTAAAGTTTTCATGTGGAAATCTGAAAGAAAGTTGGCGTCTCTGGAGGCAGCAGCTCGAAAATTACATGCTGGCACAGAGATAGAAGGAAGGCCAGACAAAATGAAAATTGCGATACTACTCAATTTACTAGTTGGTGAAGGACTAGAACTTTTTAACACGTTTAAGTTCGAGCCGGAGGAAGACAAACAGAAGTATGATCAAGTCCTAAAAAAGTTCGAAGAATATTGCCAGCCTAAAACGAACATCGTTTTTGAACTCTATAAATTCTTTTCCTGTGTCCAAAATGAGGGACAAAACATCGACAATTATGTAACGGAGTTAAAAACATTGGCATCCACGTGTGAGTTCAGCGAGCAAGAGCGCTCTATCAGAGACAGAATAGTCATAGGTATTAGGGACAGTGGCTTAAAGGAGGCCTGCTGAGGGAGCCAGTGCTGTGTATAAGAAAGGCAACGGAGATTGTGCGAGCAGCGGATACAAGTAAAGCCGGATTCATACTGGCCGTACCGCACCGCTAAGACGCCGCAATGACGTCACGTGGCGGAGCAACACGGCTCCCGCGCGGCGAGCACCGAGGGTTTGCGCAATATCTGGCAAGAACAGATATTCCGCATCGACCGCAAAGCTACAGCGAATTACAGAAGACACAACAGAGCTACAGCCAATTACAGTGCATTTACTTGCGGCACCGCAAACTCGCCGAGCGGACAGCCGGGGCCGTCGTTATTAGCAACCGGGCCTGACTGTTCGTTGCCACCAGAAGAAATCACTGAATCATTGAGGCCTAATATTTACATTTGCGCTGTTCGATTGTATGCGATTTGGGATTATAAACGTTAATTTATTTTATAATTAAAAAACAAATTTGTTATATTTTTGTTAAAGCGATTTAATGACAAGGTGATTTAGATGTAGGTAATGATTTTTTGAAGATTGCGCCTTTTTTTATGGCAATAAATCAACAAAGAATTCGAACTTTCAGTTCTGAATGTAAAGGTAAGCACTTGTATAACTTATTTAGAAATTCTACAAATTTATAGGATATAAAGCATGTTTTGTGAATTAATATTCATATGTTATTTATAAATTATTTTAATCTGAAATCATTTAACTTGGGTAGTTTATTATTCTAGTAAATAAACGTGCGTTGTAATACTAGTTAGACATTCTTATCTGTTTAAATCTTTCAGTTGAAAATTTCATTTATCATTTATTATAAATGCACTAAATGTGTGATATTGGTTTCAATGCAGAAGTACTGTAAAATATGCTATTAAGTTTTGCACAAGTTTATGTTGAAACTTTAATTGAAGTTAATATTTTGTATAAGCGTTCATTATGCTCAAATTCAAAGTTCCATTTAGACAATGGCTATAATAAAAAGTAATTAATTCAGGGATCGTTTGGTTTTAGTTTACTACAGTGTTTAGCGCAACTTCTGAAAAGGGATCTTGAAAATTTTGTCCTAGAGCTGTTAGTTTATCTTAATTTGTATTCAAAGGCTGTGGAGCAGGTGTTTTTTTTAGGAGGTATTGGAATATTAGTGCTATTTCCTAGTATGGTTTTCTAAAATTTATTATTTTTCTTTGGAGAAGAAAAAATATATGGAACTAACGCTGAAAATTATAAATAATTTTCATTTCGAATGGTAAAATTTTCGATAATAAACTCATTTGAACTAACCAAAATAAAAACAGTTAACAAATGTGTTTGATCATACACTGTTATGTGATTCTTAATCCTTTTGATATATTTTATCTCCCCTTTAAGTTCGTATTACTATTTATGGGACACCCTTTATTGCGTAATTTATTCTAAACTAGCTGCGTACCCGTTCTCCGCCCGGTAGGGAACGAAACTTTTTCTTACATATATAATTTGAATTGATTCCAGTGATTTGGAATCTCAAAATAAGCAAAATGATTTGACACTTGGCGTAAAGTTTCTCATTCGTTATTCGTAAAGTTAGTATAAGTACTGACCTGAGACCATTGTTAGTATTATGATAAAAACTATGTCGGTGTCATTCCCGATCAGAAAAAGAAAAGCGTGACGGTTTGCAGCGAAAATTCCTAACTTTCAAAATGTCTCATTTCTACATCATACTCTTTTTTAGATTTAAGTTATACCACCTTAGATACTACATGATGTGGCGAACCGTTTTATTTTATAGTTAAATAGTTGTGTACCCGCTCTTCGCAAGGCAAGAAAAGAACATTTTCCCAAAATGTGATCATGACTACTTGTGACAAAACAGAATCTCCAAGAAAAAAATGTTCAGTTACAGTCTTTTCTGTTGGAACTACCGCGGAATATATTAACGTGACGTAGAATTACTTAATGTTTAGTTAGCTGTGAAGTAAGATGGTTGTTGTAAGAGGAATAGAACACTTAGTTTCACGAAATATTTATTAATGCGTTATACTGTGCTTTGATAATTATTGCCCTAGATTTCTACTAACTATTACTTATACTATCTTTTATTGATACCAATACAATATATTTTCGTTTTCCAGTCGTTAATACTTAATTTAAAGAAACGGCTTAGATATTTGCCACGAATGTAATCTTTTATTCTTTGGTGACTTTTGCAATTTACGCATTAGTATAAACGATAATCATTTCACTTTATGATTGCCACTAAAACAGCTCTCCATACATTTGTATGCTTAATTATTGTCAGATTGGCCTATTTAGCACCAGGACCCTATTATCTCACTGGCAAATCGGGACTTTGCCCAGTGCCTCCGGTTCGAAATGGTCCCCAATTTCAAATGTTGTTCTGAAATATTCTTTTTTATAAACATATTTTATGAAAAATAAAACAAATTTCATAGATGGAGGCCCCAAAATTCATCAATGCCAGGGGTCCCTGTTTGGTATAATCAGGCCCTGTTTAGCACCGCAAAATATTTCTTGCGATTCGAAAACGTGTCCCGTTTAAAATCTCAATTGAAAATAATGCTGGATAATTCACTGGTGAAAAAACAGCATTCAATTATTTTTCTAGCAACGTAAAATAAAATATGGAATTATTTCATGCGTGGTGTATGGTGGTGTGGGTTCGTTATTCTGATTGAGTTTCGAAAGGGGTTTTAAACTCGTGACGTCAAAATGACTCGTGACGTCATTTCACATGTGAAAACTCTGTTATTTTAAAGTAATTTTATTTATTTTTTTTCAGCTGGCAATTTTAATCATTGTTACTGTTTCCAAGACTACCAAACCGCAAGATATGCCGAAATTTTTAAGCATTTAAGCAGCTGCGATTGAAATGAAAATCCTTCTTCACTTAAAAATTCGTAAAAATTCTCCTAATTTATATTTTTCCTCCGTTCTTCTTTTAAAAGTGGGCGAATTGTGTGCTCCGTCTTTTGCCTAAATATAAAAAAGTTATGACAGATAGAATTCAAGATGCAGCAGTTTTAAAAATATTTTACGTAAGTCAGCGTCAAATTGAATTTGATTTGAAAAATTCCCAAAAATCTGCAAATTATGTTACACAGTCCGAACGAACAGTTTTTAAAAGAAAATTTTCTCCTCTATACGATGCTGTAAATATCGATTTCTTGCGAGTGCAATTACTGGCGTTATTATGTATTACGCAAGAAAAATCGCTAAAAATCTGACAAAACATAAAATAAAACATTTTCTAATTCGAATTTCGAAAAAATAGCTTCGAGGTGTGTCGAGACCCGTCTTGGAGAATTTCCGTACAAAATTTGGTAGGTCTACGATCACCCGTTTCGGAGCTACGCGAGACACAGACAGACAAACGGACAGTTTACACTCTGTTTTATTTATATAGATGTTTCTCGTTAAATTAATTTACATTATTTTTCATGTAAATACCAAGGACATGCAGTGCACAGGTTGTACTTATAATTATAGCAAACATTCTTCTGATACCTACGCCTTACAAAAGATTGAAAATTAAATAGTATATTAGTACTTAAATTTTTTTATACGTGAATTGTAAATATCAAATATTTTAAATTCTATTTCAGCTCCTCGTCATATATTCTGTTAATATATTAACCGAACAATATTTAATAAATGAAAATTTAATAACTATTAGTTAAATTTATTTTAAAAGTAATAATGGTTGTAACTGCTTTGAAAATGTGAAACTTAAACATTCAGTATAAAGAAATGTATAAAAATGTCTGTATCATTTGTGTATTCGTTTACTTTAATGTATACTAAAAGTCAGCTTAATTTGTTCATGTATATTTAAAATCAAGATAAAATAATGAATCATGAGAGTGAGCACTACTTTGTTTTTCTTTCAAATTACATGCATCTATTTACTTTAATGTAACGTGTATCATAGTAAAGAAACTGTTAATGCGTTCGTACTTGAATTAGTAACACAATCATGACTTAAAACTACGTTAAATAACGTTTCAAAGCATCGGAAAGCTTAAAAATTGCTTGATGTATACGGGAAGACGCGAGCATCTGTAGGCCTCTTTCGATGACTCATCGAAATACACGCGCAGGCCCGTTACTAATAGCGAAGGCCCGGGACAGCCAACGGTCCAAAACGGCGAAACAGTACGGCATGGTTGCGGTGCAGCGCGGCAGGTATGAATCCACCTTTAGGAGCAACTTCGATCCATTTAGGAGATGGCAGCGGCAGCTTCTATATTATTCTAGATTAAGCCGAAAAGCTCGAGAACTTTTAAGCAGCCAAAAATAACTAAAGAATATGACTTTAAAAAGTGCGGAAGACATCACAAACCTCGAGAATAACCAGCGTTTGGAAAAGTATGTTCTAAGTGTAAACAAAAGGATCACTTTGCCGTAGGGTGTACACAGTGGCAAAAGAAAGTTAATGATGTAAGCTGCGGAAAAAAAAGGCCCACTTGCTCTTTATTTCGCCGTCGTTCGTCGTACAGTAAAGTTATATATATCATTCGTTTGCAAATAAAGCGTACTTTAATTTACTATTAATTTAGTTTGCATCAGGGGCCGTCTTCATATTTAATTCTGCATCAACTTCGCTTTTCTCTATGGCAACCCCATATTTTGACTTTATTAAACGAAAGAAAACCTTCAAATTACCCTGAATATCAATTTTCACCAATTTTCTACGATAATTTCCGGAGATATTGCGAATTAATTTTTGCGCGTTTTTAAGGGACTTTCTGCAAATTGAAAAACGCTATTTGTAGGTTCCGAACTTTTCGACTTTCATTAATTTCGCTCGCAAGAGTTAAAAGAAATTAATATTATTTTCACGGAAAATATTGTTTGCATCTCTCTTAAAGTTTTTTGTACTGAGAATATCAAGGGTAGAAATAGAATATTTAGTCTGTGGTCCAAATAACCCGTGAGTTCTTAACTTCCTTGGTTCGCACACATGATTTAAGGGAAAAATGCAAAATGACTGCTCACGATTTTGAAAATCTTTGTAATTTTGAAATTGTTATTGAGTATTTCCGTTGATGGTTCTCTTAGACAGGTGAAATGTTGGCAGGAGTTAGAGGCTGCTCTCTGTTCTTCTGACTACAAGCTTGAATATTACTCAGCTATGGTCGAACTTGAAGAATGATTTCCTGATAGAAAATATATTTGTTTGAATTTCATGTAAAAAACGCAATTACTTTTGTGCCGACCCAATATTATCACTGTGTTTGTCATTTCACTTTCTCCATTTAATACTATCGTCTGCAATGTGCAATATTCTTAAGACTTTTGGCGGTATTTTAATTTATAGTTAGATGAAAATTTAGACAGAAAAACGTGATTTTGAATGTTTGATAAAGTATGGGGAAGCCCAAAGACCTAATGTTTCCGAAATTAAAAAAGGTCACATTCACGCCTGGAAAGTTGAGGATGTTAGTTTTTCAGAAATAGGACGTTATATTAGAAGACATACATCTACTGTATCTAATTCTATAGCTGGAAAATATTTTATTTAGGGGAATATGGTAGCGGACGCAACAATAGACGCTTTATAGAATCCCTATCAAACTGTAAAAACCTCTAATTTATTTGCTTCAAAATTTGATATTTTTAATACTGGTATCTTTTACTGTGTTTTTGCACAAAATAAATCGAATTTACGTTTATTGTATGCAATTTCAAAACATTTTCACTTAATAAATTTATTTACGGTCCCTTAACACGTGAAAATAACACATTTTATTTAATATAAATTAAACTACCGAACGTAAAAATTTGAAATTTTGCACAGCCATGTAATATTAATTTCTGCATCTTTTTCCATCGAAATTTGGCTAGGTCGCTATTCATAATTTTTTTTAATATTAATTCAATAATTCATAATTCATATTAATATTTTATTAAACAATCATCATAATAGTGAATTATGTTTGGGTCGTTTAGTTCTAATAGTACGAATAAAAATCAGCTTCTTACTACCAATATTATATGAGATATGAATTGAAGAATGAAAAAATATTTTAACATAGGGGGAGGGGGATTTGGGGTGCTCATAACTCACTCATTTTCTGTCCAAATTTATTGAAAATTGGTGTCCGGAGTTAAAATGAGCTAAATTTTTGAAATATGAAGTGAAATCTAAGGGTTGCTATTGAGAAAAAAAAAGTTGGTGCTAATTTTAATATGTAGATGGCCCCTTATGCAATTTTTATGCATAGCAAATTAAAGTGTACGTCAATCGTCAGCGATTGGTATCTGTAACTTTGCTGTACGACGAACGACGGCCGAAAAAAGTACAAGTGGGTCTTTTTTTTCCGCTTTTTTTGTACAAGAGTGCCCTGAAGATGAACTCTTGTACGTTCAATCAGTAGTAATGGATAACACTGTAAATGCAGTAAGGGAAAATTCTTGGAATAAAGTTCTTAAAAATGTATGTTGGTGAAAAATATTTTAATGTCAAGTTCAAACTTGATACGGGAACAAATGTAAATATCATTCCAGAGTGCATTTTACATAATTCTAAAGTTGATTATGTGTTAAAAGCAGGGATCCGTAACTTAACGTAACAAAATTGTAACGTTATTCGGCCTTGTAACAAAATAATTCGTTATACAATTTTTATATGTACAAATAACTGCTTGATTTTCGTTATGTATTAGTTACATTACATTTTGTATTTTGTTATCGTACCGTAACAAATCTACAGAACGCAAATAAATACGTTATTGCAATAACGTTATTCAGAATAACGTTATTCAATGGTATACTTATTATAACGTTATTCCGTTTTGTGTTATACTCAGAAACTGAACAAAAAGTAACAAAATGCATTCGGTTACTCATGCTAACCCTTAGTTTATAACGTTAAACTCACCTTACTATTTAATAACGATACAGTATCAATTAGTTATAGAATATAGCATTTCGCTGAATAACATTTTAAATACGGTATCAAACCATAACGTTAAAGGAACAGAACGATATTTTCATACTGTTATAGCTGCATAACTATATGCAATAATATTGGAACATTTCGTTACAAATTATAACAAATTGGTGTCAATATATTTAAATACGGTATAAGATCTAACGGTTCAAATAACTTAAAATATTTCTGATCCGAATCAACGGCTTTTCGGACTGAGAGGAGGGTGTAAGATAAGTGTTGCGTGAGAGCCACCCGGACTTATGTTTTGTATGTAGCACACACACGGACATAGGGGCTGTCCAGGAGCAAGGGCTTCGGAAGCATGGGCCAAGGGGATCATTTGCCTCCCCCCTAGATTATTATATACCGTTCTTTCTCTGCTTTTTAGTTTTTTTCAATACGATAGCCATATGTTGAAACAATCTTTGTCCTCCCCCCAGCCCCGCATCGGAAAATTTTGTGCCGACGGACGCCCATGTCCAGGAGTCGCGAGTCAGTCGGTATGATAGGGGTATATTGAATAATATAAGGGTATATAAAGGGGTACATACAAAGCCATTGCTAAGACTTTATTTAAGGAGGGGAGATATGTCGATAAACTGCCAAGTCAAATATCGGTTTTTACCAACTTATTTATTTTTTTATCAATTATATTACCAACTTTTAATTTTGCCAACTGGGTTTGTGTAATTTTGTCAAGCGTATCAGAAATGAATTATGATTTTATTTATTTATTTATTTATTACCAAGTTTGCAAATTTGGAGTCTAATTTTGCCAAGTTTAACAGAATTTTGCGAGCCTCCCTACCCCACCTCCTCCTTTAGCAAGGGCCCAGTGTACATGATCTTGAAGAAAAACCTTTTTTTCTAATAGCTAGTGCATGTGCTAGATTACTTGAACTTCTAAAGTCGAGATTCCAAAAGGAGTCAATTAAGTTTATTATTCCAGGGACGTATTGGGGATCGAAAATAACTTTTCGCACTTTTAACAGATTTCTTCTTCTATTTCTGCTTACTTTTTAAATAAAAAAATTAAACATCTCTGGGGCACAGTCAGCTGGGACATGCCACCTTTTTACGATTGTAAAAACTGTTTTGGATGAAGTGGAAAGTCTCAGCGTTTTGGCTTATCCCGCGGTTGTCAGTCTGACTCTGGAGTTTTGGATATTGAAGAGAAATCGTTTTTTATTATCTGGGTTATTTAAACGTCTAAGCCGAGATTCCAAAGGGTGTCAATGAAAGTTTTAAATCAGCCGAGGTTTCAGGGACGTTTTGAAGGGTGAAGATTATTTTTTTTGTGTTTTAACTGTTACTTGTTTTCTTTTTCTTTTGTAAATGAAAAAATAAATTTGTTGGTCTATTAATAAAATGAAATTAAGGAATTCGAAATTAGAGGCGTAGAAAGGGATATATATCCCCCTTGACGCCGAAATTTTTAGATCAGTTACCATGAGCTTTGAGATTTTTATGTCTTGAAGAAATTACATTTATTTATTCCCGACACTAATGCATATTTTTACCCCGAATAAATTACCCTCTACATTTCTGGTCAAGGTAGTGAAAAGGTTGGGAATCTGAAGAGAATTTCGACAACATTAATACATTTTAAGAGACATACTGGTTTACTGTTTAATACCAAAAGTGATATCGTTCTTTTATAATTGCCGACATTAGCCGATCATTCTCGCTACTTTTTTTTCGGAAGGGGGGGGGGGATTGGTAATATGAAGTGCTCGAAAATGATACAGCTTGTTAATTAGAAATATGAATGTCTCACGTTTGAGTACCTCATGCGTGCTTAATCATGTGTACTATGATTCACGTTAACCACAACAGGGCAATAATTTGCTAGTGACAGTTCTGGATCCGCGAGTAAAGCTTCAATGAACAAAAGTGAGAAAATTCAGAGTCAAAATAATTTTATTTATGCTCATTCAGTACATATAAGTATTACACGATGCTATTTTCCATTTAAATGTTAACAGAAATGTGTAAGGTGTGTAAGACAGACATTCACTGTTTAGTACAAGGACTAGTTTCTTCATGCTTCGAATCCTCACACTCACACGTTGTTAGAACTACAGTACTATTAAAATCAAGCATGTTTTTCAGCGTCGACATAATTTGTCTTTGTCTACATGCCTTGTCACGGCGAGGCTCTTTTCAGATGTGATTGCCAGATAAAGCGAAGGGGAAGGGGAGAAAAAAATGTTGAAAGTCGCAAAAAGTTTACAATTTTTGATAATTGATCGCCAAGTTTGGTGTCAAAAATACGTCTTCAAACCCCCAAGCTCTGTGATATCTTCCAAATTTGGCCAGAAACTGGCAAACGCGACACATTATTACAAAGGAAAAGTATAGTTAGAATATGCCTGGCGAAAATTGTAAAACAGTTTTAGAAGGCGATTTTAATATAGTTCTCAATTCCGAGGATGTGTTTTATGGAACAGGAAGACAAATATGGTACACTCATAGATTACGATACACTTTCCAAATGGTATTTATAAAGGTGAAGTATAGTTAGAATATGCCTGAGAAAGATTCTTAAACAGTTTTGGTGGGCAATTTTAATATAGATTTCAATTTTGAAGAAGGGTTTGTGAACAAGAAAGACAAACACGGCACACTCATGGATTATGATGCACATTCCAAACAGTATTTAAAATGCTGACGTATAGTTGGAATATGCTTGTAAAACAGTATGTTTTGTAAAACAGTTTTAGTAGGTGATTTAATGATAGATTTAGAATCAAAAGATGTGTTTTATGGAGCAAGGGAAAAAAATACAGCACAATGAATAATGATACACTTTTCAACTTAATGAAATAGGGAATAAAACTAGAGAACAAGCATGGACTATGATATGCTTTTAATATATAGCACACAAGTGCGTATTTAAAATCTGTGTTTCAGATTTTAAATATGCACTGTGTTCTTAAGTGTTTCAGATTTTAACTTTAAAAAAAAATAATACAGCCAACTAGGAAAACTTCAAGATTGTAAAAGTCCTGTATTTACTTTGAACAAATAACTACATCTTACATTTTAGCAGTTTGTTGCTACGGCCAGGCAAGTAAGGCAAAATAGTAATTAAAAGGAACATTCAGATAAAAAATACGATTTTCGCCAGTTCTACAGGAACATTTTGACTGACAGTGACTTGAGTTTGATTCACGGGGATTATGTAACTCACACGACATCACAAAAATTTGTCAACCCAGATGTCTTCTGACTTAAAACTCGGGGCGCAAAAAAGGAAAGTTGTCAAGAGCTGTAAAAAAGAATTCGTTTACATTATGGTCTATGGATAGAAATGCTTGAAAGTGCGCTATTGCATCTGCAGAAAACCGTCCGAAACTGTAGACCGTTAGATCGACAGCCGCGCAATATGTCCGAACGCGGTATCATCACACTTTGGCTATCGACCATACTCATTGTCTTAACACTAGTGTCTAAACGGCGCAATCGATTGAGCTCAAATTGAGCTTGTATGTTATAGGTCACGGTCGCATGACCTGCATAGATTTTCGTGTGTGTAGTGCTAATAATTTGTTCACAGGATTGCAAAAGTTATTCTTATGCATTTCGGCCTAGGAACGCAAATCAATTAAAACGTACTAGTGTTTAAATGGTACATTCGAATGGTACATTCGGATCAGTTTAAACAGGGTATGTATATTATAGATCGCCGTCACACAGCCTTCTTTATAACATAGTGAACTTTCTTGTATTACTTCAGTTTTAAAGTATTTCAAAGACTGAGATAACCATTCCCCTCTTCTTTGAAATGCAAGAAATTCCCTTAAAAGTGCTCCTATAAGAACCCATGAATGACGACACGATCCATAGATTGAATACTATTGATTTATACGAAAGTTAATGCGAGTCATGGAACTGACTTCACGCTAGATATACACTTACAGAATTTAGAATTATTTTTAGGTTAAAAATGCAAAATAAAATACCAGGGACCAAATAGCTGCCTGGTTTGTCGTTGCTTTAGTGAGGTTTTTCGTATATGTATTATATTTCTAAAGATAGGTTTATATTTTTTAATGCTGACAAAAAGATTGTACGGAAATCTATTTGGGCGGTCTATTAAACAGTCCTTTTCGTTTGCACATCACACCGTTGTTAAATCACAAAATAAAAATATCATTAAGTTCAAAATAATTATACAAAATAAACGTCTCTTTTTAAAATAAAAAATACGGTGAAGGGATGGCATACCGCCTCAAATACAGCACTTCTATTCTGATTGAAAAGCAATTCGTATCGTAAATTTATAGACGAGAAATTTTCGTGAGAAATATCGTGTGAGACAATTCTCTGTCTCGTCTAGCGTCTCGCCTTGCTAAATATTTCCTTTCTCGTCTCGCGTCTTGCCTCGAAAAATTTTCTCTGTTTCGTCTCGCGTTCTAGTCTCGCATGCTAGACAGGAACGCGAGACGATGCGATGTATCTCGTGTCCATCCCTAGTTGCAACTCTGCCGGATTAAAAGTGACTAGAATCACAGCGAAAAATGGATAGAAATGGCTAAAAATTATTTCGATCTGAGAGAAAAATAAATTACTAATAAACTAATTGCAATAACAAAACAAAATTTTGATTTTGTCTCGTTTTGAGGGAAGGTGTCCTTAAAGGAATAAACTGTAACATCCAGTCAAGGTGCCCTATTGTGTTGTAGACATTCAGACAGTCGTCTGCGAAGTTTTGTTTCGCTGTCGCAGAATGTCTACGCTTTTAAAAAGACGTAGACCATCGTTTATACCGTCATGTTTGAGCATGCGCATTATAAAATAAATTTAAATAACATTTAATGATGCAAATGGAGAACTACAGACACGAACAAGCAGAATGGACCTATATGACTAACGACGTTTAAAATGGCTAGAATTGGCAGAAATAGCTTCAAACAGGAAGAATACGGCTTAATTCCTTAAGTTCTGATTTTCTGATTGTCTGAGGTGGGCGATTAGATGGGATATTTCGGTGAAAGGTCTGGACATACAAAGTCAAATGTAAGTCATGTAATCGAAGAACCTTTCTGCGCTGTTATCTTTTGTCGCAAACATAGCCAGAAGTTTTTCTGGAGAAGTTGTGAAAGGCAGAGGTGCACCCTGGCACCGAATTATAAAAAATTTTGAGGGAGCTCGAATGATTCGTTGGGACGGGGGGGGGCGTTAGAAAATACTATCCAATAGTTTAATAGTTTCCATAGAATCAGGAATTTTGTAATTACGTTCCAAAATGTGCATTTTCCATTATAATCATTATATTAAAAAAATCTTTTTACATTTCAGAAAATCTGCATAATTGTTTCAAGTATCCTATCTTAATTTCAAATTAAATAAGTTTAAATGGAGCGCATAAAAAAGTATATAATTTAATAGACATGAAAGAAATAATGTGTTTTTCGCTTTTTTTAGATTACGTCGATTATCAACTCGGGGGATCTAGTCCGAGGGGAGTGCTCTCCGTGGGTGTTTTTCTAAGGGGTCCTAAACTGTATTTACTCAAAGTTTCGGAGAAAATCCGGGAATCTCCGGAAGGCTAGGTAGGCGGATGCGACCTGAATTTAAAACAGGCACTTTCCGTTTACTAGTTGAGAGCGCTATGTGCTCGGCCACTGGTGGGGCACATCAATTTTTTTAACTTAATTTCAAAAAAAGGAAGAGGTTCTATGTTAAACGCGTATGATTTTTTAAAATAACTTTCACTTTCTTTGGTATAGTTTTGGATCAATATATTTAAAAAAAAAGGGATCAATTATCTTTTATTTCGCATTAGAAAATTTCACGATTGCAAAACTCCGAGTATCCGCAGATAATCTTCAAGATGTTTCTTTATCCACTCATCTTGCTTAGCCCTAAAAACTAATACAATTTTCTAACGGTCTTCTAACACATTGCTATCAATTCAACTCTGTTTAGACAGAAAGATTCGAAAATCGAGATTCGAAATAAACTTTAAATTTGCGCTTTCAGCTTTTATTTATCAAAAATTTATTATGGTTAATTTTTTTAAGTTTAAAAAGAGTCTTTTTTATACAAACCCAGTATTTGGTTAATTGTTGAAAACTTTTTACTATGGATAATAATACTTTCATCACGAAAAAGAGTTCGCTTAAATATTACGAATGATTTATCGAAGAATGGTTATTACAAGTGTTTCAGGCTAAGGAAGTTGTGTGAGAAAAAGGGAGAAAACGTGAGGAAAATGCAACCCCCTACACATTTTTAGTTGCTTTTTCCAACGATGTATCTAATCAGGGATTTATAAATACAGGGTGTGTCACAATTCTCTCCCGGGTTTGGAAGGCTTATAAAAAATAATATATTACCGATACGGCAAGATATCTTTACTGAAGATATCAACACAATAGGTTTTGTTTCACAAATCACGAGCTTCCTGTATCTCTAAATATATACATATAGAGTGTGTCACAATCCCCCCCCCCCTCCGGCTTTGGAAAGCTTATAAAATATATTACGAAGACAGCATCAAAGTTGACTTTACGGGGAAAAGAAACATTACAAGTTTTGTTTTTCACAAATAACCAGCTTCCTCGTCGTTGAATTGGTCGAGGCTCAATCGACGACAATCACCTTCATCCGTGGCCACCACGCTCTCTAGACCATAAGTATGCGATTTTTTTATGGAGTTATATAAAAGATCATGTGTTGGTGCCCCCTGTGCCTCATTTACGCCAAAGGATCACAACCGCATTCGCTACCATTGATCGCGACAAGTTAAAGCGAGTATGGGAGGGAAGAATTTGACTTTAGACTTGATAGCTGCCACATCACGAAAGGTTCACATATTGAACATTTATGAAAAAAAAGCTTGTAACATTCTTTATTCAATAAAGTCAACTTTGTTGCTGTATTGGTAATATATTTTTTAATGAGCTTTCCAAACTAGGGAGGGAATTGTGACACACTCTGAATATATGTCTGTTCTTCTGTCTATCCTCTGTAAAGTATTAAGATAAATTCTAATATTCTGCGGTTTCTTAAAAAAAACGAAAGTAAAATTAAAATTACAAAATATTTAATTTCATTTAAAAAATAATTCCTTGTGTGGGGGGTCTCTTCGCCCTCCTGCCCCCGCACTACGGGGTGACTTTCAAGTGTATGTTCGGGGGTTTCGGAGGCTTACTGTATACCACTGCTAGGGGCGTAATCCTTGTGAGGAACACCTTCCAAACATTGTGTTGAGGGGGCGCAAAATTCAAACCCTGCCAGAAGCAATCATGATACCTCAGCTACAATGCTGTTGCTCTTTCTTCTCAACTGAAAGCTGTCGACAACCTCAAGTTTGCGTTTTTCTTTACCCCTCCAGGAACAAAACAACCCTCTGCAAGAAAGTCGGCCCCTCAGTCTCAAGGTCATCTTTTTATGGCTATTTTATCTGCTAATCATCTGCAAAGTCAAGAAATATCTCTTGCTACTTCTGACTAATTCATTTGAGACGATTACTTCTCACAAAAGCCTTTGAGGAGTTCTTTGTGAAAAAGCTCCGTATCCACAGGCTTTTGTCTTATCGAAAAATAGTAGCACCACACTCTTAAGAGTTTCAACCAATATAGAAAAATAAATATTTGACAGTAGAAAGATTCAAACGAAATTTTTGAGGGCGCTGAAGCCCCCACAAGCCCCATGGAGTCGACGACTATGGCCGTACATATATAAACTTAAATTCGGCTTGATGGAAAAATATTAAAGCTCATGCTAAAATTACCCGGGGAATGATATATCCCGATATCCTCAACCCCGGCTTCATGTGTTCTTAGATCGTCGGTCTTCTGTCAAATGAATTTATATATTTAAAAGGGGACAATGTGATCATGCTTTACTCATGCTCATGACTGAAAACTCATCGTGGTCATGGTGCACGAACTGCTACAAAATTTGTACAAAATTTCTTCGGAAGACAATAAATCAAATAGTACAAATTGACATAGTTTCTATAAAACTAGGCGCAGAATTTGAATACGGCAGCTTTACGATTTCACATTAGCTCTGTCTCGGTATGTTGGAACATTCAATAATTAAGAAGAGGAGGAGTAGAGATTACAGTACTTACATTTTTTGTACTGATATTTTTTTAAACATTACTTACGTTTTTTCTCTATTACGTACCATCATAAAAGTACGCTTATTCACTATCTCAGAAACCTCTTATACCTCATTAACGGTAAATAGAACTGACCATGGTCTCTTTATGATTTTGTGATTTCTGTTTAGTTCAACCATGGGGGCCGGGAGGGTGGTGAAAGGGGGCGCACTTGCACCACCCTGGAGTTTGAAAAAAGTATAATTAACCTGAAAATATAAGTATAATTTGTTTTACACTTAAGACAGATAAAAAAATAGCCTGAATGTGTGTGTGATTTTTGAATTCTACGTGTAACTGTCGCATTAAATTAGCTGTTTAGACCTGTGTTTATGGCTTAATATTTTCTACCATTGTACATGAATTTGAAACTTTTGAGAAGTCATCCACATTTTTATTTTGGATAATGTTGGCGCATGCACATGAGCCCTCATAATGTATTGACCAACGCTTACGGTCGTAGTAGTGTTGAATGCGTCACGGCATGTGCCCGCAATTAGGAAAAACTATTTTGAAATTGTCTCGATAATATTCGAGGTAGACGGGACTGGGCTTGTCTTGAATTATCGAAATCATCAAATTAATAAACAGATAAATGGAAATAAATCAATTTTTGTGATTTGAGTACATATTTAAATGAAAAATGTAGTTACATGTAATCATATTACTGATTAGATCAGGTTAATTATATCAGAATACAATTATCAACTGTTTTGTATTGACACGTTGACTAGTTTCCGAACAGCAGTATTGCACCATTGCCAAAGCAGCGTGTCAATACTGCACAGAAATGTCTATGAGAACATCTACAGAAAAAATACACCCACTTTCTTTGGAACAGGGATTTCTGATAGGGCTTCCGGGTGCACCAAGTATTTGAATTTTCGTCCTGCAATTAAAAAAAATTGCCTGTTTCATGTGTGTTGGTCATTATTTGGGAGCTAAACTGATTTTTTCCCTAACTGAGATGTATGGAAAACTAGAACAATCGAGACTCGAACTATCCAGACTCTATTGTGAATATGATTAAATACAATTATTTTAGGACTTAACGCTTAAAGTTTAACATTTCTTTTTAACAGGTAATTTTTCAGAGATTTAAACTCAAAAACTGTTAGATGAAAATTTGTATTTTGAGTTTTTTGACATGGTGGTTTTTCAAATATTAAGTGAAGGCATCACTGCGTCATTTTCGAAACTTGAGCTCAGTTTTAATACGGGATGTCCTTGCCAACTGCACTTAAGGAAAACCTGCAAATGGGCTATCTGTCATAGAAGGAGCAGGTTACCTTGGGCAGAGCACTTTTTAAAGGGTTCTTACGCGTTTTCACGTAACATGTGGAGAAAACTGGCCAACACTGAAAACCGTTAGATTGACACCCGCGCGGCAGATCAGAACTATTGACCTTCACATTTTAGCCATCTACCATTTTCAGTACTGGACATGGCGGGGCCCACCCCTAAGCCAAAAATTGCTATATACATCAATGCTAGACAAAATACATTTTTTCGCTTCATTTTTTCTGGGAAAAGTAGTCTATTTGAATATTAAACAATGTTATCAAAATTGCATAAAATTTAAATAATTAATTATTAGTATACTTAAATTGAGGTATTACTAATTAGGCCAAATTAATAGTTTAAGATTTTGTACTTTTCAGCTGAGACAAAATATTTATGACGATGTTCATTTCACATTTTCATGCTACATTTTCCAGTCAAGACTCTTTTTCCTTCAAACGCCAAATAGTCTAATTTTTTATATGCATGTATACACGCTGCAACCGTTCGTGGAACACCTGGCATCTTCGAAAGGGTACGCCAATCACTTGCTAGACACTACCAGCAAATTTGAGCATTTACAATAGAGCTTTTTCATTCCTTTTGCATTTGCTATATTTTCACCTACACTTTTTATTTCTAACCTCACACTGCTAATCTGCTATACAAAAATGCTTCTTTATATGCATTTTATTTATTCTTAAAGTTGGGCCTATGAATTCAGGAACATCCTGTATTTGTGTATATCTTGGGTGCACCCTCCTGGAAATGATCTTGCCGGCACCCTTGAATTCAATCGTCCTTCAGTGAGTATGGATGAGTTATGCAAAATACAAAATTAATTTTCGCCCCGGATTTGGCGATATTTCGGCAAAACTCACCAAGGTCGATGAAAAATAGTAGGATTTTGGGCATTGATCAAATGACTGACAACTGAATTGAACAAGGACTGACTACAGTACGTAATATATTGACGATTTCCATAGACATTAATGTCTTGAAATTCTTTTCGGTGGTCCTGTAAATAAACTCTCAAGTACATTGGAACCGAAAATCGAAATGCACAACTAGATGTAACAAGAATCTTGGATGAGATCCAAGAAAATGACATCTTTATAATTTGTTGATGATATGAAATTTCAGCAATCTACGACCAATAATTTTTGAGATATAAGGATTAAATACATATAAATGTACACCAAAATTCGCTAATCTTGACGACTTTTGGCGTAATTTTTGAGGGAGCCACGTGACCGTCGTTGCACCATAATCTAACTTCATGCTAGGATGGTATTGTGCTTGAAAAGGCTGAATGTCTCTAAACCTGCCATTTGACCTTAATGTGTTGGAATTTTTTACGTGTTCCTGTAGAAGAACTATAAATAGAGACACTACTTTCGGTGGAGAGATTCATTTTGTGATCCTTAACAACATATATCACTTTTATTCGTTTGAAATAGCCTAATACTTTTGAAATACGCTATAATGAATTTCTGCCCATAGACCGTAATGTATGAAAAATCTTTTGGGTGGCAGTAAAGATTGGATAAGTTTATAAACGTACCCGATGTTTTAATAGATGAGCGAGATGTTGAAAGAACATGTCCTGGAATTTGAAATAAGGCCGTGCGGGGATTCTAAAGATTGAATTATTATTTACATAAAAGGACCTGATGGTTGTTGGTTGCCTTGTAAATGGCTGGCATCTAAAAATATATGTGTGTTTTATAAATCCAATCTTATCTCAAGATATTTATAGTATTTTGTATGATGTTTTAATAAAATTTGAAGATTAGCGAGAAGTTTAGCGTGAGAAAACTTTACTTTGGCCCTTTAAATAAACTATCCAGTCGACTGTAACCAAAACGGGAGGTGCACAGCTAGATGTTACAGCAATCCTAAATATAAAATTTTAACATTCTACAACCAATAGTTTTGAGATATGTGAGTTGCATATGTACAAACGTATGTATAGACGGGAAAAACTCGTCGAAATGGACTCGTGATCGGACAAAAGAGATTGTACATGCATTTATATGAACACACATACACGCGTACAATGAGATGCCTCGAAAACACTCTTAGACGTAGTAATTTTAGTAATTAAGTAAATTTAGACGTAGTAAAAATCGGTTTTTTCGTCAAAATCTGTAAACCGAAATTTTTCGCGATCACATTACAGTAGAACTCCCAACTATCCGAATCAATTGTGACCGGACCCTATTCGGATATTCAAGAATTTGGATAATTGGATTTTTTCAAAAAATGGATGTAGTATGTATTTTAATTAATTATTGTGCGTATGCATGTTGGAAATGGGATAAAAAAAAACCAATTTTTTAAAGAAAAAGAGCTTTTTATTAATTAAATGAAAAGGGAACACGTTTACATGTTAAGCTGAGTTACAAGTGCTGTGTATTAGTACAGTATGTACGTACAATACTGTTAATGAAAGTCATTGTTCGCGCTGCGCCTACACTAGCTTCGCATAGAAAAGGGACAGTAGCGCACCTAGGCAGAATCGCATATTTTGCGCATCGCAGTACGTTTCCATCTTAATTTTCTTTCTGAAATTCTGAAAATGACTCGGATAGTCGGAATTCGGATAGTTGGAGTTCTACTGTACTTCCTTTCACATTGTACTTGAAAGTAAAGAAAGAAAGAAAAGTAAAAAAAAAAGCTACGTATTAAAAAGAATACGGTGTATCTGATTAGCAGGATTAGAATTCATAAAACAAACGCATGAAAATCCGCTATCATCACATATGCATCACATATCATCCTATATGTTTTCACAGCACGCTGAGAATTTAACTCATCACTAAACTTAGAAGTATTGCTTACAAAATGCTATTCCCCCATGATGCAGTTGAACAGACTGTGCTACTGCTGCCTCTCCCTCCCCCTAAAAAATAAATTCTCGCAAATAAAAAGCGAATGAACTGACTCCAGTTTTCTTTCGGAACACTCGATCTTTACCGAGTGGTTACATAAATGAGACTCAATTCAATCGAATACAGTGTTCAAACGCTAGTGCACTTCAAAGATTAATGTACAGACCGCAATGTATAAGAATACTTTTTTGTGGACATGAAAAAACTGTGAATCCTACACTTACGAGAATCTAAACAGGTTGTAAAACGGAGACCTACAATATACATACTGAATTTGAACTTATACGAATGCACCATTTAGACACTAGTACACCTTAAATTATTTGTGTCTACAGACCATAATAATGTATAAGAATCCTGTTTTGCAACCCTGTTAACAAACTATAAGCTGTGCACACACCAAAATATTTGCCGGTCATGTGCCTGAGATCTACAATATACATACTCAATTTTCGCTTAATCAAATACACCGTTTAGAACTAACGTTAAAACAATGAGTATGGTAGACAGCCAAAGTGTACTGGTCCCGCGTTGGGGCATACTGCGTGGCTGTCGATCAAAGGATGTAGAGATTCAGGCGGTTTTATGTGCATGCAGATACAAAGAAAATACGTATTAGAACCCCTTAAAAAGGTCCTCCGCCCAAGTCTCCCTATCCCGTGGGTAGATGCCCTTCGTGTAGGCTTGCCATAACACAAAATACTGAAATACTCAATAGACGCTAGCGCACTTTCAGGAACTCCCGCCCAATGTATTAAATTCTTTTTGCAGCCTTGTAAAAAACTACACATCCTGTACACGCGAAAATCAATATGGGTGGTCTATAATATATATACAAAATTTCAGCTCAATCAAATGCACTATTTAAGAGCTATCGTGTTTGCTTACGTACACAAATCCATCACCGCAAAAACAACATAAATGATTTAATGCCCGAAAACGTGTAAATACATGAAAATCTTAAAAGTCGAATATTTTCATGATTACAATACTTTCCATACATGTTCGGAAAGTAAAAATGCGATAGACTTAAAAATGAGGATCATTGACACATGAGAGAAATGACAAAATAGTATTCCGAAAATCAGTCATCACATTTGCGTAATACCAATATATTTTTTTTTATCGTAGCAGTTTCATAGTTTTGCACCATTTTATTTTTTATTGGACCTTTAATTATAACCCTTTTGAGCAGTATGGCTGACGTAATATATGGGTACATCCACGCGCCACTGTAGCGTACGCAGACTTCCTTCAAGGGTTAGAGGGAGGGAAGACATAATTTGCATGCACATTAGGAAAGTACTATCTCCGCACTCAACATCATTTCCCCCCATTTCTTCAAAAAAGAAATGGTATGCAAAAAAAACAAAAACAAGAAAAACATAAAAGTAATGGATGATTGGTACATAATTGGAGTTTATGAGATCAATGATGTTACAAATGATGTTACATAACACGTAAAACTGTATGTCTTTTCAAATATATTAACATTCCTGATAGCGCTAGATCAGTGATTCCGGATTTCTTTCCACTATCTTGC
The DNA here is from genome assembly GCA_038373885.1 of Cheiracanthium punctorium. Classification (NCBI taxonomy): domain Eukaryota; kingdom Metazoa; phylum Arthropoda; class Arachnida; order Araneae; family Cheiracanthiidae; genus Cheiracanthium; species Cheiracanthium punctorium. Next base: position 102,185 of record JAWZYV010013017.1, on the reverse strand, counting down.
GACAGTGCAGAGATTAGTTTCTTTGGAAGGAGCTATGCATTAGAATTGTGTATAAATAAACGTAATTTTCGCAAGGCATAAAAATCTAAATGCTTATGAGGTCGCATCGTGCCAAGTGAATAAAACATTGAGTATGGTGGACTGCTAAAGTATTAAAGTCCAGGCTTCCAGCCAACTGCGTCTATCTAACGGTCTGAAGTTTTGGGCAATTTTTGCCAGATGTTACGCGAATATGCTTCGAATTTCTGAAAAAGAATTCGCCCAAGGCAACGCCCCCCGCTAAGCAGATACCCGTCTTTTAGATTTGCCTCAGCAAAATACTCACATACTCATTAATGCTAACACTGACTAATCTAAAAATTTCGGTGTTAGGAGGATACGTAGCTAAGCCCTTAACTCACACTTCCTTAAAAAAATTTTTTTTTAAATAGACCTACAATTTAACCTTTCCAGGGGCGGTGTCAACATCGGTATGTCACTTTTTTACATTTCTTTAAAGTAAAGAAAGAACAACTACTAATTATTTTAACTTTTAAAATTATTAGGTCGGTGCATAATTAGCAGGCGTTTTTCCCTTTCCCCATCGGCCGGAACAGTCCCAGCTTTCGCTCCCTTCCAGTCTGCCAAAAGTGCCTGGTCGTCAAAATCCGACGGTCGACCTCGTCCTGGCTTATCTTCCAAGCTAATGTCACCAGACTTGAAACGGGCAAACCACCCTGCATCGAATTCTGTTGTATTGTATTGTGGCGAAGCTACGCAAGGGCTATCTGCCAAAGAGAGGAGGTGCCTTAGTCGAAGGACATTTTAAAGGGTTCTACCGCGTATTCACGCTGTAACTGGAGAAAAGCGACCAAAACTCAACACTGTTACATTGACAGCCGCAGAATAGGACAAAACGCTGGACATTCACACTTTAAACAAAAATTTTTTTAATATTGTAAAAAAGTGACATGCTGAATCTGACTGTGTCCTCAAAAGGTTATCTTTTTATTAAAAAATAAAAGGTAATACAATCACAGTACGAAAAAGTATCTTTGACCCCCAATACTTCAATAAAATAATCTAGCTGAAGTAGCAGCTTTAAAAAAAATGAAAAAAAATCCTCTTCAATATACATTGTTAGAGATCCAGAGTGGGGGGAGGGACACAGGAACACGTACCACCTGAAAATTACAGTGTAGAATATTGAATTCGTTTTTAAATTCAAGTGAATTTATTTACCAGAAATATGAGCCAAATGTTTTGTGCCACTTCCAGAATTTTTTCTGAATCCGCCACTGTCAGTATCTACCCTGTTCATTTTAAATTAAATTCAAAATGTGTAAGTTAAAGGGTTATTTGGGAGCGCCCCTTATTGTTGGGGGCCCAGGCAATCGTCCCGAATGCCTGGCTGGAAATCAGTCCTTGCATGTATCCTGTGTTTTATGTACGGAACACAAGTCCGGGTGGTGAACCCACTCAATACTTTTACCTTTCATTCACCCTCCTCTCAGTCCGAAAAGCCGATGATTCGGATCAAAATTTTTAGGTTACTCGAACGGTTAGATCTTATAACGTATTTAAATATATTGGACCAATTTGTTATATTTTTGTAACGGATTGTGTCAATATGAATGGCATTTCGTTATTGCGTTATAACGGTATGAAGATGTCGTTCTGTTCCTTTAACGTTATGGTCGCATACCGTATTTAAATTGTTATTGAACGAAAGGTTATATTCTAACTAATTGATACTGTATCGTTATCAAATAGTTATGTAAGTTTAACGTTATAAACTAAACGGTTAACATGATTAACCGAATGCATTCATTCTGTTACTGTTCTTAGAGTTATTATGTATAGCACAGAAAAGAATAACGTTATATTAAGTGTACATTGAATGTCGTTATTAAATATAACGTTATTCCCCGAGCACTCTTGGGTCAAGTAACCGAATACTGATTTCTCAAATCATTAACGTTATAGATAATAACGTTATTTCGTGAAGAACGATTTGAAAGTTACGGTATGAATAACGTTATTCAGCTTGTGAATAACGTTATGATTTGTAACGAATAACGAATTGGTTATAACGCGCATTACGTTAAGTTACGGATCCCTGGTTAAAAGAGACCTGCAATAATTTAATGTCTTATGGTAATTTTAAACTAAAACCTAAATGTATTGTTACAATTGCTTGTTCCACAGAAAAGTTAAGTAATGTGTTATTAGATTTTTATGTAGTGTATGCAATGTCTGACCCAATTTTAGGTTTGCGTGCATGCTCTCGGTTGAAATTAATTCAAAAGTGCTATAGTTTAACTAACTTAACATCTAAAAATTATGTAATATCCGAATATAAAGAAGTGTTTACTGGAACTGGAGAATTTCCAGATGATCCTTATAAGATCATATTAAAAGATCATGCAGTACCTGTGGTTCACCCACCACGTCGGGTTCCCCAAGCTCTTCAGGCTAAATTAAAAGAAACATTGGATAAATTAGAGCTTGAGGGGGTGGTTTCAAAAGTAAATAAACCAACTGATTGGGTACAAAGCCTGGTCATAGTCGAGAAACCAAATGGGTATCTAAATTTTATGTTTAGATCCTAGAGACCTAAATAACGTAATAAAAAGAGAGAATTTCCAAATCCCTTCAGCGGATGACATTATAAGTAGATTGGTCGGGAAGAAGATTTCCTCAGTTATGGATTTAAAAAAAGGGTTTTGGCATGTGCCTCTAGACCAAGAGAGTGCAGAAATTTGCACATTTAACACTCCATTTGGTAGATATTGCTGACATGACATGAAATAAGTATTTAATGGAGCACCTTACGTGTAGAACGCTTATCTCCAGTGTGTAATGATAAGTGAGTAATTTCGAAATCTGGGGGAAATTTCGTAAGCGGGTGTCGTCGCCAAATTTGAAGTTCGTTAGACAGTTTGTTTACGGTAGCGAAAGTTCCAGATATCTGTTGCAAACTGTGTACTATGGAGTTGAGTTGTTGGCTGGTGATGTAGTTTGAAGAAAAAATGTTCGGTTGATTGATTCAACGGTAGCAGGATGTTTGGTAAAGGAATTTTGTGATTGGCTTAGGCAGTTTAACTGTAATCGGTAAACCGAAGTTTTATAAGAGCGGGAGTTAGAGTTTGATGCGTAATTTTTTGTTTTGTTTGGTGAGGGGTACATGAGTAGTTGTTATGGGGATTATTAGGTGTATTTTTTTATTTGGTAATGTCGTCCGTTGCTTAAAGATGTAGTGAATGTTATGTTATTGTATGAAAAGAAAGTGTGTGTTTTTAGAAATAGGGTGTGAATATAAAGCTAAGTAAAAGACAGCATGTTTGTTTTACGTTATCAGCTGGTGTGTGTGTTTGTTAGAAATCTAGTGTTAATATAAAACTAAATAAAAGAAAGCATGCTGGTTTTATGTTACAAGCAGGTGGGTGTTAGGGATATTTCTTAGCGGTTAATTAAGAAAAATAAAGGTAATTGCTTTTTTTTAACAAATCTTTGCAATGTCTAAGGTTTTTAACGTGAATTTTCAATTGATATTTGATGTTGTTATATTTCATAAGTGCTATACTGACTTTATATGAGGCGTATAACTAGGTTGTTTAATCCACCAATGTTTTTTGAGTTGAAAACGGGCCAATGTGTGCCCTGTTTACATAGCTGTACAGCTAAGTTGCTTAATCCACTGTAGTTTTTTTAGTTATAAATGGTCCACTGTTTGCTCATTTTAAATTGCATGTTACTGAATTTTATTTTAGGTTAAATATGGACGGTGTATTTTGTTTTAATGTCTTTGTTAGTGTAATGTATGTGCAATTTTAATGTGTTAAAATACTTTGACTTTGCTGATCGTGTGCACCGTCTTATATGATTTTATCGTTTTGTAAAATGGTGTTTCATACGTGAAAAAATTGGCAACAAAAGAAAAAGCACCAAATTTCGTAATGTTGGCGACAGAAAAAAGTTACCAAACATAGGCGACACCCGCTTACGAAATTACTGCCCGAAATCTTGAAATAAGCCCAGATGGCAGGGCAAAAAACATGCCAATGTCATTAAAAAATAACTGTCCGACATACCTACGAAACAAGTCGTGGCAAATGAAGTTAAGATACAGTAAGCTGCGAAAAACAACAAGAGAAGAATGATGAGAAAACTGACCCGCTCTCCCCCGTGTAAAAAACACGGTCTTCATTGAGTGGGTTACTCAGTTCGACCATAGTGTGAAAATAAGAACAGTCCGAAAAAATTTAAAATGACGTTAAAAATGTTCAAAAGAACACTGAGGCAATCAAAAATGAAATAAAAGAAAAGTCCAAGAATGGAGAAGGAAAAATCCACTAAAAAAGCAGAAAAAAGGTCCAAATTCAATAAAAGGAGCGATTGAAACGAAGCGAAAATAAATACCTGGCAAAACACAGCAGCGAATGAAGATTAGCGTCCTGCGTTGCCCATAGAGGTTGCCACCATAAAGCGACGCTCGAACTTCCACTGCCGATTACCCAGCTACGGCATTACGCCCTTAGACTACAGCTCTTATTTAACGAGTAAAACAACAGCTTGGGAACAAACGCCACACCGTAGGTCGGCTGCCCGCGCAAGCCGATCAACATCCGATGGTAGTGTGATGACAGGAATAATGTTAGCTTCGCTCCATTAGGTCCTGGGCCAATCCATCGACGATGCCGAGGAAGTTTGTGATTTGTAATAGCATGATGGTAATTTGCTAATTCCAGCAGTGAGATGCTAAAATGCTGTTACAGCAGTGAGATGTTAAAAAATAGTCAGGTAGGGCGAGTTTGAAAAAAGTTTGTTACTAGGAACAGTGTGACCGAGATCGTAACCTAATCCCGCTTCAGAGAGCAGAATATAGAACTCCGCCGGCAGCCCCACCCACAAGGCCCCGACAGTCTTCCGCATCTGTTCACTTCATCAGTTTCGGTTACGAGAGCTCATAATAAAAAGTGCGACCCGAGTTGACACACCCGCTGTGACAAGTTGGTAGATATTGCTTCAACAAACTGCCATTTGGGATTTCCTCTGCTCCCGAAGTATTTCAAAAGAGAAATATAAAGTTATTTAGTGATATAGAGGGTTTGGAGATATATTTTGATGACATTATTGTAGCAGGTTTTGATGAAGCAGAACATGATGCCATACTGTCAAAAGTATTAGATAGGGCAAAATTCTTTAAAATTCTTTTTAAAAAAAATATGTTTTTATAAACCTATATTGAATTTTTATAATCTTAATGACCACCAAAATTAAAACAGATAAGAAAATTTATTTTTATATGTATCTTGAGTCTCTATAGTATACATTTTATAAAATGTCTTCAAAACTTGTGTCGCAAGGGACATTTTAAAGACACAGAACTGCGAAAAATATTCATTTTACACAAAAGGCATTTTTTCGGACTTTTAAAGGGACATTTGCGAGATACTTGCATTTTTTAAATGCTTATAACTTTTTTACTAATTAAGTTAGAGACATGCGATTTTTTGACTCAGATACAGTAAAAGTCATAGAATATTAATATATTTTTAAAAATTTTCCGATTTTTTGGCGGATTTTTGGTAATGTCATTGCCCACCATCCCATTAACACTTGTAGAACCTTCAAAATTGAGATTTGGAGTTATTCTATTCTATAAATCATTTACACAAAATTTGAGGAAAATCTGAAATAGCCTGGTGAACTTTTTTCAGTTTTGTGTTTGATTTCACGTGGATTGACCCATAATTTACATCAAATAACGCATATGAACCAAATGTTTTTTAACAAACAAATATTTAAATGTACTTTCAAGAAGGAATGAAATAATATTTAATTATCTCTGGAAAATGAATGAAAGTGTCTTCATGAATATAAAATTAATAGGCATACAATAAGTATGCCTGTTTTGTATTTATCTATATGTTTTTAAGATTTGCTTGTAATTGATTTTGTCATAGCAGACAACTCTTCCGACTTTATCGGAAGATTTTCCCACCACAATTTTTAATCTGTTTTACTTTGCATTGAAAATATGGACTTATTTTAAGCTTAAATTGCTAAGTAAAAATTAGGGGTGGAAAATCTTCGGATAAAATGGAACGAGTTGGCAGCTATGATTATGTAGAATCCTTCTAAAGATATTGATAACATGTATTATAATGTTTACTCAGATAAAAGTTGGATTATTTAATTTTTCCATAAAAATAATTTATGTACTTCATCAAAAATAGATTAAGATGCTCGTATTCCTGAGAATTTATCACTGATATGCTCCTTAAATTTATTTATATTGAAAATTTGATTTACCAAAAAAAGGTTTTATCTGATGGGGTTTTATTTTGTTTTTATCGAGTTTCTATGGGTAATAGGTATAGTACTAAAAGGGGAGAAAATGTAAGTGACTGAAAATTTTTATTTATTTATTTATTTTTACAGAATTTAAAAAAAAAGAATTTTTCATTTATTAATTTTGTGTTTTCCTTCTTTCTCATTTTTTTGTATCAAGTATTTAAGTTACTTTATATTAATAGCAACTTTTAGCAAAAATATTTATTTCTAAAAATGGGACAATCAACAAATTTAGTAATGTGGGGACATATTCAAGAATGAATTATAACTCAAAAAGAAGTATTTATTTTTATTAGCGAGATTAGATAATCGTTATCCTTAAAAAAATGAACGTTTTATTCTAAGTTATTTGTTTTTATTTAACTAAAACACCAGTATTTTTGAGTTCTTTGACCAAATCACTTTTCAAGGGACGAGACCTTTCGAAGCAAAGGAATTTTACTGTAGAAACTAATACGAATTTTAAATTAATTCCTCCAGAACAAGAGAACTTCCTGTCAAAGGTAAGCCTAAAAATAAATTGTTTTAAAACGTAATTAGTGTATTTCTCTGAGTAAGTGCAAGTGTATGAAAAGAAAAGATTCCGAGCAGACCCTCGTATAAAAAGAGTCACGTGACTTCGAAAGTAGGCGTGACCACCGGAGCTTGTCATTCTCGTTAGCCACGCAAAATAATCGTTCATTCACAGTGATTCATTAAAAAATAGAATCATATCGGCATACAAACTTCCCAAAAGCAACAGGATGATGTCACTACATTGGTAATGCGGTCTTTTCACCTGACATCAGAGCCTTTCTAGTATCCACATCATGTGATGTGGCCCACCCTGAACATAAACCAACGAGAAACAGCAATACGACATAACTTCCAACTGGCTTGCTGAACATGACGTAACAAAACGTCACAGGGACACAGTGGCGTAAAGGGGGATCACAAAACCCCACCTTGCCAAAAAAATTTTAACATAGTCCATATATTTTTTTTTCCATAAGGAATAAAGTGGACCCAAGGGTTGAACCATGGGGGACACCACTTTTTATAGGATGTTTATCAGAAATCGTGTCGTTGACACGGACCACAAAGCTGTGGTTCAGTAGATAATTTTTGATGATATGTATATAGGCATCAGGAATGTTGAGTTTGACAAGTTTATAAAGTAGGCCATTATTCCACACTTTATCAAAGGCCTTTTGTAAGTCAAGCAGTAAGATTACAGCCTTTTGTTTGTTTTGTATAGCCTCAAAAGCAGTTTCCACCACCCTAAGAAGTTGGTGTATGGTACTGTGTCCTTCACGGAAGCCAAATTGTTCCGGAAGGAGTAGATTGTGGGTAAGTATTTGTGTATGTAGTCGGTTGAGAAATAATCTTTTTATGATTTTACTCAGCGAATTGAGTAGGCTTATTGGCCTGTAAGATGTGGGGTTTGTCATATCGTACCCCGGTTTAGGGATAGGAAAAAATATGGCAGTTTTCCATTCAGCTGGAAAATGATTTGTTTTGAATATAGCGTTTGTCAGAAAAGTAATGAGTAGAATTATACATTCGCTGGGATGTTTTTCAGCATCATGTTAGAAATTTTGTCCTGTACAGGACATTTTCTATTATTAAGCTTTTTGATGATGTTCGGGACTTCAGAAGTAAGTGCAGGTGAAATGTCATGAGTTGGGGAACGTGAGAATAGTCAGTAATGGAATTGTCAATAGTTTGTTGATGGGCCGCAAGGTCCGCATCAATGTTCTCATTAGAGAATTGTTTGGTGTATGAACGGGCAAGGCAGTTGGCTTTGTCAATGTCCATAATGTGTATGTTAGATACGTAAAAGGAGGAAAAGAGGTCTCTTTATTTGTAATCTGTCGGATGCCCCTCCAGATGGAACCATCAGTGTCTGAGAGACCCTCGATGTATGTGGTCCAATTTTGACTGTTAAGCTGTAATATAAGTTTACGGACATGGGCCCTTAGGCAATAGTAGAAGGCCCTGTCATCAGGGTGTCTGGAATGTTGAAATGAAATGCGGGCAGCATTTCTTTGGTTAATTAGGCTACGAATGTAAAGTGGTAATGTAGCATTCGAGCAGTGATTTGTAGGTTTGGAAGAGGCAGTAAAGGCGTCAGTCATGAGAGTAGTGATACATTTCACTTCCTTGTCAATATCGGTAGTATTAGAGAGGGTGGGAACAGTAAAGAGAACATCTAATAGTGTTTCGGTGAACTTGTTCCAGTTGTAGAGACCCTCGTAGTTCTTTTGTATGAGTTGTATGTCAAGATCAAATTGTACAGGTAAATGGTCAGACGTGAAATGTTGGAGTGATTGACAATTTATTTGTTGCTTAATGCCTTGATGTAGCACAAGGTCAATAGTAAAAGAACCAGTAGTAAAATAGTGTATGGCAGTAGGTGGAAAAGCCAGTTTTGAGTGAGTGTTAATGAGGAATTTTAAGAGTCCAGTGCCTCTTTTACAATTGTATTTTCCATTCCACGCATAGTGGTGGGCGTTAAAGTCGCCCGCAATGATGTTGTTTGGGCAACGAGAAAGTATGTTACGAAAATCACTTTCCGGGAAGTCAAATCTTGGTTGAATATAGGCAGAGGTGATCATAAGGTATCCTTGATTAGTTTGAAGTAGAATAGATGTTGCCTCAAGGGGAGTAAGTGGAATAGTTAAATAAGTGTGTGGAAAATTGTTTTTAACATAAGCGGCAGTGCCGCCAGAAATAAGGTGTCCACTGCTGACCGTGCGATCCGTACGGTATAGGGAATAATTAGCTATATAGTGTAACTATAATTAGAGTGAAACATTGTTTCTTGAATGAGAATTATGTCAATATCGTTATGGCACAGAAAGTCCCGAAGATCGGAATTTTTCCTGTGGAGCCCTTGGGCATTCCACAGGATGACTCTAAGGTTGGTCTGTTGTCTGGCCGTGATCAGGGGTGAGTTTGTCTAAAATGATTTTGATAAGGGCAAAAGTCCAGTGCAGTGGGTCTTCATAAGGTCACGGTTAACTGGTTAACTGCCGTGATGGCTTCCCGAAAGGCACGAAGAAACGTTGGGATATCAAGAATCTCATTTAATTCACGGATAGTTTGAATAAATTGTACAAGTAAAGTTATAGATGTGGCGCCTTGTGTGGCAGTTTGTCTAGCCTTACGGCGTCTTGGCTGTGTAGCCTTGTTTTTGGATCGAAGTTTCTTGCCAGTTTTACGTGGTGGGAGAGTGTTATTGGTCTTAGGGACCTATGAAGTTTCCTTAGAGCCAGAAGCTTTATCACTAGATATGGGTTGTTTGCTCATAGAGACTGTGTTATCAGTTGGTTTAGTGTTTTTGGTGGTAAGGTCAGCAGTGGATGTGCTGGGTTCCTATGAGGCAGGACCAGTACCAGTTACCATCAGTGGTTCTTCCATGGTGCCCGTGTCAGCCTGATCAGCAGACCCAGGTTCAAAGAGGAAGATAGTCTTGTTCTGTTTCTTTGTCCGTCCCACCTGGGTCCATGCAGATGTTCCCGGCGGGGGGAGACAAAAGGTTCTAGTTTTTTCCTTATAGTTTGTTTGTTGCCAGAGGCCTGTTGGTTGGTAGTCGACTTGGTAACGTAGTTTTTGTTGCGGTTAAGGGGGTGTTTGGGACACCCCCTGTAAGTAAATACGTGAGGGCCCGAACAGTTCTCACAACGAACTGGATCTTGGCCCTTTGTAGGACATTTTTTGAACAAGTGATTTTCTGCACACTTTAGATACCCAGAGGTCAGTGTGCAGTTAAAAGACAAGTGACCATAAGTTGGCAATTATGGCACTGTTTAGATTTATTTCCATGGTATTTTTCCACGGTAATAGAGAGGTAGTGGTAAGTATCAAGCTTGTAGACCTCTTCAATATTTGAAGTGCGTTGGAGGTCTACAACGCAGAATAGCAGGAGCCTTTTTAGTTTGTTTCTGATCAAAGCAAGTGAATAGGGGCAAAGCCCAAATTAGTTAGATAATCCTCTATTTCGTTTTTTGGTGTGGTGTAAGGGATACACTTTACCATTATTTTAACAGGTCTTTGATTTTTGGGGTCAAAAGTTTGGCACTCAATATTGTGATTTTTCAAGTAAGTTTGATCCTCTCGAAACTTGATGCCATTTCTTAGGGATATCATGAATAGTTGTCCCGTATATTTACAGAGAACTTGGTGGCCAACTATTTTGGAAATTTCCTCACAGTGTTTTGCATGGGTCCCAGCAGGGAACTCGCAAAAAAATCTGTGTTTAGTGCCCATGGCACCTAAGTCAGTTTTGTCAGTAATGTCTGAGCTGGCAGTGTTGTTGACTGGAGTTAGTACGGAGTTAGTACGGAGTTTGGTGTTTCAACCTTATCAATTTCAATTTTCTCGTCCTCTTCCTCAGAGTCGGAGGAGGTTGGTGTGTCTTTAGGTTAGTGTTTTGGGCATGAGAGTCACCCTCATTGTCACGGTTACGATTCCTTTTCATGTTTGAGAGCAAGCCAAGCCAAGTTTACTAAAAACTTCATAGGCTTGCACCGACATGAAGGCTTGGTACTTTTTGAAGACAGGGATCACCGCAAGGGTGCCCGTGGTAGGTGTGGCAATGAGTAGTGTCATTTGTTTGTGATAATCGGGGTGTTTTTGTAGGATTGGTTGTTGCTTGGCAAAAAGAGAATCCACAAAGTCAAAAAATCCAATAAAATAATCATAGAGATCATTGGTTTCAATGTTTGCATATGTTTGTGCGTAGCTAGTGTTGGTAGCCATCATGAAAATATTTCAGTCCAAGAAAGATGATAAAGAACCCTACGAGGGGATCTGAAAAAGAATTTTACGTTGGCAAGACGTAAAAGTGCAGAAAAGGGGGGGGGGGCTCAACAAAAACACTCCTTCATAGAAAACTATGGTTGGTAATTGTGAGCAGACCAGGACAGCAGGACCATACCGAGAGCAGTATCGTAAAATTGCCAAAAAGAAAAAGAAAAACTCGCCGCCCGTAACAACGGTGAGAGACAGTCAGCAGGATCGCCGCCTATTCAGCGAAAGGCTTCCCTCAGAGGCTCTGATAAGAGCCGGCCTACTTATGCACTGAACAGTGTCATCAGACAAGATCTTGCTTCTAAACAGGTGAGGAGTATTGTCGACGCGCAGGGAGCACAGTCGACGTTCGCAGAAACGAACGCCCGAGAGCAGTTCTACAAATGAAGGTAGAAGGGGGGGGGGGAAATGCGAATCGCACTTTCCACGTTGATGACATCCTTGAGACTTCAACTGATTTCTTACCCATTCAGTGGCGGATCCAGAAATTATCTTTTGGGAGGGGCTAAACTTTGGAAAAAGCTTATTTCACCCAAACAAAATGTACAATAAAGCAAAATTTTAGTCTAAACCACGGTAAAAACTTTTGCGACGGGCTAAGATATTAAAAAAGATCACTTTACATATTCAATATGCGTAATGAAACAGAATGTTACCCTTTAGCAATCTCTTTTTGTGGGGGGGCTGAAGCCTCCTAGCCCCCCGCTGAATCCGCTACTGAACCCATTCAAAATAACGTAGTACATCAATTTTAGTAGGTAAAACATTGCTATCACTTATATCTAGAGGTTGGCCGACAGTTGGATCGTCAGTAGTTTTCCTTTATTATGTAGAATGAGTTTTTCTACTCATGACGGTAAAACAAGAAAACCAAATTGAACTCAATCACAAATCATAAATGCTCACTAAATGGACGCTTCGCACATAAAAAATGCTAAGAACAAACTGACAAAGAAAGGAAGGGTGAACGAGGGAGAGAGAAGTAATCACGTGATGGTCTTGCACTTCCCTTATCTCCAATCTCCAAAGTCATGGGGGAGCTACAGTTTTATGACCTTGAAATCTGAGCCCCATATTCGCCTACAAAAATATTCTTGCTATTTCGGAACGCTGTACTGCACTGTCTGTATTATAAATACAATGATTGTAAATCTGAAAGATTCTTCAACATTTCTTAAATACGGCTAATTGACAAAAAATTGGAGATTTTCATTACGATTCCAGGAGATCTAAATGTTCAATTTCAGTCGCATTTTTTCATTGATAGATTCCATCTGAAATTGCCCATTTTTGCTGTTGGATATTTAATTTTGATTTATACATACTTTATAAAAAAATGCTTAAAAATATCGTTTCGACTAAAAAACTGACAACTTCAGGGTTCATTCCGGGAGACCTAAATATTTTTCGATTGCAAAACAAAATTTTTGGTAGGTATGTGATGACAGTGACAACTTTTTATGAACTTAAAAGATTGATTTTCCAAAAAAAAGTTTTCGTGATACACCCTAGTACGCCCATGTGGGCGCACAGTATACACGGGTCCACTAAGGTGGGCGAACAGTATACATCAACAGTATACATCTTGTAGTTTTGTAACTACATTCTTGAGGCCCATAGCAAATTCACTGAATGCCCCCACCTTAACCGTTTGACTGCTATCCATCAAAATCCTCATACACCCTCCAATAAAAGTATTCGAGCAAGAGAGAAATTTCCTATTTTAGATTTGCGAAAAATAATTGAGTTTTTGAAAAACGCACAACCTAATAGAAATATGGAATGTCATATTTATGCATAGCCTAGCTCATATTCTATGATAAATAATTTTTAATATACGAAACCAACGTAAGAAATTTCTCTCTTGCTCGAATTCTTCTTTTGGAGGGTGTACATTCCAAAAGCGCAATAGCGCTGCATAGCAGAGAAACGGTTAATGAATCAGATGGTGTCCCCTTTATTACTAGGGGTTCTAAAACTGGGCTATATATATTTTCCCACAAATAAGTTCAAATCTTGATTTTTTTTGTGTAATACTTTAGTAGAATAAAGCTTAAATTTTACTAAATTTTGTAATAATAAATGTTAGATGCTTGCATCTGAAGGCCCCTTGCAGTCGGGAGCCCATTGCATCTTGCTCACCCTATTGTTACACCGTTCATATCCACTCAGTAAAGTATTTGAGTATAAGACTAATTTTTTATTTTAGTTTTGTGAAAACACACAACTCTAAAGAAATAGAAGAAGTTATTATGAGAATCCATTGCGAGAAGTTACTAAATGATTATCATTTTATGAAAAACAATCTTTTATACATGAAATCAATACAGAAAATCTGATTTACACCCAATTAAGAGGGTGCACATTCAAATATATAGATTTATACTACATATGCAAACATTTAATAAAATAAACACTTACACGTAAAAGAAAATCCACAATAGAAATATGACCTTCCACACACGCCCAGTGTATAGGGTAGGCACCAATGTGACTGGAGCTAGAAATATTAACACAAACACCTCTATCAACCATATACCTAATTATGTTCAAATGTCCTAACAAGCATGCCCAGTGAGCAGGAGTATGTCCATTATCATCTTTTTCACATAAAATCTTTGTTCCATATTTATCAACTAAGAATTCAACCGCAGCCAAAGTTCTGAAATAGAAATACATACTGTTACATGCTCCTGTCATTCAAATATACATTGAAGAGCCAAAACATAACCATACTTGAGGAGTGAAAATTTGAGGATTAAATGATCATAATATAGTCATACCTCGTTAGTGCTTCGCTCACTCTCGGGGCTACTTAAAAATGAATTATTAAGCGGAGTTTATACTAAATGCATAAGGAAATTCCGACTGTTTAAATAATAAGTGTGTATTCAACTGACTTACATAATAATTTATATAAATTAGTAGAATAAGAATTTAAATTCGTAAAACGGAATACAAATTTAGGATATTATAAGAAGATACGTAGTACTTTTATTTTAACTGTACAATCGTTTATTTAATCTGCCAACGTATTAAAAAAGTTGAGACATTTTTTTCCCTTGTAAACAGGGTTGGTCGATTTGCCTGCATAAAGGTACTTATGCCAGGACAGAGTGGCAAAAGCTGATAAAAACAAGGAAAACAAAACCGGCAGTTACCCAAATCTAGCCTGTGATAAGTATTAAATATCACATATTATATATTATACTGGTCTATATATCTGATCTGTATATTACTTTGAATTATTATGTTTGCTTACCTGAGTTTAATTAAAATATTTTAGCTAATCAAACATAATTAAATTATTTTGGCGTGCTTTAAAGGCTAATTTATATTTTATCATTAGATACTTATAAATAGTTACATTCAAATACTAAATTTTAATTATTTTTTAAAGTACAATACTAGACAGTTACTGTCATTTTAATAATCTGTAGAGTGTTTTTAATTAATAAACTGATGCATATAGTACTTTCATTTGAGGAGAACTAAGCCTATAGGTCTTAGGTCCTTTTCATACAACAATTCTCTGTTTAACAGTTCAACGTTAAATATTGATTGGAAAATTATGGAAGTAAAACTTGAATTGCGAAAAGAAATCATGCAGTAACTTCGTTTAATTTAATTGTCTACTATTTAACGTACTTTCAATCAGATTCAATAACCCAGAATTAAAAGTAAATCATAATAGTATTAAAAAAGAGCTAATGAACACATGAAGAAAAGAAATGGATCCAAACATTGTGAATCGTATTCAGGATTTTATTGTTCATAGACAAGTAAAAGACCTTATAAAACGGTTAAAAACAGTATCAATGGTATTCGATATAAGAAAAAAATCAGCGACTATAGCAGATGAATGCCATTATAATGATATGAACTTCTAAAAATGAAGGATTAAAGCCTCATTATGTCAAAAGTAAACAAGAGATTTAAAGCCTTTCTGCCATGACATGTTGCAGTTTATTTACCACACCCGAAGTACACCACGCCAACGTCACCACGTGCGCATTCTGCTGTGGCGTTCGCAATCGGCGGCCAGGCAGGAAATTTGCCCGACACTCTGCCACCGCAGTACCCCCTTCCCAGTGGGAACGTTACCGCTTCAGGTCTACTTAGTGTACCTGAAATGAACTCTGTGGCCTGATCGGGAAAGTCGTACAGGTGTTGCTGGGAGAGGCAAAGCTTTTGTGCTTGATTCCTGTTTCGGCTCAGACAGCTTGCTGCTCAGCAACGGTGGCTGCTGTTCTTGCACAATATACGCCGGTTTCAACCTGTCGATAGAGACGAAAATGTCCTTGTTATCTTTTCGGACAGTAAAAACCTTTTCTGACCTGTCCAATACCGGGTACGGTTCATCATACGGTGGCTTCAGCGGAGGTTGCACAGCATCATGTCGCACGAAAACATGAGTGCAGTTATGCAAATGTTGCGGAATGAAAGTTCTACTTCGAGTACCATGGTTGCTTGTCTTAGAAGGCGAAATGGCACTCATAACCTCTTTCAGCTGACGGACGAAGTCTGCAGCGTTGACGTCGACGCTGGTGGGTGTGAAAAATTCCCCTGGCAACCGTAAGGGAACGCCATACACCAGTTCCGCAGTAGAAGCCTTGATCGACTCTCGGAGCGCAGCACGCAGTCCAAGCAAAGTTGTAGGAAGGACGTCCGTCCAACTATCGGCAAATCTAGGATCCGTAAGATGGGCTTGAAGCGAAGCCTTCCAGGTCCTATGCCAGTTTTCCACAAGACCATTAGACTGGGGATGATAGGCGGTGGTATGAATGTGTTTTGCACCCAATAATTGTGTAAATGTGTGAAATAGGCGGGACTCAAACTGTCTTCCCTGATCGGAAGTAACTCTACTGGGTACACCGAAACGAGCAATCCAGGGTGTGTAAAAATTCCTAGCCACTGTCTCAGCGGAAATATCGGAAACTGGACAAGCTTCAACCCAACGAGTGTACCTATCAATCATTGTTACACAATATGTATAACCACGAGAAGGCGGAAGCGGGCCGACCAGATCGATGTGCACATGGTCAAATCTCCTGTCGGGTACTTCGATCTTACCCGCGGGGCTAGTAATGTGTTTGTGGATTTTAGCTCTTTGACAGGGTATACAAGCACGCGTCCACCGCGTTACATCCGTTTTAATGGAATTCTAGACAAATCGTGCTGTTACTAATTTAATGGATGCTCTGACACCAGGGTGTGCCAGGTTGTGAAGCATCTCAAAAGCAGTTTGCCTGAATTGAGAAGGCGCACATTAACTGAATATCAGAGTCTGGTAGGGTAATTTTTTTTAGATTTAACCCAGTCTCTGAATTGAGCAAGTTTCGCAATTCAGTATCAGTTTCTTGTGCCCTTGCAATTTCAGCGTAGTTCAAAACGCTAGGCATTTGGATCGCCTCGATTCTAGACAGCATATCAGCAGGCGTGTTCTCTAACCCCTTTACGTACTGTATGTCAGTACTAAACTGTCCAATTAGGTCTAAATGTCTCAATTGACGGGGCGTGCATTTGTCTGGTTTCTGCCTAAATGCAAATGTTAGAGGTCTGTGATCTGTGAAAATCACAAAATGGCGACCTTCTAACATGTGTTTAAAATGTTTTATGGCAGAATAGATCGCATAAAGCTCCCGATCAAAAGTGGACCATTTTTGTTGAGCTGGGGAGAGTTTTGCTGAGAAAAATGCAAGGGGCTCGCATTCAAGAGCCTTTGACCCTTTTTTGTACTGGTTCAGGGTTGCGCCCACTGCTACGTCGCTTGCGTCACAAAAAAGCAGTAATTGGGCCTCGGGGTCGGGATGTGCCAGCAGCGCAGCATTAGCCAACTGTTGTTTGCAGTGCTCGAATGTTGCTATTTGTGTCTCGTTCCACTCAAGTGCGGTGGATTTTTTGTTTTTAACACCTTTAAGCATTTCATTTAGCGGAGCCTGCATGTGTGCGGCCTGCTTTATGCTACGCCTATAATAATTAAGTAAACCCAAGAAACGTTGGAGTTGCTTTACAGTTTGCGGCAACGGACAATCCAGAATAGGTTTGACTTTGTCGGGAAGGGGTCTAATACCACTTTTATTCACCAGATATCCGAGAAAAGGGAGTTCAGGAACTCCGAAAATGCACTTATCTAAATTTATACGAATTCCGTAGTTCGTCAAGCGCTCAAATACCTTTTCCAGGTGCAGTTTGTGTTCCGCCTCTGAACTACTTGCTATTAGGATATCGTCTAAATATGCGAATGTGAAATCGAGACCTCGCAAGACCTCGTCTATAAACCTCTGGAAAGTTTGTGCCGCATTAGCCAAACCGAAAGGGGTAAATAAAAATTCATACATCCCGAAGGGTGTAGTGATTGCTGTTTTGTGTACGTCGTCTGGGTGGACGGGAATTTGATGATAGGCCCTCACTAAGTCAATTTTTGAAAAAAAAAATTTATTATATAGCTGACTTGAGAAATCCTGAATATGTGGCAGCGGGTACCTGTCTGGTACAGTGATTCTGTTAAGAGCTCTATAATCTCCTGTTGGGCGGAATTCTGTACCCGATGCTTTGGGTACTAAATGTAGTGGGCAAGACCAGTTTGACGTACTAGGTCTGCATATACCCTGTTCCAACATGTATTCGAACTCTCTTTTGCGATTTTTAATTTTAAAGTGTGTAACCTTCGCGGCCTAGCAAAAACAGGTTGCCCGTTTGTAATAATTCTGTGAACTGTATTATGTTTAATAACCCTCTTGGAAGCGTATGGGCGAATCACCTCATTGTACTTTTCTAAGATTTCTCTGTATGAGGAGTTACTAGCAATTAAAGTTACACGAGATTTATCAGTCACGGGTTTACCTGTAGTAGTCAAGTTGGTGAGGCTCTCACGAAGACGAGCATGTTTTAAGTCTATCAGTAAGCCAAAGTGCTTAAAAAATTCAGCACCTATGATTGGTTTGGTTACATCGGCAATTACAAAATGCCATGAAAACTTTCTGCGAAAGCTCAAACTTAAAGTGAGCAATTTGACCCCGTACGTTTTGATCGGAGATCCACTAGCCGAATACAAGGTAATATTGCCAGTGGCATTTCTCAAGGACGAAAAACTCGATTGTGGCACGACACAAACATCACTACCACTGTCAACTAGGTATGTTAAGTTTGTCATAGGGTCGAACACAAAGAGGCGGCTTTTGTTGCTGACTTTGAAATCTCATTGCGCCAGGTAATGCGATTTCACTGCTCGTTTTCCGATTTTTTAAATGAACAAGGGGATTTGCAACGTTTAGCCGCGCTGCCGAACTTAAAGTGATACCAGCACCTATCATGAAATTTCTGTCGGCTGTTTGAGTGTTGTCTACGGGAAGGGCTCCTATGCTGAGGACTGTATCTGTGGCGGGGGCGCGAAAGGCCTTCGACTTTCTTGGTTAATTCAGAGATTTGGGTTTGTAGCTGACTAATTTCAGGGGAAACAGTTGCCTTATCAGTTTGCAGTAAGCCGACAGTGCCTGCAGTGGTTTCACGGATTTTGTCCGCCCTTATGGCTAATTTCTCCAAAGTATCGTCGGAGATGGACAAAATTGTCTGCATTTGTAATGGTAGACGTTGTAACCACAGAGTTTTAAGACATGTGTCATCAAAACCTGTGCCTCCCAATTGTCCCCCAAATCGTCTTATCGTCCCCCAAAACCAGCTCTGAAAGTAACGTTTTGAGTCGACGTTGTTCGGAGTCTGAAAAGTCTGTAATTAACCTTTTTTTAAGTGTTTCGTATTTATCACCCTCCGGTGGTTGTAAAACTATGTCGCTAACGTATGACAGCACATCTGAATTTAATGCAGATATAATTGAGTAGTACTTGGTATTATCTTGTGTAATCCCCGAAACAACAAACTGAGCCTCAATGTTTGCGAACCATAATTCTGGGTGTTTTTCCCAAAAGGGAGGTAGTTTTAAGCCAACCTTATGTGTTTCAGCCACCACCTGTTCCCCGTCACCTGGCATAGTAGGAAAATTTTGAAATCCAGCTCACCTTCTAAACTTGATCAAACAGCATGCAGAACCTTTACTAAAAGATGACAGTCCCCGGTAGTTAGCAGAAATCAAACCTGCAGAACATCAGCAGAAATTCACCTTGATAGATTTCAGCACGTGGCACTTTGTAGTTTTTTCACAGTCTAAGTTGCTTCAAAATGCAGGACCGGGAGTCACCATTTCCTTCCTCCGACAAACACAGACGTACAGCCAGTTCGGCGCTTTTCAAGGAACTTGTAGAAACTTTGTAGAAACGACGGGTCACCACTACGGGTGCTGGAGTTTTACTTATCTTACAACCAGCACGCCGTCTAAATCCAGATAACTTAGAGCAGGGACTTAAAAATGAGTACGCATTCAAAAACTAGGAAACTTTATTAACTAAGAACCGGTATATTTGCTGTCGCAGCAGCACTTGCTTATATACCACGGTTATATAGCGCGAGCACGGTTGAGTTGTCACTGCAGATCCTGACCATCGTCACCACGCCAACGTCACCACGTGCGCATTCTGCTGTGGCTTTCGCAATCGGCGGCCAGGCAGGAAATTTGCCCGACACTCTGCCACTGCACTACGTTTCGGAGGAAACCACAGAAAACTCCGAATAGTTAGGTCGGCAAACGCAACCTGGTTTTGAACCAGGCACTTTCCGTCTCCCAGTTCAGAGCGCTATCCCATTATTGATTGCACTCATTGGTTTAAATCTCAGTTTATTTATTTTCAAACATCGTATACGATCGATCTGCATAGCAAACACTACCTAGCGCATCCAGCAAGTTAAGCCAAGAAATTTCCGTGGCTTTTTTGCAGGCGTGCAGCAATCAGAATGTCGCGATTTCCCTGGCACGCCAGAGGACCCATCCTCGCTGATTGGCAGATTGCGGCATCAGCACCAGTTGAAAAGCTCCTTATTCGCTAATTAGAAAGCAAAGATTATTTTGATAACCAACTTTCCCCGGCCATGAGGTTAGGGGAGAAGCCAAGAAAAGGCGCCAAGAACCCGTGTAGTGTGGGAAAAGAACCTTTAAAGTCAAAGTAACAATTTGAAACAGAAATTGAAACTCGAAGTATCTAGAATATGAAAGTCCCATTTCTTTTATACAAACACCCCTTAAATATTAAATGTATGCATACATATTCTCAATAAATATTTACTTATTAGCAGAATAACCTTTTCAAGCATTCAGATGATTGGTGGACTTGGAAGTAAAGTTAACACATGTAACTTTTATAATTCGAAGGTTTGGGTTATACAATTGTTTTAGTGTTCCCTTCAGTCTCGAATTACCATTCGGCACTTTTATTGAATATTTAAAACAATAAGCATGCACAGAAAGACTAATAATAAATCTATATATATATATATATATATGCTGCCAATATTTTGCATCTATAAAGATGAAACTATTCGGCCCCTTTACTTCCAGCAAAAAGAAAAATGCCCAGTTAGTCGTCGCGCCCACTCACTAATCAGGTATGGGCAACCTTTGGAAAATTTAAATTTAAAACAATAAACATCACAGAAAGACTAATAATAAAAAATATATATGCTACCAATATTTTACATCTATACAGAGATTATTCTCTTAGTGAGGCAATTTAATGACACCTGTATACCAATTAATTCTTGGTTGGTTGGTTGGTTGGTTTGGGAACATGTGCTTCATCCTAACAGGACGGCTTCGTCCCAAATTAATTCTTAAACATCCATTTAATCTAAACAATGATTTAATCTTCATTGGGGATTTAGGAGCAATAAAAATGTTAAGTCCCTTTATTTCAAACAAAAAGAAAATTGCCCAGTCAGTCGTCGCGCTCACTCACTAATCAGGTATGGTCAACCTTTGGAAAACAGCGCGCCAAACTTTAAGCTGTTAGAGAAGTCGCGGGCCGTATAATTGGAATTTATATGGGATTTTGAATGGTTCATGTAGGTTTTATATGGGGTTCTTTCAAATCTATTCGCTCGAGCCAAGCCTACAAATTCAAGAATCGTCGAGCTCGATCCGGGATGGGACGGGATTCGAAGTTGAGGCTCGCGCAGGTCTCTAGTGCCAATGCGTATTTTTAAAACGTTCTATAAAGCTCATTGCAATTTTAATCATAATAAAGATACAGTTTAGATATGGGAAGTATTATTTATAATAAACTATAGATAGCCACCTATGCCTGCACATGTTGCTTCGCAACCTTGCAGGTCGCTGTCGTGTTTAGGACTTCTAGAGCACCGGCCCACACGACCATCGGGCGATCGCCCGACCGCCCGATGGCCCTCTGGTGTCCAGGTTCCTGCGATTAGTCAGGGCTCGCCCGTACTCGCCTTTGATGAGTAAATCGATAGTTTAAAAAAATTGACTCATTTTTTGAAACTGCTAGTCAAACCGACTTACAAAATTTTGGCCGAAAAACAATAACGCCACTTTTCCTCTTTTCTCTTTAATTGGTGGGCGATATTCATTTCATTCACCTAGCAGTAAAAGACTAAAGCACAAACTTAGGCTGGGCAAACAGAGGTAGACAAACTGTATTGACCGGTATTTATTCTGGATTTAAAAATTCAATAGCTCGTGTAATGACATCCATGCCATATTTAATCTTTGCGGGTGTCGGGTATTCTCGTAGAACAGGAATGAAATAAAAATTTTCGTATTTGTTGGCCATTTTCGATTTTAATGTTGTACATGAAAACTTGTAGCAATTCCAGATTTTTTTGCAATTTTTAAAAAATTATGTATTCGAACCAGGGAAGTCATGAAGTAACTGGTCCTTTGGACCACTGACTAAATATTCTAATTTCTAATCCTGCCTTTAAGTACCTTCATGCCAAATTTCGTGCTTTTATCTGCCATGTCACGGCAATATCATTAAGCCACCTCACTATAATCTGAACTGTTGCAATCGCACTGAGGCAACGAAATGAAGCGTTTGAGGAGAGTGCAGTTTAGTATCCTTGTTGACGCCATCTTGGATTTTTTTTCACTTCCCTACAAGCTCAACTAGAATGCCACAGAATTCGGGAAGGAAGCAACTTTACATTGGATGTTGATATTGCTAGATGGCCGAAGATCATATGTAATACGAAAACATTTTTGCAAAAATAAATATTCAGGTACAAAATCATTAACTACGTGAAAAAAGAATTTTTTAAAAAAATTTACTTTATAAGATGACTCTTATTTTTATTGATAGCGAGTCAGCAAGACTCGCAGATTTTTAAGTCTAGAGCAAGCACAACACTAGTAATTTATCAAATTGCATAAAACACGGATTGGCTTTTCATGTATGTGACCTATTGCATGTGTGACATTTGTTTATAACAGCAATAAAAAGAAAAACGAAACAGATATTTCATAGCATAACATATGTTTATTATCATGTAATGCTATCTACTCAATAAAATTAAAATTAACGAGTACTGAAAAAAGAAATTGCTCATTAACAATGAAAAGAAATCTACTAATAGTATAAAATAAACAGTAAACTCTGGAAAAAACTGTAACTAGTGACGAAACTAAATATCTAGAGACAATCTAAATATCTATTTTTTTGTGCTTTGATTGCTACAATTTTTTTAATTAGGAGCCTTGTGAAGTTCTCCTCTGGTGACACTGAACTCCTCTACCCAAGGTCGAGCGGGAAAGCCCCTGCGTGGGTCATTTCTTGTTTTTATTTTTTAGATTTTTCTCTCTCCTCTCCTGGACGTAGGAGGAAGGGAGGGGACTGACTGGGATGGGGACCGGCGAGTGAGGAGGTTGTCTTGTCGTTTTCCTCGGGTCCCGCTACGGATGTTTTTTTCGACTATGTTTTGGAGATAATTGTATATATATTTGCAGTGGCGCAGCGACGGGGGGGGTCCAGGGGGTCCGGACCCCCCCTATGAGCTAAGGGGCCGCTATGAGCAGGGTCCGTTTATCTACAGGGCGAGTGGGGCCCGTGGGCCACCAATTTAAGGGGCCCATTTTTTTCTGTAAAAAGGGCCCATTTTTTCTCTTTTGCTTCTTTTTTTTCCAAATTTATTCTCTGAAAAGTGTCTTTTCTTTAAAAAAAAATCTTTTTAAACTTTGTATCCATAGTTGGCTTGAAAAGGAGGACGCAAGATAAAATCATCAAAGGCTTCCAGCAAGCACCGTCATAGAGACTCCTTAGGCAATAAATCTCCAGTCGTGTCTCTGATAGGGAATTTGTGGGGCTAGGATGGACGAATCGGACAATGTAAAGGGGAGTAATTCGCACCCTTGTAGCTCAAAGGAACGGAATATCCTCAGAAAGAATCTATTCATGCTACAATTAGCTGATAACAAAATTGTAATGAAGGAAAGCGGAAAATATATTGCCTATATTGTAGTCTTCAAGCACACCACTCTTCTTTTCTTGAGATAAACAAGCCACAGTATTCAAATAGTGATTATACACCGCACACACACACAACAAGAGGGTCTGCTGGGAGCTTATTTGTGGTATAACTGAATTTCGAATGGTTCAGTGAATTCACTTAAGTTGGATGCCTTTAATTTGTAAGCAGAAGTTTAAGTTTTGGGTTCTTGTTCTTTGTTTCTTACGATCATGAATTCGTCCAGTTTAAAAAGAAAGAAAACCCAAAGTGAAACGTTTTTATCTTTCTTCGAGAAGAAAAATTAAAGCCGATGATGGTGATCGTGCAGCATCAAAGACTGCTGATAGTATGGACGGGCCCGGACCCGGTGAAAAATCTGTTACACCGAAAGAAACCTTTGAGGGTGCTGAATCTCAAGCTCATCCTCTTGATATGGGGCTCTAAATTAACAAAGAGGTAAACTTTACTTGATTAAATTTCAAAATAACTTTACACAACAGAGGAGGTGGAATCACACAGACGTGGTTCATAATTTATTATCAGTAAAAATCTTAATATAAAAAGATCTTTCAAGTATAATCTAGCAGATGGTTGAAGTGGTTTTTATTTATAATTAGCCAAGAATTTTCTAAACATAGACAATCGTACTTGCATGTATACAAGATGTAATGATCCAACTTATAAAGATTATTTAAAACTATATCATAAGCTTATTATTACTGGCAACTACAATGTAGTCAATGATAACAAATACATTAAATTACCTTTTTTTGAATTCCAGTTTGTGTCAAATATTATTACTTTTTAAACACATATTATGCTAAAATATATGAAGAGCTGTTTATTTATTTTATTAATTTCTTAGGTAATGAAGGATCGAGGTAATATAACAAATAAGGATTTTGAGACTTTACACAATCGACTCACAAGACGAGATTCACACATTTTTTTAATTTCCTTTTCTTTCATTGTTTTTAAATAAATCATACATGATGAATCAATAAGTTCATAATTAGCCTATTGAAATTTTTTTCCTGTCAATTAAAGAATCAACTATTGCATTTATTTTTTTACAAAACTTGAAATAGTGAACGCATGTTTTGTACTTGCAGCAGATATATTAAAAAGTAAAAGTTTTTTTTTAAATTAATTTCAGTTTTTTCTGAGTAAAAAATTTTTAAACATTAAAGTTTTAAAGAATTTTAATAGGAAAATTAAAATTGCGTGAATAATGTGATAAAATATTACTTTTACAAGAGATACCATTATTTAAATAATGTCTTTAATTGTTGTCATGGAGAGTAATTTTTAAATTTACAGTTATTCTTTTATTAATTCTATTTTAAAGTGCGATAGCTAGAATAAACTACTTGAAAAACATAAGACTACTTATTTATTATCTTCCTTTTTAAAGACCACTGGGGAAGAGTTCTCTTAAACAGTCCCCGTTTTAAATCACCTTTATCCCCCCCCCCCCCCGCAAAAAAGAGCTTTATTTAGTACATGAATTTAAATGTTCGGTGTAATAAATCTTTCAAAATATGACTGTATAGTTAGGCAAGTCGGAGTGTCCAGGCTGGGTAATTTTTCTTATTTTTTACCAACTATGCGAAAAACAAATATTTAGCCAAGTATCGAATACATATGGAGAGCTGCTCTTTTGGCTCTTGGCTTTTGACTCTTTGCGGTATATTGTGTGAATTTCCTAGAAAAAGTAGACTATATTTTTGAAATCAGGTTTGAGGTAAACAATGTACCATAAACATGGGAGAATTTCTCACGGGTGTACTGAGCCCGTTTAAAATATTTCAGGGAAATATTTCAGCCATAGCTCCCCCAGCTCCCCTACTTTCTACGTCCCTGAATAGACCTACAATCTATGTATGTGAGCTGATGTATAATTTTGTGAATTGATTTCTTCAATAATGAATTTCTTCAATTGTCATGTTTCATGTTTGTATGATAATTGTATATAAATAATATTTTACAATTTCTATTTAGTTAAAATTTGAACGGGATTTATTAATTTTTCTTTTCAGTATTTTTCTTTGGATATATTTTATATAAGAGTACACGATATGCGGAGTTTGTGTGTATTTATTAGAGCTATGTTTTATTAAAAAGGTTTTTAAAAGAGGAGAGATACTTTTTAATGAATAGAATAAATATGAACATAGGACTAGAATTAGAACACCTGAATGTATTTTATTTAGTGTTAAGAAACAAAGAACTCCACCATCTCAAAAAGCGGTCGTTAACGATTAGAGGCTTACAGTTTTCCGTTAGTTCTTTCGTTTTTCTTATAAGAATGTATAAAAGCTTTATAGCTAGCAATTTTATTACAATAATACATTTTTATAATGGCAAACGTTATTCGATTGATTTGCATTATACCGAACAATGGAAATTTCTGCAAGACAAAAGTCTAACAGCTAACGTTAAATTTATGCCAAAGTGTCGGGGGGGGGGGGATATGAATCCCTATATCCCCCTGGCTATACGCTGGCTTGCCAAAAGGGGGAGACAGTGGCGGATTTCCCAATAGGCGCATGAGGCGCGCCTCGGGCCTCATATTTCTAAGGGGCCTCCAAATTCGGTTTTCAGAAAGAAAAAAACTATATGTAAATATCTGTTCAAGAGACATTGTTCATAGTTTCAGGATTGCTTCTAGAGTAGAAAGCGTTTTTGAACAATCTTTTCTTTGGGGACTCCCTTTCCTCTTCACAGCATTGGACCATAATCTAAACTATAATACGAATACTTTTAGTTTATAAGTAATTGATGCTTTAATTCCGTATTTCACTGTAAAAATATCCAGAAACGTTCCTTGGAAATTAGGATAAGTTAGACTTACAAATACTATACAGAAAGTATACATTTCCCTTTGAAAACTTTACTGTTTCGTTCAACCCGTCACTTAACCGAATAGTGGTCTCACGACCTTAAAAAACAGGCAGTTCACTTAAAAATGACTAGAATTGTAAAAAAAAAAAAAAAATAATTAAAAAAAATTCCAGTAGTGTTCCTTGAAAATAATAGGCAGCTGAGGTGCCCTAAATTCCAAGGAAAGTTGCACGAAAATACCAAGAACTTTACTGAACAATATGCAACTCAGTGGATCTTTCCTGGGCTGTTCAATAAAGTTCCTGGTATTTTCATGCAACATTCCTTGGAATTTTAGGGCCCTCAACTGTCCATTATTCCCAAGAAAAATTCCTAGATTTTTTTGCATTGTTTTAATTTGCTCACTATATTTTATCCAAAAAAATACAGGTGCAGAGAGTCCCTATGCCTTTTTCCTATCCGGAATCAATTAGTTGGGTTGTGTTGGGGGATTACGGCCAATTATCTACAAGTGGGATCTATGCCGATGGGTGTGGGTGCTCCCCTTGGGGGGTCTTTCTAAGGGATTCTAACCCCTATTTACGCTAAGTTTTGGAAGAAACCAAGGAAAATTCCTAACGGTTAGGTTGGCGGACGCGACCTGGTTTTGAACCAGGCACCTTCCGTCTCCCAGTTTAGAGTGCTATGCGCTCAGCCACTGGTTGGGCCGCACTGAATCAGATTGCGGCTCAGTAGCTGGTATTGCAGTAGGACATTCAAATACACTTGCTTTATAGATTGCCGCCCCCCACCCCCAAATCAAAAAGTGTACAGTCTGATAAGAATATTTCTCATTTTAAAAGAGAAAAGATTGAACCGCTTTATTCTACAGCTTGAGATTGAAAAATTTGTCAAAAATTAAATATTTTATATTTTTCAGCCGTTCTTCATTTAAATGATTTAGGAAAGGACACTCTGTATTCAGTGAAATTTTCAAATATACCTAGAATATATAATTGTTGTTGGTTGTCACGATGTAAAAGAAATTGGAAACAATAATTTATCTTCTTTCGAAAAATCACTAAAAATTAGAAATTTAAGCTAGGGATAACCGATTTTATCTTTTTTTGGAATCGAAACTTTTCGAGTATGCAATGCTAAAAAATTGCTGACCAATAATTAAAAAGATATGAGCTCATACATGTGCGATAACACTTTTTTTTTGGGGGGGGGATTGGGGGAAGATATTTGATAGTTAAAAAAAATTATTGAAAAATTAAAGAAAGCAATACTTAGAGTCACCGAAATTTCACATGCGTGCAAAGTTTCAGCTCGATCGGATGATAGTGGGTTAAAATCGATAGACAAATTTTGAACTGGAATGTCATACACAGTTAATTAAAAACTTAAAAAACAAATGATGATTAATTTAATTTTTTGTTTTCAACTAGAAAATATTTATGATAACTATATTATAAATACGGCATGTATTTTATAGTCGCAGATGAAAATGCTAAACATTAATAATAAGCCTAGGACCGAAGCTTAGAGCATACCCATTTACCCATTATAAAGTGGAATTTATTTTTAAGTCAATAATATTTTTTGTACTTTAACTACTTAAAGTATTGTTTTTTTTTAAATTTCTCTTGTAGTTTTTTTTAATTCTATTTAAAATATAGAATAATGTGTGTATATTATTCATACCTAATTACTCATTATTAATAGTCCTAAACTTATTGACAGTTTTTGAATAAAGACAAAAATTAGACTAAACAGAAAGTTTACTTTTAAACTGCTTAGTTTTGCAGTTCCAAACGGGAAATTTATGAATATATTTAAATATTTATAAATATATGTTCTTGAAGGAATGTTAAATTTTTGGTTCATTTTATCCAAGTAAAGAATTCTTCTGAACTTTGTGATGTCAAAGTCATGTTTCTGATCAAGTTTCCCTTGTTCTGACCTTCAAAAGTACCTGTTATGTAGTTAAAATTTTCATGACTGAAACAAGACATTTGCCAGTGGTCCACAAAAAGTAATTTGACGTAATTAAATAACAGTGAAAAATAATGAATATAAAACTGCAGTTGCTGGGTTATACTTAGACGTATGCTGGTGTTTATTTAGTGTTAATCTTGAAAAGTGAAACGTAGTACAAAAATTATTGAGATAAAAAATGTTTTTTAAGATGAACAAATCTATAAACATAAAAATTATTTTAAAATTTTAATACTCCTTTTGTAGCAAGCCCTGACTATCGGACGGACACTTGGTGCTCGTGCCCTGGGCACACATGGCGAAATAAGCCAAAAAATTGAGTTTAACACGATATACAGGGGCACAAAAATTGAGCCAGCTAAAGGACACAAAATCTGAAAAGTGCCCTGGGCACAAAAGTGTTATAGTGAAAGTCAGGCCCTGGTTTGTAGACATAAACCACATATAAAACGAATTAAAGCATTTTAAAATAATTAGTAATAATGTAAAGGAGTTAGAGTTAGTGATTTTTTTTTTTTTTTTTTTTTTTTTGGAGGAGGGAGGCCTCAAAATTGAGTTGCGCCTCGGGCCTCTCAAGAGCAAAGTCCGCCACTGGGGGGGGGGGGGAGAATATAGGTATTCCCACTGATTCTGCGCTTTCTGGGGGCCTGAGGGTAAAATTTCAAATGCTTTCTGTAAAGGTAAAATTCGTGAAACATTTCTTCCAGGGAAGGGATGACTGCTGAGTGCCTGTCTGAGACGACCATTCCCCCCCCCTTCCCCTAGAAAAACGTATATGGGTGTCATTTACGGGGGCCCTGTGAACAGCAACATGATCATTTAAGGGGAGGGGGGTCTGATCTCCCGAGTCCGAGTCTGATCTCCCGAGTTCTGGACCCCCCCTAAAAAAAAATTCTGGCTGCGCTACTGTATATTTGTACATAGCCAGATAACCAAGATGTGCTGTCTTAAATAAATTACATATTTACTTCTCTGCACTGTGCCGAGTCTCTCTAGCCACGAACCACCTGTGAAACAAAGGTAGGTTTCACAATGGCGTGGCCGCCAGGATTAGGGAAAACATGAGACTCCAGAAGGCAGTGAAATAGCGGCGATGAAAGAAAAGATGGCGTCGAAGACGATAGATAACGGCATCTGCAAAGAGGCCAGGTCAGGCCGGTGCTGTTCACCAGGTTGCTGCTGATTAGAGATGGGGAAAGAATAAACATCCTTTTCTTTTGAACCTATTCTCAAGAAAGAACGGGAACACCCTGTTCAGTGATCACGGCAAAAACATGTTCTCAGTTCATTGTCCGACACTTCAAAATTTTATGGCAGGCAAGATCGTTGTAAAAATAAATTTTGGAAAATGCCTTAAAGGTGAAATTTCTCATTAAAAGGCGTGATTAATATTTTTTTGCTAAGAAAAATTTTAATTCTGGGGGACCAGACCCCTCACGCCCCCCCTCCTACCCCCTCTCCTGTTCACACCTTGGTTATACGTATCTGATGGTGGGGACAGAAGTTCACAATTTTAGCTTTATCAAATTCTAAGTAATTGCAGAATCTTAGTTATTTTGAGAAATAATGATAAGGATGATGATTATCTGGGTGGGGGGGATAGAACTTTTAGTCCAACCTACAATAATTTTAGAGTGGTCCCGGGCTAAGAATAAGAAACTTTCTTATATGTTCAATACGAAATGCACTCACAGGAAAACAATGCGTCAATTTTTATTATTCCAGCCAAACTACTCTATTTCAATCAAAGTAAAAAATTTAATAATAAAGAAAATGATAGTCTGAAACAATGAGAAAATGATAGTCTTGCTACATAAGTTGAAAATTGGGTGTGGGGATATATCCTGAAATTTTTGTCTGGGTATGGCCCAGGTCTGAAGCCATTTAAGCTGGATTTTCGGAGCTATGTAATTTTATATGCCAAAGTCGTATTCATTTTCTTAAATCGGAGTCGGAGCAATATTGAGCCTGATAGTTACAGCTTTTTAAACGGAATATCTTTAATTTGTAAGCTGGAGCATGTACTTTTAAAGCTGAAACTGTACATTTTTTTTTCTTTTTTAAGCTCTAAGAGCGTATCGACTGTTTTGTGGGCTCCCCCATTGGAAATGGGCAGGTCCACGCCGTGTATTTTTAACCTGAAGGCAACACAAGGATTTTTTTTTTTTTTTTTTTTGAGATGGACTTATTTAATATTTTGAATTAGAGCTAAAAATGTTTGTCGTTGGTGCAAAAGCCATATCTTTTAAGCTGGAGCCCGATACATATATTTTTATTTGTAGTTATAGCCAAAGAAGGATTTTTTTTTTTAAACCCGAGCCAGATCCATAACCTCTTGGAGCTAGACCTGGAACAATATATATTTTTTAAGAGGCGGGGCGAACGGTGAAAAAGGCTGAATTTTTCAGCAAACGACTTCATCATTATTATTTTGTTAACAACATTTTAAATTGGGGGGGGGGGCAGACTTTATGATTCACCCCCTTGGGTACGGTCTTGCATGAGTGCTTAGATAGGGTACAAGGGGTCAGGGCCGTATCCAGAAAAAAATTTATCCAGACAAAAATTTCGGAGGGGGACCAAAGGAATGAAAAAGGTTGAATTTTTCAAAGACTTTATTATTTTGTTAACAAAATTTTAAATTTCGGGGGGAGAGGGGACCAGACCTCCTGGGTACGGCCTAGAAGGGGGTGCTCTCTCTCCAGCTTTCGTTATAGTGAACACTCTTATAGAATTTTGAGTTTTTTTATCATTATTATTTTTCTATTAAAATGTTTGAAAGTCCGAAAAAAACTTCTACAACTCCTCCCCCCCTCCCATTCCTCCAAGAGTTACGACTATAGGGTCAAAGCTTGCGTTACTTAGGTGCATTGTGATAATGTGGATACGATGTGCCCAAGGTAACGTACTTCCCGACGCCCCTCTGGCACGTTATCCAGGGTCAAAGTCTTGCGTTACTTTCGCTTTATCATGAAATTTATGGTGTGGACTGGGAATAAGGCTAGGAAAGGAGGGGGTGGAGGTTTTCATTGCAGATTTTCAGCTTTAGCGGTCGCTCCTCTTGTGCGTCGGCTCTTTTACTGCAGTAGTGCTGAAGAAGAAAAAACTAAAACAAAAGGGTATGCAGTCACGTGGCATATCGTATCAGACCGTTAAAGAAGTGTTGTGCTACTCACTCACGAGGCGGTTCAAATGACCTATTCAATTGGGCAAAAGAGGGAGTACCTCGTTTTCCCGATTTGAAGTGGTTCAAATTCTGAAGTGGTTCAAAAATTCCGAGGCACCTCGAAGTTTCGCGGTTCAACTTTTTGAGGTATTCAAAGATTTCAAGTGGTTCAAATTTTTAAGTTGTTCGAAAATTGTGAGGAACCTCGAAGTTTTGTCGCGGTTCAACTTTTTGAAGTGCCTCGAAATTTTGTCGTGTGAGGAAGAAGAGGCGAAGCGTATTTGAAGTACCTCAAATTTTGTCGTGTTTCAGCTTCGTGAAGTAAAGGAGAGGAAGAGGGTTTTGAAGCGGCTGAAAGTTTTGTACTATCGCGGTCTGCTTCAAGACTGAGGGAGATGAAAAAAGCCGGAGGATCGTATCATGGATGACGCGTTAGGTTACGGAAGCAAGAATGAAGATTGATTTACAATTTGGGGAAGACAGGGGGAGCTGTGCTGCGTGATGTGAGATTGCTTTTGTCTCTTTCATAGAAAGGGCACTGCTACCCTCCCGTGTTCCACAGACGCTACATTACCTAGAAATGTCAACTGTATTTAAATTCAAGCTGATATATTCAAAATCCTCTTTAAATGTGTTCAGTTAAAAAAATACACATCAGACTTCTTTCTTTTTATTTTATTTATTCATTTTTGTTTGTTTGTTAAATGCACGAAATCTTTATGAAAGGGGCGATGACAGATATAGAAAACTATTTCTCGTTTTTCTTAAAAAAAATTTTGTCATTTTCTCATAAATTTGTCAGTACAGAGATTTTTCCCCGGCACATTTGTTTTAGATATAAATAGTTAATTCAGTCTGACGCTTGTTTATACGAAAATCTTTTTTACGAAAACTTGCGATTTTACAAACTAGCGAGTGGTTCCGAATATACTCCCATAATCAATTTTATGATTCAATTTTACGAAATATTAGCCTCACCATGGCTTAGTGGTTATGTCACCCGAGCTGGTAGACGTAACCATTGGAAGTTTTCCCTGGTTTTCTCCGAAACTTAGCGTAAATACGTGTTAGGACACCTTAGAAAGACCCCCACGGAGGGCAACTCCCCTTGTATTGTACATCTGACGAGGATTTATAATTAGACTTCGGGCCAAGCACACAAATCCGAAAATACATGTTACACAAACAAGCGAAATATTTGAATGAGGTTTGTGAAAACGAGCATCGACTGTAGTAAGTAGCACAACATTAATTTGCAATGGAATCAGTGGCGCAGGAAGGGGGAGGGCGGCTCAAAGAGCATTTACTCTTTTTTTTTCTTTTTTTTTTTTTTACTGGAACAGTGACATAGGACGGAATTTAAACAGTGACATAGGAAGGGAGGTGTTCGAGCCCCATATCTTTCGAAGAGGGGAAAAATAAAATTGATCAGTACAATAAAGTGGTTTTTTTTTTTTTCAGTGTCCAGAGTTGCTGGAAGCATTCTGAGCCCCCTCCAAATACCTTGAATTATTGCACCGCATTCGAAATGATTCCAATACATAACGCTCTACAGGTGATCATTTAAAAAAAAAGTATTTTAGAGTTATTCGGCTATCTCAAACGAAGCAAAATTCATATATGTTGTTAAGGATAAGAAAATAATGTTCTCCATTGAAAAAAATTGCTGCAAAACTTATAACTTTTCTACAGAAGCACTCAAAAGAATTTCAATACATACGGTCAGGGCAGTACCCATAAAAAATTTCGGGGGGGTCCAAAAATTTCGGTGGGGGGGGGGGAACAAACGGTTAAAAAGGCTAAATTTTTCACAAAAAGACTTCATCATTATTGTTTTGTTAACAAAATTTTAAATTTCGGGGGGGGGGAACTGGACCCCCTGTTCCCCCCTGCGTACGGTCTATGTGACAGTTTAGGTATTCATTCATTTCAAGCACAGTGCAATAAGTATTCATCTATAAAAGCTTACTGTTCAGTTATAAGATGGAAATAAGTTAAGTCTTTTAGAGGGTCTAGTAAAATTAAATTAATAATGATATGGAGCTTTTTTTCTCCAAAGTATCTCTAAAATCTGTCAATCTAGAGTTTGGGGCGTTTTTTCCAGAGCACCTTTAAGAGTCCACCGCCCAAGGCATCTATCCTTAGGCAGATAGCCCTCGAGTAGCTTAGCCTTAACCACTAAACTAAAATCCCACCAGATTTAAGAATAATAGATAATGAAATTATTGTCTTGTTGGAAAATGATTTATAATCGATATGATTGCCATGATTTAGCTTTCGCGCAATGGCATAAATTGACATATAGCATTTGGAGGGGGGGGGGGGCGTGCTGCCTGTCGGGGAAGTTGTGACTAGGGAGCTTCTGATTAATTCGTCGTTGGAATTTTTAAGATGTAACAATCTAAATTTTAGACCAGCTTTAATTTTGAAATGTATTAAATTTAGGCGAGGAGTTAGCCGATTTTCAAATCTTATCGATTGACTTTTGTTCATTTCCGAAATAGCTTCGGTTTACGATTTTAATAATATAACGTCGTACATATGTGTTATTTCTAAGATTTTATTAAACTTTTTTTTCCCTAAATCACTGTTTTCTTAAGTCTCGTTTCCTAAGCACTTTAGTTTCTTTTTCTCCTGCCCCAATTAAAAATAATTTGTAATTGCATATTTATAAGCGAAATTATAACCCAATTACGCAGTTATTGCTCAGTCGCACCTATCGCGTAAGTCCGGGGTATTGCTGTACTTTTATTTTTAAAACACACGTGAAATGAAAGCGATACGTTTGCATTAAAATCAAAGAAATAAGGTGGTATGGTTATGGAAGATTGGAGGAGGGGTAAGGCGTGTATGTTCGGAACTCACTTGAATTTTCGTTGTCGAGGTAATAAAAATACAGAACATTTCCATTCTAGCAAATTACTGTGACGAGTCAAAGTCAGAGCTTCTCTTATCTCGAAGGCCATTTCTTTCGTCAGAAGAATTTCTCAATAGTGACTCCCTTCTACCGCTCTTTTAAAAGCCATTAAAATCAAATAAAAACACGTCTGTTCTTCACCTTTGCCCCCCCCCTTTAGTCCGCCAGTGGTGGTGAACTCCCCCCCCCATTCTTACTGGCGCCACCACTGTCTGGCCAATCAAACGGAATTTCGGTCGGTTTTCTCCAGATGTAACATGAATACGCCTTAGAAATCCTTAAAAAAGTCCCCCGCCCAAGGCGTCCTCCACGGCCGATAATCTTTCTGCAACTTCGCCTTAGCCACTAAACTAAAATTTCGTCAGATTTAAATGCAAAAATATTGTGTTGGAAAAGGTTTCACGATCGATACGCTTAGTATAATGGATCTTTCTTGTTAATGATGTTCTTGCTATTTTGAATTTTATTTCTTTTGTGTACATGTGCATAGGTATATTTGAATTTGTGGCCTCTAAAAAAAAAAAAAAAACGGTTTAACTATGGGCCTACACAAGCGTCATTTCCCCCCCCTTACAAATGTCTACATTTCCGCGTCCAACTATTACTTGCAGGTATTTTTTTTTTTACACAACGTTCATTAAATTTTCCTAATGTTTAATGCGTGATGCAGCACATTCTGAATATATTTATTTTCACTCATCAATCCCCATCCCGAAAAGGAATCCTGATGCCATGGCTATTGATCTGTTGAAGAATGTAACACCAACACCAACAACATTCAACAATTCCTTAATTCCCCAATAAATAAACTCCCCGTAAAGATTTATGCCTCCCTCTGCCATCCGCCGCTCTTCCAGAAAACGATTCGGACATGACAAATCATCATTCCTTCATACGTCACACATTCGAAGTTTTTGTACGATGGCCTCTTTGCCTCATCACCACACACAATTTGAACCTCTTTATTTCCCTTGCTACCTCACTCATTCGAAGTTTTGTACGGCTGCCTCATTTGAACCTATTCATTGGATTGCCTCTTTCCGCCGCCACCAGACAGACACCATTTGAACATCTTCATTTTCTTCTCTACTCACTCATTGGAAGACCCTCTTCGAACGAGTGAGTAGGCTCGATTCGAAGTCCCTCTTCGAACGAGTGAGTAGGCTCGTTATTTGAAGTTGCCTCTTCATTTGAAGTCCCTCTTTGAACCTATTCAAAACGGATTGAAGTGCCTCCCTCACTATTCATTTTTCTGACGCGAGTTACCCAACACTACGTTCAAGGATTAGTTGAAACAGATCAGTCTTTTGCGCTGTTACTGGTACAACTCTTAGTTATGCTTATGTTTGGATAGTTTTTCCTCATGGATAGAAAAAAAATCTTTTGTTTGGACGGATTTTAAAGTTATTGATTCCGCTGCTTCCAAAGCTTTGTGCAATATAGTCTAATCAAAATAAACAGTTATGAATATTATGTCATTTTAGGAGCTGTCAGACTCAAATATTGTTTACTCATGTAAGCAATATTGTATCACTCAGGTAAGTAATCGAAAATTAGGCCTGGCCTAAATAATTCCCTCTAGGATTGAAGTTTTTCCATTTCTTTTTACATACATGCTATGAGTAAGGATAACAAAAGTTAATAAAAAGCACAGAAAAATTTTGATTTTAGAAATATGTGCATATTTAACACTATATTATAGAACGTTAATATAATTAAAATATTTTTACCAAAAATTACTGTTAATATACTTGATTAAAGAAAGCCAGTATGTTGTTTGCAAAGTTTTTTTAAACATTTTGCAATTGTATTAAAGCATAATACATGTTAAAAAGGATGTATATTTTCATTTTTTAATTGAATAAAATAGTCATAATAAAGCTACGATAAATCAAAGAACCTGTTCTGAAAAGAATAGGAAAATGAACTGTTCTTTAAAAAAGAACGGGAACAGTGAACAACTGTTCTTTGAAAATAACACTTTTCCCCATCTCTACTGCTGATCACGAGGTTGTTGCTAATCAACGAGGTGCTGCTCATCACCAGGTTGCTGCTGATCAACAAGTTGCTGCGGTTAGCCAGGTTGGTGCTGACAACCAAGGAGCGTGACATTTGGACAGTAGGAAATCCTAAGTGCCAAAGAGGAGCGTCCTAGTGCTGGCTGTTCTCCGAATGGCTCGTTGGAAAAACCAAAAAAGGAACCCAGGCAAGTTTTTTTTTTCGAGTCATAGGGTGAACAGAGGGATAACACTTGATAATTATAGGTAAGGGGTTAATTGATTTATCATTACTGTTGATACATTATTATTAGGATAGGCATATGGGATTTAAGTATGCTTAGTAATAATAATAATAATAATAAAGAGAGATGTAATTTATAATGTGAATTGCTATACTATGTGTTATAAGAGTGTGTTGATTGTGCTATTGCTGTTTCAGTTTACGGGAATGCAAAACTAGGTGTATAAGTAAATATCCCGGGAAAGGAAAAAAAAAAAAGAGAAAAATATTGCTTTATGTGTAATATATATTTTTGATTTATTTATGAATAGTGTGTAGTGTATTGTATCAATAGTTCAGGTGTAATTCTTGTTGCTTGATGTGTTATTTGTGGAATCCAGCTTAGGGTATTTTAATCTTTTAGTGTTTTTCAAGATTTTCCCTTGTAACATGGCGTTCTTAAATAGAGCTCGTAAAGAGGATTTGATCCAGGTCGCTTTAGAGTTAAGCGAAGAGATACCATCAAATGCTAAGGTTGTGGATCTGCTAAAAATCATCCTTCAATCGGACCAATTTGAGAAGGAGTTTGTTAAAGAACTCCTAGCCTCGGTGATTCAAGAACGGGAGGAAAGGGAAAGGAGTGCCAAGCTGGAAGCTGATAGAGCGCATGAATTACGATTAACCCATTAACGCCCAGCGATCTATTTGTAGATCGTCACCAAAATTTGTAAGTCACTCAAAATAGTTAAGCATTAGTTTAATTTCTTGAATAATAAATCTGATTTCCAGAAAATACTCAGCGATAACAAGTTTAAATGAGAAAATTTCCCTGTCTTATTCAAAATTTTAGAAAAACAATTTACGTCCTTCATACCACACAATGTCGGAAATTTATTTATCACTTCTGGCATCAGCATAAATTTGACAATGTGCTGAAAAAAGTTGGGCGATAATGGGTTAAAAGAATTAGAGATACAAAAACACGGGACAAGCGTTAGTTCGGCTCATTCAGAGGAAAGCGTGAAGAGGGTCAGCAACAATTTCTTAGATTATTTAAAGTTGATAAAGGGTGTGTTATTGGAACCTCCCAGTAAAGTGGAGGACTGGCCATTTTTCTTTAAACATGCAGAGCAAATGTTTAAGCTGTATGAAGTACCAGACAAATTTCAGGGTAAGATAATTTTGCATGGTACAAAGGGCCGTGCAAAAGGATTAGATGTTATTTGGGGTGGTACCGAGAGCGATGGCTATGACAAAATTAAGAAAATTATTTTAAAGGAGTATCGCATAACCCCCCTGCAACACAAAAAAAATTTGGAATCGTGTAAGATCGGAAATGGGGAATCATATACCGAGTTTATTGAGAGGGTCCGTGCGGCACTAGATTTATATCTGGAGGTGAGAGAAATCAAAGATTTCGGAAAATTTAAGGACCTCACGGTGGCGGATTTTGTTAAGGATAGGTTGCTCCATAACATCAAGGCGCATATTTGTTTAAAGGAATCGGAAGGGTGGTTTGCAACAGAGTAATTGGGGAAGGCAGTTGATAATTTTATAGCTGCGAACCCTAAATTTAACGGCTGTATTTCAGAAACATCATCATAAGCGAGGGATAGGGTTAATAATAATCAAAGCAAGCCGATAACCATGGGAGCGGATACTTTTGAGGAAAACCCAAGGTCATTAAGCCCAAAGAAGGTTAATGAAAACATGAGGGCAATAGAATGTTTTTTCTGTAAAGAAAAGGGACACCTGAAGCGTAATTGTGATAAATGGAAACAGAAGACACAGAAATCAGAGAAAGATAAAGCGTTAAATAAAGTGTCGGTACATTTTTCAGAGGGAGAAAATATTCCGAGGAGTGACAATGAGTGTGAAGTCCCTAGAGCTGAATTTTCGATAGAGAGAGGGAAATTCACAGGCATTCTAGATTCTGGGTGTTTTAAGGGAGTCCATCGTCCCTGAGAAGTATTTAGAATCCGGAGGTTGTATATTTTTGAAACCTGCGATTGGGCGGGAAGTGAGAGCAAAATTGGTTTCTGTACTTCTGAGTTTGTTGACAGAGGAAGAAGAAATTGGGCCGTATATTGAAATTTTGGTAGCGGTAGTTCCGGATCTCAACGAACCAGCGCTTATTACCCCAATGGCTTATAAGCAGTTGAAGGAACAGAGGGAAGGCTATCTTGGGGATTCGGTAGAAAGCGGAGACATCCTTGATGTTGAGGTTTACGAAATAGCCCAGGATTTGGGGGGAGGTGGAAAATTGGAAGGAGAAAGCTTTCACCCTATTCCAGTGGATTGTGTTCAGCTTTCGGAGGGGGGAGAAAAGGAGGAAGTACTTGAACCTCCTTCTACTCAGTCGTAGCGATTTCGTAAAGCCCAGAGGGAATGTGAATCGTTACGAAAGGCTTTTTCCGATGCGGAAAAGGGGAAAAATGGATATTTTATAGAAGATGAAATTTTGTACCACACAGGTACGGCCAGTGTGCGGCCAAAAGTATAATCAGCTGGTGGTTCCGGTAGATCGTAGGAAAGAGATTTTGAGATTAACGCATGAAACGGTCACGGGAGGTCATTTAATGGCCCCATACGAGTGTCGACCGATCGCACGATTTCCTACGACTCCTCCGAAAAGCTAAGAGTGGTGGGGGGATTTTTGTCACCGGAGCAGGGGATATTTAGCTATAAATCTCCATTTGTGGTTAAAGTGGGAGTGCTTTGGGTCAAGGGGTCAGATCGAATGTTTGACGATTTTTCGTTCGACTGTCCTGTAACTTCAAACGTGCCGCTCTCGAAAGGTTGCTAGTTTAGCCAGATATGGCAATGCATCGACTTAGTGGCGATTTTTTTTCTTTTACGTAGAACCTCAACGACCCTCAATGACCTACCCTGGAGGAATAAGTCAATTCCAATTTTATCCAGGAACTGGATCATTTTAAATGTGTTTTTTATTTTATAATTGATGTTAACTACTATAATAAAATCTTATAAAGTAAATGATGTGTAGTTATAACTTGGTTATTAATTTATATTTATAATCCATTACATGTTCAGTTAATCCATAGTAAAACATATTTTATGCAGGAGAATGTATATAGTAGTAGTGAAACTGTAATATTTATGGAGTATGCTATTTTGCATTTAAACAGACGTTGTTAACAAATTCATTAGAACTTATTCAGTGATATAAACTCTCAATTATTAAATTATAATATAACTGGTCCTGAAAACGAGTTGAACGTCTACACAATATTTTCATCACAGTAATATTATTTCAATTCATCAGAAGCATATTCATAAGTAATGGATTGCACTCTCAATGGGACAAAGTACGCAAACATACCCGATTTATTTTAACTGGTGAGCTTTTTCTTTCTAATTATTGATGAGGAAAAATTAAAATCTCCATCTCAAGATGGAGATTTTAATTTTACGAGCAACACACCTTCTCAATTTTTTATTTAAATGTTCATCTGGGACATGCATATCATATAACATACCCTTAAAATACTCTACAGGGCAGTAAAGGAAAAATATTGGAATCATTATATAATGGGAACAGTGGCGTAGCCAGAAATGTTTCATGAGGGGGTTTACGATTACTTCAACTCATATATATATGTATAGGTGTGTGTGATAAGGGAGTGAAGAATATACATTTTGTATGGCAAAAATTCTTCATGGGGATTATGACCCTTCTTACCCCCCCTTCCTCCCCTTAGCTACGCCACTTAATGGGAATCAATCATCATTTGAGTTATTTCACTGTAAAGCTAAAAAGCGTAAATCTAATAATTACAATAAAATAACTATTATTTTATTTGTCGATTGTGAATTAAATATATAGTGAATAATTTTATTAAGTGGAACTTACCAAAAAATGTGTGATTCATTATAAATATAATCGAGAAATTTTGTTGCAATCAATCAGCCTGTGCAATTTGGGAGCCCTGGGCATACGCCCTGAATGCCTATCAATTCCTGATTTTGCAATCTCAAATGAAACTTTAAAATGACATGGCATTTGGTACAAGGTTACTTTTCATAAAATTCAGTTCTTTTCATTTTACTTAAATAAAATATCAGTCATTTCTAGACATTTATAAATTGTAATTAATAAGTGTCTAATGAATAATTTAACATATTGAGTAAGTTTGTCTGAACAGGAGTGATAAACTATGTCCCTGTGTATATTCCTGAGGACAGCGTAAATTGCATCACACGTTTCTGGAATTATTTTTTCTAGAGCTTGAGGTGATATTAAAGTAGAGAACTTTAAGTCCTCATAACTGCGTCCCGTAGCCAAAAATCTGAGTGTGGCTGAAAGTCTTTCATGCGGAGAAATTGCTTTTCTCATTACGGTCTTGCTCCTTTTGATAATGGGCGCAACAAGTTTCAACAGTTCCATATAGGTCTCCTCATTCATTCGCAGATAATTATGGAAATATTCTGGCGAAAATCGTAAATTTTCTAATAATTTTACATGGGATACATTCTCTCTTTCTTTAACCACATTTTTCCCAAATTTTTTTACTTGATTTTCGCTTTTTCTGCCTATTTTTTCCAAAAAGCACGAGGACAACTACCGCAATCGCTGTATCAATTGACGCCATTCCGTGCCAAGTCTGAACGCAAACTGAGAAATGTTTGAGCAAGTGGACGAATGATGAAGGCGTGGAAAGTCAGTTATTTATTGCTATCCCGATCATAAAAAACTCCCACCCCGTTCTTAAAAATCGCCCCGTAACTAATGGTTTGTCAGATGAATTCAAAGATGAATGGGCACCATTAGGGGCGAAAAAGACTAGAGACCGTATTTCTATGTCATTCTGGTGGGAGGGATTAATGAAAGACGTCAAAAGTTTTTGTGGGTCTTGTCCCGACTGCCAGATGAGGAGAAAAGTAAGGGTTAGTGACCGAGCACCGATTGAAGCGGTGGGAAGGCCGGAGCTTACTTTTCAGGTCGTTAATGCGGATATTTTTGGTCCCATAGAACCCAAATCCTCCAGAGGACACCATTATGCCTTATGTGTAATGGACCAGCATAGTCGTTGGCCAGAGATTGTCCCATTGAGAACACTCACTGCTAAAACCACTTGCCAGGCATTTTTGAAGATTTTTATGAGGACCGGGGTACCGAGGGTTATCGCTATGGATAACGCAACTAATTTCGCAGCAAGGTTAACGAAGGCATTTATGAGTAAGCTAGGTGCCGGGCTGAAGTTTCCTGTACCAGGCTACCCGCAATCAAATGGTTTAGTGGAACAGTTTGAAGGCACGATGAAAG
The DNA here is from genome assembly GCA_038373885.1 of Cheiracanthium punctorium. Lineage (NCBI taxonomy): Eukaryota > Metazoa > Arthropoda > Arachnida > Araneae > Cheiracanthiidae > Cheiracanthium > Cheiracanthium punctorium. Next base: position 60,284 of record JAWZYV010013017.1, on the reverse strand, counting down.
GAATGCTACATCATGCAATACAGTCCCATGGAAAAGGGTTGGACAAACAGTTACCAAATTTATTATGGGCATATAGGGAGGTCCCTAATGCAACAACGGGAGTGCCGCCATTTATATTAATATAATATTATAGATTATATTGACTGGTCGTTTGCCAGTTTGTCCGCTCGCTATTCTAAAATCAAGATGGGAGAATGATACAGTTTTACCGCAAGGTGTTGGTGAATCGGTGACAGATTACCTCAGGGGGTTGCGGGATCGATTAGAAAAAGCGCAGAGTTACACTACTCAACAAGCTGAGACACAACTGGAAAAATACGTGCACCACCATAATTTAAGGTCGTCGGATCACCAGTTTCGAGCAGGGGATGAGGTCGTGGTTCTGATTCCGGATTTGACTAATAAGTTGTGCTCGAAGTGTAAGGTCCAGGGGAAATCGTTCGACAGAAATCTCTCCACTCTTACTTAGTAAAACTACTGGGTGGGAGTACTAGACATTTACACCAGAATAAGTTACGTAAATATGTTCAACGGGTTCACGCCGTAGTGTTAATTTACGAGTCGGACGATGAATTTGGGGAAGTGGTACCCGCACCAGTGGGAGAGCGCCGGAAAATCAGAGCTGGGTTAGAGGAAACGAAGAAACGGGACAAGAGACGCATTTAACTCCGGAACAAAGGGCGGAATTAGGAGAAGTTATAAGAAAGCTTAAAACGGTTTTTCAGGGGGAGCTAAAAAGGGCAAAAGTGGGATCTCATGTCATCGAACTCAAACCGGGGGTGCGGAGGAAACAACCCCATATTTATTAAGATCCCGGAGGCGATTAAGTCGCAAGTGGAAAAACAAATTGACGGGACTTTTGGTTGTTGGAGAGAGGTTTAATAGAACCTTCTACCGCAGAAATCGCATATACCATTGTTTGTGTGGCTAAAAAGGACGGAACGGTTCGCTTGTGTTGTGATTATCGGTGTTTAAATGCTGCAAGTCAAATTTCGCCGTTTCCCTTGCAAAGTGCGGAGGAATTAAGATTTAAAGTGGGAGCCGCGAATTTTTTTTCAACACTGGATATTTTAAAAGGGTATTGGGAAATACCGTTGGACGAAAAATGCAAAGATCTAAAGAGTTTTGTGTCCCCAAAAGGGCAGTATAGATGGACAGTAATGCCCTTTGGACTTTCGGGAGAGGCAGCCACTTTTCAAAAAGCGATGAACCAGGCATTAAGACCACACAGCGATTACGCGGAAAGTTTTAGAGATGATACTGTCATATTTTCATCTACTTGGACGGAACACCTAGAACATATTAGGAAAGTACTTAGTACTTTAAGTTCTTTCAATTTTTCGACCAATTTGGAGAAGAGTTCTTTTGCAATGCCCCAAGTAAAATACCTAGGACACACAGTGAGATCGGGTAGGCATAGTCCGGATCCGGAAAAAATTTAGGTAATAAAGGAATTAAAAGTACCTAAAACAAAGAAAGGTTTAAAGTCGGTAATAGGTTTGATCAATTATTATAGGGAGAATGTACCGGAGTATGCTAGAATTGCCAAGCCGCTAACGAATCTGACTAGGAAAAATACTCCGAACTACATTCCGTGGACACACGAGGTAGAAGAGGCGTTTCAACAGCTGAAGGGGGAACTTTGTAGAGAAGTTGCCCTGTATACCCCCGATTTAAGCAAGCCTTTCGAAATCCATACTGACGCTAGATTAACTAGGATCGGTGCTTGCTTAGCTCAAAGGGACGAGGAGGGAAGGTCCGGCCCAATAGTTTTGCGAGCCAAAAATTAACGACCACTCAAAGCAAATGGAGTACGATAGAGCGCGAAGCGTATGCTGTAATTTGGGCTCTTAATAAGTTTGAAACTTGGATTTTTACTTTTGGGAAGCCCATTTTGCTATACACGGACAACAAACCACTTAAATTTCTGACTCAGGGCATTCCTAAGAACGCCATTTTACAGAGGTGGGCGCTAGCTCTGTCGAGGTACAAGCTAGCCATACTGCATAAGCCAGGTCATCAGAACGCGGATGCCGATGATTTATCGCGGCTCTGCGATTAATAATTCTTTATGGGAAAAAAAAGGGGAAAGATTTTAAAGTTTAAAAGTTTGACTGTCTTTGAAGTAAACTTCTTTAGGGCCGACTAGGGAGTAACTCAGATTTTTTTTCTGACGGAGGTAACGCTCAGTTAAAGGAAGTTACGTATATGTCATATAATCCCCTGAAAAGAAGAACCACAGAAAAAACTACCTTTTCGACCGCTCCGCTGCTTTCGTCGTTCGCCGGCTTCATCCTGTAAAAATACGCGGAACCTGTTAGGGAAAGAAACGGCGAGAAAAACAGTCAAGAGCCGCATCTTTGAGACATCAATCTTTTTTATCAATAAGCATTTTGAAGGTACATCCAATATAATATTTTACATGTAATCCCAACCTCACTGGAGGTTCTTCATAATCCTTATTTTTAGATGAATAATATACATGGTTTTGGAAAAGCACAAAGAAATGGAACCTGCCTGCAATCGAACCGGAACAGTAGATGGAAACGTCAGTTTAAGAACACTTTTCCCAGCTGGATTCTAACCCAACTTCCAGGCAGAACAACGGTTTAAGAACAAGGGGATGGAACACCACATTTAAAAGACAGTGGATGAAAACGAACCTAAACAGCAAAGGGAACTTTTCATTTAAGAACACTGTTGGAGGATCATACTTCGATCCCAACATGCAGACGAAAACTTCAGTGTAAGAAAAGTGAAAGAACAGAACAAAGAATGGAAGCTGCCTGCGATCGAACCCAACCAGTAGGCGAAAACTACGTTTTGAGAACACGGCGGTAGAAAACCATGAAGAAATGGAACCTGCAATCGAGCCAAACTAGCAGACGAAAACTTAAGAGCACGGAAACAGAATAGTACTTCGAACAAAACCAGCAGAGGAAAACAAAGGTTTAAGAACACTGCCATAGAAAAAAGCAATAATAGACCCTACGTGCATTCGATACCAACCAACAGAAGAAAACACCAGTTTAGGAACACAGTTAAAGAAAAATACCACAACATAGACATTCTCTCGATTCAAATTCTACGGAAAAACGTTTTAAGAAAACAATGAAAGAATAATAGTGCAACACATACGGACACTTCCTGGATGCTAACCCGATATCGAGACGGAACAACAGTTTAAGAACACGGGTATGTAACACCAGAAAGAAACAAACACTGGCTGCAAACGGTTTAAGAACAAAATAAAAGAATAACAAACCTGCAGTTTAAAAACACGGATAGAGAATAATAATTCGAAACCTACCAGCAGACGAAATCAACGCTTAAGAACACTGTGATAGAAAAACACAAAAAAATGTACACTACCTGCATTCGAACCCAACAAACAGAAGAAAACATCAGTTAAAGTGTAATACTAGACTATGGACAGTCTCCCATTCAAACCCAACCTCCAGACAGAATAATGGTACAAGAAAACAGTTAAAGAATAATACTACAACATGAACACTTTCTGGATTCTAAGTAATTATCATGAATTACCGATGATTCTTACTGGAGATTTTAATGTTAATTTTCGCTCTCAAAAATCTCAGCCGTTAGTTGATGTTTTGAAATGAATATTTGATCTAACTATGAAATACTTCTCGAATTCAATCAGCAACGCGTTTCGGTACAACGATATATGCTGTATTTTCAAGGAAATTAGCAAAAATAGAGAGTAATATTTATGTTTCACAGTTACCATAAACCTATAATTTCATACATAAAAAATTATGATGACATTCAAGTACCTATTTCCAGTGAATAATATGAATATAACATTTATATAATCTTTGTAAAGTACATGAATAATAAATATAATTAAATTATAATATGATATTTATTTTAAGTTAAATTTTAATCATTTCAGTGATATGTGTTGTAAACGTCAAATAAGTTTTACTTCAATCGCGCGTAAAGATTACACGCACACACTTTTTTTTATCAATCATACCTGTCTGGTTAGTATTAATGATGAAATCTTTATTGAATTTAGCAATTGCAATGTCTTAATTCGAATAATTTCTGCAGACTTTAAAATTTCTTCTAAAGTTGCTGTTTCTTTTTGCGAAATGTATTTCGTTATCTTTCGTTGACGTATTTTATGTTCTTTCTTAAATTTCGTGTCCCATCGCTCAGAAGCTGTAAATTCTAAATTTTTAAATTGTCCAGCAGCAGATAAAGCCCACTGCTGTAAATTTTTGGTAGTTACTTGCTCATACTTTTGTCTTGCTTCAAGAAAACGATCAAAAGTCCAAGAATCAATTATTGCATATTTAGCTAACTTTGTTCTTCCCTTTTTTATGGCTTCTTCCCATCTATATATATATATATATATATATATATATATATATATATATATAATTTAAAGCAGCACATCTTCTATTCTGTAATGTTTGTAATCTCCGTTTTGTGTGTTGTTTAGCCTTGTTAACGACTTCTACTTTATAATCCAGAGGGATATGTTCTATCTCTTTTTTTTTCTGGCTCGTACTCGTCATATGAGCAATCAGTTTCAAATGATTCAAAAACTATTTCGTCACACTCTTCGTTAGCATGTATAAGCTCTTCATCGACTATTATTTTTTTTCAGACAACACGACGATAGTGTTTTTGTAAATTTCCCCACCCATTAACATAGCTTCATGAGAAATGGAACTCGTGCAATTTTGAAAAATCATTTTTTTCTTTGTAAGCATATTTTAAAAATGCTTAACTGCATCTGTTAACGACAACTTTGAATGTTCACTGTATAGAGATTCTTCAGAAACTTCATCATCAACTTCTAACTCATCAACAACTTTCTTGTTCACAAACAACATCTTTATTCACAGATATTTTTACAATAAAATATTCAGAAGGTTTATTTTATATTTAATATACTTTAAACGATTGATCACAGAACACTGTGAACTCTGCGAAATCTAAAAATAAACTAACTGTAAATAATTTTAAAGATTCTGGTGTCATAACAGTGATAGAACTACCGAAAATCTGCATACACTAGGATAGTAACTATTAATTATTTCGTTTTTGAAAAGTAAAATAATTATTACAATTAAAATATCATTTTAAAATTAATAAGCCTTTTTTAAATAAATTTATTTAATTGTAACAATGATTAATTACATTTTTTAAATAGTTGGCCGAGTGCCCGACTCGAACTCGGGACGTCTCCCTGATAGACAAAGACGTAACCAACTAGGCTGACGCCAGTGGAGAATGAATGAACCAACTAGTATATATGTTGAGTTTAAAATTTCCGTTGCGTTTTTCTCCAGATTCAGTGGCCATTCGGCGCTAGTAAATGAAGGGTTGAACACATTAAGGGAATACTACTTTTACACGGAATCTCGTCCCCAAATGAATTTACCATGTCATACCGTCTCCTTGTAAATCTCATTTATTTTGATTTGCATTTAAAAAATTGGTTATTTGTGATTGCTTTTTTTAAAGGAAAATATCTTTTCCCCAAATAATAATATTTGTTGCTTTTCCATAGAACTAATTACCATTTTTGATCAGGGGGGAACACAAGATTTTCTCTTGGAGGGGGTCCAGCCAATATAATCTGTGGCACCATTTACCAGGAAAAATACCCAAGATTTTTTTTTAAATGAGTGAACAATTTTTTAAATAACGTTTTCCTGTTAAAAAAAAAAGTTCTAATAGTCTTGAGTGGTCATATTCCCCAGACCTAACAACAAATTCAATAAAAAAATTGATTGGATGCTGTTTATTGATTTCCGTTGTGCTGTTAAAAATTAGAAGTCATTAGATCTGAAAATACGTTAAAAGCTATAGAATTTGGCTAAAATCACGTGGTCAATCAGCCTTAATAACTCCTCTGGGAAGGGTCCAGAACCTCATAGGTGCATCCCCCTCCTAAAGGTTGAAAAATAAAAATTCCGTAAAACAGAGAATTGTCACTGAATTAAGACCATCGTGCGAAGAAACATGCTTCATAGTTATGGTACACATTATATTTAAACTATGTCAGGGACTTGAAAAACTCCATAAGCTACACTGTACAGTGTAGTACACAAAAAACCTGTTTTTTTTTAAATGAAACTTTAAAAAAAAACTTATACATGGAATTGCACAGCAAAATTTCTTACAGAGTGATACATTTTGTGAATTTTTTTAAAAAGTCTCATTCCTGCTACAAATTTACATTTTTTAATTTTTTATCATTTTATACAGCTTGTAACGAGACAACCTAAAAATTTTCAAGTCCCTCGAATAACCCACACAACAGGCTTTATTTATAACATACGAAAAGAGGATGGTCTGGTTAACGGCACAGAAAGTATTCTCCGATGGATTGAATGTTTCCGATATAAAAATACAGAAACACTAGTACTCAAGAAGCTTTGGCTAAACATTGAAAATGTCTGAAGAATGACATACAAATAAAGTGCAACTTATGCCTTAAAAACACAATCAGTTGTCAACTAACACACAGGGATAATAAATATCATGGTATTTTGATATACAAGTTGCGTCGGGGACAAAGAAATTGTTATAAGAAGGTTTATCCTTATAGACAGGGCCGTACCCAGGAAATAATTTCGGAGGGGTCCGATATTTCGGGGGGGAGGGGGGATCTGACTTATTGATATTATATTATATCATATCATCATATTATATTAAATATACTCTCACGCATATAAATATATAGATATTGTGATAATTTCGGGGGGGGGGGTCCGGACCCATAGGACCACCCCCCTGGCCACGGCCCTTCTTATAGACAATTGTTACACACAGGCTTTACTGTATATTTGTTTAATGTATTTTAAACCTATCTACAGCGGTATTTACTTTTTAGAAGCACCTGTCTGTAAGCATAATTTTTGCTTATAATAAGTTTTGTAATACGTATAACAAAATTTTTATAATTTTGGAAATAGTAATTTCCAAAATATTTTATCCCGTATATTTTAGACCAGTGGTCTAAAATATACGATAATAAAATATTGCAGTATGGAAGTGGAAAAAGTAAGCCTTTCCAGTCATAAAGTGCCTTGTTTTTCTTGGATTTTGATGTGCTAAAGTCCGTAATTTGTGGTGTGGCGTAAAACATTGGCATTAGTAGAAAAGTTACTTTTTTGTAAAGGCTGTAAAGAAATAAACTGTTGCACATTTTTTACATATTTTCATGTATACTGTTTGGAAATTTTCATCTAAAATTTCCACACCTAATTGAATCGTTAAAGGAAGTGCAATATAATAAGTTCAAAATCAAATAAAGGTAATTAATACGTTTTGTACATGCGTTGAGCTTCACTTCTACACAACAGATTCATCACCTGATCTTCTTCAGAGTTATTTTGCAAGTTTTACGCATTGGTGATTGAAGTGTGATTTCTGCTTGGGAAATATATTTTATCTTTCTTTTCATAATTAGAAAACATCTTGAATGCTCAAATAATGTGCAACAGCTCAACATGGCTACAACGATAAACTGTCTATAACGATATTTTATTTAGGTCCTTACAATATCGTTATAAGCAAGTTTCACTGTATACAAGTCTTGCGCATTGATGATTGAAGTGTTATTCTGTACGGTAAATCTACTTTACCTACATTATTTTGATAATTACCAAACACATTTAATGTTCAAATAATGTGAAAAAGCTCAACCTGTGTCTACGGTGATAAACTGTCTATAACGATATTTATTTTAGGTCTCTACAGTATCGTTATACACAGGTTTCACTGTATATAAACCGTTTAAGAATAACATTAAAGAAATCGACCAAGCTCTTTCAGATATAGCGGAAGATAATTACAAAGATATCGAAAGTACGGTAAAGGCAGTTAATTTAATTATGAAGCTGTTTTTATTTAAATTTATTTGCTCAATTTAACATATGGTATGAAATTTTAAGACAAATTGACGTAATAAGAAAAATGATGCAAAAAACCTACATACTGCATACACTGTTACATACCCGTGTTCTTAAACCGTTGTTCCGTCTGGATATCAGGTTAGCATCCAGGAAGTGTCCGTTAGGATGGAGCGAAATTGGGCGAAAAAAAAATTTTTTGGGAGCAACTAATGGAATAGGGTTAAAAAGTTGCAACTTTTAACCCTCAATGTAAGTGTAAAATTTGGACGCATTCAAAAGATATCTTCCGCCCTCTACCGGGCGATGTTATACAGTATGTTTATATCATTTTTTATTATAATACTTATGAATGCACAATTTAAAGTCAAAACTAGAACAGGAAAATTATTGACTAAGGAATATATTAAGAAACCATATAATGAAGAGTTAGACATGCATCTACTAGTTATTATTACACAGGTAAACAGTAACTACATTATTTTACTTTAACCTTAATAGTCAATTATAATCAAAGGAACAAACACCATTCTATTATTATACCACTTGGAATTTTGTTTTTCGTTTCGAATGATGACATGTTTCGGGAGTTGATTTTTTCTCTTATGAAGCCATCCCTAGCCGATTGACCAATCACAGTTAAAGAAGCCTCAGTCACCATCTTAACACAACGTTCTACCACCTGAGTATGGCAATGGCACGGGAACTGAACGAATTCGAAAGTCGTCTCGCTACTTCTGATCGATTGTTGGAAACTTTCATTCGATACGCCAGCTAAAATTGGAGATGCAGTGATTTTACACGCACGCCAGTTGATGACATCAATGTAGTATGAGGCACTGAAGTTAAGTTTAGGAATACGGAATTCTCTTCTGTGGGAACAGGGGCCAATTCTCTAGCCTTCAAAATTCTCCGGAAAGCGAGTTCTCTTATATGCATTCTTTCATCAGTTACCATGGCTAACAGAATGTTTTCTGGGTGGGAAAAATAAGCCTTCCGTTGAGTGGCAGGGATTACGGAATTAATAATTTATTTGAGATCGTCATTCAAATAACGAGATGTTATTGTCTTAAATGCGTGCCTTGTTCTATTCGAGCAAGAGAGTTGTTTCTTTATCTGGGACCAAACTGGAGCGTAAACGTTTACTATATATTGTACCAGAATCTTCAAACTTGAAGACGGACTGTCAGTTGAAATGTAAAGTCTGAGTATTCTGATGGCGGCTGTAATCCATCTCGAGTGCAACAGCTTTCCTGGAATTCGCCTACTCAAATTTAGGGGGCATTTTCCGGACGAAACTGCCTGACACATTTCATATAAGTATTTTTTGTCAGTACTGAGCTCGCTATAGTCTGTTTCCGGCAAGATGCAAGAAATTGCTTCAAAATTGACAAGCGGTGGTTCCTCGCAATTTTTTAGCAACTTTCCTATCGGTCCCGAATACTCATGGGGACCGGTAGTTCCACTATCAAGGAAAACTAACAAGTGACGCAGAGGCAGTTCATTCGCATGGAGTTGGCAGATTAACCACTGCAGAGGCCATCCCACTTTATTTTGTAAGAAGACGATAGCATCGTTCTTTCTTCCAGTATTCGTGGCAATGCCATCACAACCAACAGCTAAAAGTTTGTCAAGACTTAATTCATTTTCAATGCAAAAATTACATATTGCTGTCGCTACTTGTTTCTCCGTTCCAGAAGCCGTCGTCACATGACCAATGTAAAAAGAATTTGGTTCTTCTATCATAGGTATATCTTCTTCAGATATAGTTCTTCTATGGTGTCTGTCTCCAACCATTTCCTGTGACATTGTCTTTTCTGCTGTCAAAATATATACTTTTCAAGCCTCTTCCCCATCCAGTTTGTGAATTTTGAAGTGAAACACGTGTTTTCAGTCGCTCTCTTCGAATCTTACTTCTGTCAATGACTTTAGAGCTATCATCCTTCGACATAATACCTATGTATTGTAATGTTGCTGAAGCAATTGCTGCAGCACATCTGTCAGAAATTCCGTACTGGTCACACACCCGTTAGAGTGTTGGAATTCTCATTTGCCCTGCTTTTGATGTCGATGCCTTCGTTGCAGAGAATGGATCATTAAAAGCTTTTTCAAGTTTTTGAATTGCAATGTTAGGTTCACTTTCATCAATGTTATCAGACTCGATGCATTTAGTAAGTTTGCGTTCTTGACGTTGAAGTCGTTCCGTTTCCGTTTTTTTCCTCGTTCAAGTTTTTCTTTAATTTATTTGTTTCTATTACATCGATCTTTCCAGTAAACATTTTTCTGGTTAATAATTTGATCCAAAGAAACGGTTGTTCCTTAGTTGCAACCTTATTCAACTTATGGCAAGAGCATAACGTAAATGTCTGGCATTTGCAAGCTGCGATATCTAACAACTTCGTTGATTAATTTTTAAAAGTTTCTACTCTCAATCTGTAGCTTACATTTCTTTCGATTTTGGGATATCTGATAAGGCTGAGATATGTATTATAATGCTTGCAAATCATTTGAAGGATACGTTTCTGTGAAACTGTGGGAATCGAATCTCGTTGCAAAATTTCAAGTATTTGCATTCCCAGCATTTTGGATATTTCCGAAATGCTTGGTACTTGACCGAATCTTTTACGTCTTAATTCATGACTAAGATACAAATAACCTTTTACAGTATCTTCTATAGTTGGCAAAACATTATTTTTAAGTTCTGATGGGGCGCCGAAAATGGGACATTTAACTGTACTTCTAGTAACAGATCGTCCCCTCACAGTGCCCCCGGCAGCCATTATTGCAAACTATGTATAAACAAATACTCAACTAATATTGTGAAACAAAATTTTGTAAATTAATATATGTTGCTATCACTAGTACTCAGCTGTATTCTTTGAATATATTTCTTCGCAATATTCATTGAAACGATGCGAAATAGTGGGACTTTCTTGTGTCAACATATAAACGATAACAACGTCTTGAATAATAAAACCACGTGCTAACTGAACTCTGCGCTGATAACGGATCATTAGTGCCATCTACTGTTTTGAAAAGAAATCAATCATAATTTATTTATCCCATACTTATATTCCGTAATGCTGAGTTATTGCGTACTGATATTTTTACTTTTTGAATAATAATTACAGCGAATGCAAGTTATTTAATTAATGAAACTTTAAAATATTGATACAAAAAATATAATTTAAGCAATAAACACATTATTAATATTGTGCTTAATTCAAAAAGTAGGACTTTTACAATTTTTTGGAAAAAAGAGGTCTCGGTAGAGAGTCCAAGCAGTTATTGAAATTTGATAATATTTTACACTCGTATTGTTCTTCCAAGTACGCAGTTTTTGGTGGTTTATTCCAACACAAAATTTAAACTTTCATTTTTTCACTCCACCCTAGCTGTACGTGTTGAACTATTATTCTTTCACTGTTTTCTTAAAGCGTTTTTCCGTAGGGTTTGAATCGAGAGAATGTCTATGTTGTGGTATTTTTCTTTGTTCCTAAACTGGTGTTTTCTTCTGTTGGTTGGTATCGAATGCACGTAGGATCTATTATAGCGTTTTTCTATGGCAGTGTTCTTAAACCTTTGTTTTCCTCTGCTGGTTTTGTTCGAAGTACTATTCTGTTTCCGTGCTCTTAAAATGAAGTTTTCGTCTGCTAGTTTGGCTCGATTGCAGGTTCCATTTCTTCATGTTTTTCTACCACCGTGTTCTCAAAACGTAGTTTTCGCCTACTGGTTGGGTTCGATCGCAGGCAGCTTCCATTCTTTGTTCTGTTCTTTCACTTTTTCTTTCACTGAAGTTTTCGTCTGCATGTTGGGATCGAAGTATGATCCTCCAACAGTGTTCTTAAATGAAAATTTTCCTCTGCTGTTTAGGTTCGTTTGCAGCTACTGTCCCTTTAATTGTGGTGTTCCATGCCCTTGTTCTTAAACCGTTGTTCTGCCTGGAAGTTGGGTTAGAATCCTGGAAAAGTGTTCTTAAACTGACGTTTCCATCTACTGTTCCGGTTCGATTGCAGGCAGGTTCCATTTCTTTGTGCTTTTCCAAAACCATGTATATTATTCATCTAAAAATAAGGATTATGAAGAACCTCCAGTGAGGTTGGGATTACATGTAAAATATTATATTGGATGTACCTTCAAAATGCTTATTGATAAAAAAGATTGATGTCTCAAAGATGCGGCTCTTGACTGTTTTTCTCGCCGTTTCTTTCCCTAACAGGTTCCGCGTATTTTTACAGGATGAAGCCGGCGAACGACGAAAGCAGCGGAGCGGTCGAAAAGGTAGTTTTTTCTGTGGTTCTTCTTTTCAGGAGAGTATATGACATATACGTCACTTACTTTAACTGAGCGTTACTTCCGTCAGAAAAAATATCTGAGTTACTCCCTAGTTGGCCCTAAAGAAGTTTTACTTCAATAAAATTTTGATTTTAACTGTAAACTCATGCGGTTTATACAACTATCAAGCTATTTTCTTTTTCAGGGTGCCAGTACCAATCTACTTTTAATAGGACTCTTGCTGAACGAGGTACCAAAGCTATCTTTGTTAAGCAACAATATATGAATAAAGTGACACATTCATATACAGAGCAATATGCTCTTACTTTATAAGAAAAGCTATTGCCCCAAGTATTTCTATGTCTTGAAGCATCAACTGGTAAATTTGGCCCAAGATTCCTAAAAGTCGTGGATGAGTACGCACAAAAATATAATAATGTTATTATAACATCTTCAATGTCCGGAACACTCACAAATGCATTATATGTTGATGTCGTTCGAGACTGTTTAAAACCTTACTTGGGGAAAAATAATTTTCTTCTCTTAATTGACTCTTGGGGAGGTCAAACAAAACTAGAAATTTATGAAAGATGACAATCACTTGCCTACTTGTACAATTAAAGTTATTCCTCCGAAATGTACGACTCTCGTACAGCATTGTGATGTTTATTTTTGTAGGCAGATTAAAAATTTAGTAGGCAGATTAAGAAGGTAGGCAGATTAAGAATTTGTATGCAGATTAAGAAATCTTTTTGTAGGCAGATTAAGAATTTACAAAATGGTGCTTATTTTATGGAACAAGATATAAAAATAAATTCACGCGAAGGCTGTATTAAAATTCATTAAACTTTCATCATCAATTGTCATCGCCAATTTTTGATAAAATAATAAGATATGCTTGGTACGCTTCCAAGCATTCTGAAAAAAGAGAAATGTTTTTAAGAGGCATACCAGGAGCAAATCAAGCAGAGCGTTCCCATCACCATCTCAGAATTTCATGAATTTTTTTTCTTGTGTTGCCTTACCCAAGGAAAGAACAAATCTGAAATATTTTTCATTTACCTCTTTTAGTTTTGGAGTTATGGGTGGAGGGGGGGGGGTGAAAGGACCCCAGACGAGTGACGTAGAATATAATTAGGGCCATTTTTGCCACTTTATTGTCTCGATTGTGACTGGCTCAGAGGTGCTGCAGAGTATTTTTTCATTTTATCCTATAATATACCTTGGACATTAACATCTCAAATTGAAAATTCATTCGAAAATAGTCAAAGCGCCCAAATAAGGGCCCCCAAATACCCCCAATTTCATAAAAAATACAGTTAAGAATGCTTTAAACCTTGACTCTGACGTGATACAGAAAAAATTTTTGCGCAGAGCAGTTGTACATATTCATATATAGTGAATACAAAGTTAAAAATTTTTGAAGGCCCCCAGGGCCCCACGTTACGGGGCCCCAAACATGGTCCTTAGCACTAATTTATGCAATTTCGAAACATTAGTACAGCTGAAGCCGACTTTCCACAGGAGAACCATTGGCATCGAGATGTAGTATCAACATAGTAGTTTCATATTATGGAAAAAAAAATTTTGAAGGCACAACTGTTTCCAAGAAAAATCCCAAAAAGCACCTCCCTATTTGGGACATTCCAGTGGCAAGCATGGAGACATTTCAGCGTTACTTTTAGAAGTTTAATCGACTGTAGCAATATTGAAATTTAGCTTATTCTGCTTATATGACAAATATATCCTCCGTATATCACAAATAGTTCTTTTACAGGGGCACTCATAAGAATTACCTTACGCTGTATGCTGATCTCTGGAACTACTGAACCTATTCGAAATTTTTTTCACTGATCGAAAGCTACAGTATTCCTGAATATTATAGGCTACCTTTCAGTATGCAGCATAACAAGTTCTTTTACAGGGATACTCAAAAGTATTCTAATACATTATGCTATACTGAGATCTCTGTAACTACTGAACCCATTCTAAAGATCTTGTCACTGAAAGCTACACTATTCCTGAGTAACACAGGCTAAAATTCATGCATGTAGCATAATTTACAGGAACACTCAAAATAATTCAAACAATAAAAAATTTCTATATGTTCCATAAATAAAATATTTTATTATACAACATTTTACATTATTTCTGTTTTTAAATATTATTTTCTTTGTAGACCAACGAAAAAAAGTAGGAAGTTGCTAATATTGCGCTGAACTCTTACTAGGCAGTGGAATAGGAAAAGTTATTTTACAGTGGAAGGGTCATCGCTTTATCAGAAGTATAAGGGACTGCTACAAGGAAATATTTGCCTAATTGCTGAACCGATTCTAAATATCTTTTCACTGAGAGCTACACTATTCCTGAGTAACATAGGCTAAAATTCATGCATACAGCATAATTTACAGGAACCTCAAAATAATTCGCAAACGCTGTCATAACTGTCTCCATTCGCCAAATGCGAAAAAAAACTATCTAAATTAATTAACTTTACATATACCATGTCTTATACTTCATTTAAAATAAACAAAAAATAAATAATATTGTGAATAAGAGAAATTATCGAAATTCTACATCATTTATTTCTGATTTGTATACAATTTTACAACAAAAAAAAATTTCAAGGACAAATTCTCAGGTTATTTACTTAGTTTTATTATAGAGTCTGTTGTATTGTTTATTGTGAGCTGCTTTGATACTTTTTATATTAGCAATCGTAAATGGAGTAACAGAAGCAAATTCATATGGACAGAAATATATCCTGTCAGTAGTGACTGTTTTTGTGTCATCTTGATGTGGCCATTTAATTAATGAGAGTCAAGTATTGTATGCAAATATTTCATTGTAGCAGTCCCATCTACTTCTGACCTTTCCACTGTAAAATAACTTTTCCTATTCCACTGCATAGTAAGAGTTCAGCTCTATATTAGCAACTTACTACTCTTTTGCACTAGTCTACAAAGAGAATTATATTTAAGAACAGAAATAATGTAAAATGCTGTATAATAAAAATATTTTATTTATAGAACGTGTACAATTATTTTATTATTTGAATTATTTTGAGTGTTCCTGTAAATTATGCTACATGGAAGAATTTTAGCCTATGTTACTCAGAAATAGTGTAGCTTTCAGTGAAAAAAATCTTTAGAATCGGTTCAGTAGTTACAGAGATGTCCATATAGCGTAATGTATTAGAATTCTTTTGAGTGTCTCTGTAAAAGAACTAGCTATGCTGCATGCTGAAAGGTAGCCTATAATATTCAGGAATAGTGTAGGTTTCTATCAGTGAAAAAAATTTTTGAATCGGTTCGGTAGTTCCAGAGATCCCCATTCAGCGTAATATAATTCTTATGAGTGCCCCTGTAAAAGAACTATTTGTGATATATCCAGAATAAGTTAATTTTCAATATTGCTACAGTCGATTAAACTTCTAAAATTAATGCCGAAATGCCCCATGCGTGCCAATGGAATGTCCTAAATAGGGAGGTACTTTTTGGGATTTTTCTTGGAAACAGTTGTGCCTTCAAAAAATGTTCTTTCATAATATGAAACTACTATGTTCATACTACATCTCCATACATATGGTTCTCCTGTGGGAAGTCAGCTTCAGCTGTACCAATGCTTTGAAATTGCATAAATTAGCGCTAATGACCACGTTTGGGGCCCCGTACCTTGGGCCCTGGGGGCCTTCAAAAATTTTTAACATTGGATTCACTTTATATCAAGATGTATAACTACTCTGCGCATTTTTTTTTTTTTTTTTGCATCTCGTCAGGGTAAAGATTTAAAGCATTCTTAAAACTGTATTTTTTTATGATATTGGGGGTATTTGGGGGGGAGCCTCTGACTATTTTCGAATGAATTTTCAATTTGAGATGTTAATATTTAAGGTGTATTATAGGATAAAATGAAAGAATTCTCTGCGGCACCTATGAGCCAGTCACAGTCGAGACAATAAAGTGGCAAAAATGGCTCTAAATTATTTCTACGTCACGCGTCTGGGGTACTTTGACCCCCCCCATGACTCCAAAACTAAAAGAGGTAAATCAAAAATATTTCAGATTTGTTCTTTCCTTGGGTAAGGCAACACAAGAAAATAATTCATGAAATTCTGAGGTGGTGATGGGAATTTTTTTCTATTGACTTGCCCGATTTACTCTTGCAACAGCTCTTAAATGTGTTACGAATTTTCGGGACAATCCGCTGTTCTGGGGCTTAAAATACTTCAAAATTCGTATTCTACGCTTCAAATAGTTTTGCTTTTTGTTGCATCAAAATCGGTCAGCTAGAACCGGAGATACAGAGGTTTCGGTTTCCTCACTCATTTGTATGCAGTTTCTAGAAAGCCCGAGAAATATTGGTCCTAGGCCTTCGGTAACTTCACTTTTGGGGACTTCTTTTTGGTGCCAAATTTGGCAATATTTCGCCAAAAGTCGCCAAGCTTCGCGATACTTTGGTCATTTGGAACGATTTTCCCGATGGGACTTGTAAAGATACTTTTCCTGCATTCCCATGCATAATAACCTAACATTTCTCTTCCTTGGCGTAATCAAAATTCCCGCTTTATGTGGAATCTTCGAAAAATAGACTTTTCTGGGAGCTCCTCGAAGCTTCTACCACCTCTGTAAATATAAGCGCGCGCTGCCCCGATAGTTCAGTGTCTGGGTGAGCTCTCGTCGAGGACGGATGCCGATGTGTACGGCGCTTTGCTCCGTGATAGAAGCGTGCCGATGTGTACGGCGCTTTGCTCCGTGATAGAAGCGCTGCTTCCGCGTGCGTGTTTGGAGCTTTGTTACCAAGTGCTGTGTGCAAATTCTGCAAATTCTTCACTGTTGAGTCTTGAGGGAGTGTTAGTGTTATCCCTCGTGTATTTCCACTGAATTTTATCTGTGGAAGTGTTTTATTTTGTGTGAGAATTACAGCATTTCTGAGACCTTCTGATCTAAGCGGACTGTTAAAAGCACATTACTGTTTGATTGTGCTTGTGAATCTTGTACAGCTGATTGTTCGACGAGGTTCTAGAAGCAATAAAGTTCGTTTTCCATCCTGACAAGTGGACTCTTAACAAGAACTTCCTACACATATAGATATAGACTTTTCTCGAAGATTCTTGTAG
The DNA here is from genome assembly GCA_038373885.1 of Cheiracanthium punctorium. NCBI lineage: Eukaryota > Metazoa > Arthropoda > Arachnida > Araneae > Cheiracanthiidae > Cheiracanthium > Cheiracanthium punctorium. The sequence continues at coordinate 42,992 of JAWZYV010013017.1, read as the reverse complement.
CTTCTGCGTCGGGTATATGTACGAGCATTTCAGAGGCCCCAGTTTCCTCTGAGTTGAGCTCCCGTCCAATGAGTTTGCTGTAATGCGCTTTGTATTGACGCTACAGAAGCAGTGTTTTGACTTGCTTTTCGAAGTTGTTTTTAAAGTGCTGTGTGTAAATTCTTGATTGCTGAGTCTTGAGAGACTGTTAGTGTTATCTCTCGTATATTTTCACTGAATTTTTTTGCCTGTGAAAGTGATTTATTTTGTGTGAGAAATACAGCATTTGTGAGAGCTTCAGATCTATGCGGACTGTTAAAAGCACATTACTGTTTGATTGTGCTTGTGAATTTTGCACAGCTGATTGTTCGACGAAGCTCTAGAAGCAATAAAGTTCGTTTCCCATCCTGACAAGTGAACTTTTTACTAGAACTTTCTACACCAATCGGACTTCAGAACGACGAACCCAGAAACTAGCAGAGTATTCTGAAACATTTGATGTCAGGAGTGGGGTTCTAAAGAAAGACTTTAATTCTCCTGTGCATGTGTGGAGAAGAAAAATGGAGGAACTTAGAAAACTGAGAGATGAGACGAAAAGTGATATATTGGAAGAAATGAAATCCAGAGGAGCCGATTTAGAGAAGAAAATTGAAGCCGGACAAGCCGACTAAGAGAAGAAAATCGAAACCGTACAAGACGAGATAAAAGCTGGACAAGATGAGTTGGAAGAGTTAAAAGCCGCACACGAGGAAATGAAAACCGCATTGGAAGAGATAAAAGAAGAGAGTAAAACTGGGTTTGAGACGAAGAGAGGAAAACTGGGTTTGAGAAAATAGAGAAAAATCAAAAAGAAATGGAGAAGAGAATGTTGCTCCTAGAAGAAAGTCAAGCGAAATGTGACGAAAGAATCGACCAAAAGATCGACACAAAATTCCAGGAAAATCTAAAAGACTTACAAGAGGCTGTGAAAGCATTGAAACAGAATACAGTTTCGAAAATACGTGAAGAATGCGAAGTTAAATTGGAGAAAAACTGGACTCTCTCGTCAAGATGGGGAAATTTCCGGAAAACATTAAGTTGACGTCACGCCGCAGAGCAGTGAAACTAACGGCCTATGACGGAAAGACTCCCTGGGAAGCTTATTAGACCCAATTTTCAATTGTCGACAAAGCCAATGGTCGGGACGAGTCCAAGAAAGCAAACCAACTGGCCGTTTCTATTAGCGGTTAGCATTAGCGGTTGAGCATTTATTCCAATTAAGTTTTGCAAACCATTGGAGTGACGAAGATAGGAGATTTTGACGCCCTTGCAAGTGCCATGGAGCTGAAACACGGAGAGAAGTGCCAGAAAGAGTATATCCAGCAAACACACACCTGCTGGCTGAGTACCTTCCCAGTGCCTTTCTGCCTTTACGTCCAGCACCGGCACGGCACTGCAAAAAGTAACTGAATCGCACCAAAAGTGGTCGCCCGAAAAGCACCTTGCCAGAAGCCCGGGAAGGCAATGGCACTGTGCTGGCGCTACTGCATGTGCCGGCTATCATTTATAATAAAGGCACTGGACCATTAAGTTTAAAATGCCTAAAATGAAACGGCGGGGTGCCCGTGATTATTAAAAATAAAGGCACTGGCTTGATATCTTAACAGTGATTGTAATATAATGGCACTGTGCCGGCTTAGTGCCTATTTACAGCAATGCTGCCGTAATTAAAATACGAGCCAGTATCGTATCCAGGGGAGGGGTTAGGGGGCTTATTCATCAACCCCCCCAAAAAAAGACATTGCTTAAGGGTAGCAATTGGATTTACTGTACGTTTAGTTTAGGTAAAATAAGCTTTTATTAGTCTCTATCCAATCAATTTATATTCAAGCCATATTTTTTTAATCAGCCCCCATCTCTTGAAAAAAAAAATTGTTACATTAATCCATTGTTGCACTTCAGCTTTCAAAACTGTCCCACTTTTTCAAATCGTAGAAGATTTTTCTTCACAGTTCAGTATTATCGCCGTGATCTGAAAGAATTTCACTTCTTCATTTGATAAAATCAACTGCTATGATTTTTCAACCACGGTGCTCTACAGAAATTTCCGTACGTCATCAACATAATAAATTAAGATAGTACCGGTTGAGCCGAAACCCAGATAATCCGATCTCGGTTAATCGAGAGTCTGTACTTATATGGCGCACATGGGAATAACTCTGGATGTGAGCGATTAAAACTACACAATAAATGAAACAAAACTCAGCAGCAAAATCCGATAGTCCATCGTTTGCAAATTATGCTCACCCACCATTTGTAAATTCTGTACAGTTTTCATAAACTGCAGTTTTCTTACAAATACTTACAATATACTTCTCTTACAATATACATTCATACATATATATTAATCAAATTCTTACAGGAAGTAATAATAAAAAGAGTTGTACTATTGCTACACACACATACATAACTTTAGGGTAACATCTTGCTAAGTATTGTACAGGTTGTTTAGATCAAATGATTTTTCTTGTGTTAGCTATTCTAAATAGAAATTTCTACATCTATACCTGTTGTATAACTACATAACTCAAATTTTATAGAGGAAAATACTTTTATACAATAAAATACGCTATGAGATTATGTATATTAAAAACAGTGAAAGTAAAAATTTACCTGTAATAGTATTATCCAAGTAATTTGTAGAATCTATCAATGTTGCGTATCATAGACCAACAGGGTTTCAACGTTGAAGCAATGTTATTCTTATATTGCTCCAAACGACGGAACCAAATTAGTTGTCTTGAACAGCTTAACGTTAACCAAAGCAATTAAACTTTTCGAAAGTTGTACAACAATGAGAAACCGGAAAAAAATGTGTATCCTAAAAAGTGTACTTGATTCGTTATTCATCAATTAAAACTTTCTCGTTGCTGAACGTATGCAATGTATGCGACCGAAATTGAAGACAAAAAAAAAAGAATGGTTGCTAACTTAATGCACTCGAAAATGCGCCAAACTCGCCAATTTTCAAAGCATCTAACTGGAGCGGAACTATTCCCCCCCCCTCTCACTATATTAACTTCGTGTTTCATATTTTATGTGCATTATATATATATATATATATATATATATACACCTATATATTGTAATTATTCAGCTTAAAATTTGCTGTAATACCTCTTATATTAAATTTTATCACATTAAAGTAGTTTTCCTTTTAAAGTGAAGCTGTTATTTTCGTTTTTCTCAATTGTTCTAGAAGCTAAGTGCTTCTTATTTTATGTTTGTAAGGAATTTGAATAAAATTACGCACTATTCATTTAGCCCGAACGCAGCTTATAAAAAATTTACAAGGCCCGATTATTTAATATTTATAAAAATTTACAAGGCCCCGGGCATTGATGAATTTGGGGTTCCCCATCTATAAAATTTGTTTTCTTTTTCATAAAATTTTGACATATAAAAGAATATTTCAGAACAACATTTAAAACAGGGGACCCCTTCGAACCGGGCTCGGCAAAGTCCCGATTTGCCATGCGATAATAAGGGTCTGATAATTATCAAATATATGTAAACAAAGAGTCTGAATATTGGATAATGAATACTGAAGTGTGAAGGTCCCGGTTTCGGGTCAATTCGCGGAGCTGTCGATCTAATTGTCTGGAGTTTTGGTCGGATTTCTCCAGATGTAACGTGAATACCCATTAGAACCCCTTAAAAAGTCCTTCCACTGAGGTCCCAGGATAGTATTCTCCGTTGCATCTTTTCAATAATGAGAGTGAAAAGGTTAAGAATGAAACGCCGTTAAATGCTTATATGCATATAGAATATTATTATAAACTCACTTAAACAAAAATCATATAAACAGTATGCACGTTTCGGATGGTACAAAAGGTCGACCCTCCTTCACCACGCTCCTGAAAAGAAGGGTGGACCCTTTGTACCACCCGAAATGTGCGTACTATTTTTCCGTGAAACTTGGATAATGCGAATTTTTTGTAGATTCCTAGAATTTTTTTTATTTATCACTTTTTTCAGCGAGAATATATATTGTTCGGAGTTTTTAGGTATTTCGAATTTTTTCTCTGCTCCCTTTCGTGTATTATTATGCTATACCATATTATCTATTTTTCCACTGAAAAGAGGGCAACTATCAACTTAAAAGTTTATTAGATCTATTTTATGACCCTTGGAGTACGAGGTAGCCGCAATTTTGTAAAATTTCCCAGGAACGACCCTAAGGTACGTGGCGCCCCCCTGCAAACGTAAAAAAGGCTCCCCTTTTATACATTTTCCACGTTTTGAGCTCGATATTGCGCCCCTTCGAAGACAGCGCCCGATGCGATGCTTACTTTACCGTGTCGGGCCGCCCATGAAATTTAAAATAAACTATTAAAAGATCCTTTAAACAGAAACAGATATAATGACACGTATAATTCTTTTCTCGCTCATACCGATTTATTTCACTCCAGTTTCCATGAATACAGGTAAAAGGCGGTCTTGCACACCTCTTATTAAAGTAGGCAAGCAATTTTTTTTATTTTCTGTCTCAAACGCATAAAAAAAATTCATCTGTACTACGCATAAATAATCTGAATTAATATAGCCAAATCCGCGATAACCGTTCGAAGCTTGTAACCTCGACTCGTGAGAAGTTAGCTGACGACAGTAGAATTTCTTGCTAGTCATCTGGTCTGTTGGGTATATAGTTTTACATGTGAGGCCCCGCGGTAAATCAAACATTTAATTCAAGAGCAACGAAACAGCGTAAAGACAATAAAATTCCTAAGTGAACCCATTGCGTACTTTCTATTTTTGACTATTACATGACGGTAGATTTTAAAAGGCGTTTAACGTAGAAAAAAATCTTCAAATATGTTTTCAGGAAAATTTTAGCAAAATTGTGAAAAATTAATATAAATTATAAAAATTTTAAGAATATAAAATTCATATTCTGTACATAGGCACTCATATACAGGGTGGGGTTTTCACCGTGGATGTAGCGAACATTTTTATAGCATACTGAACTCGTTTATTTTATTTTAGTTTTTAGTACTAAAATATTTGAAAGCACAGTATGAACTCTTCCCCTTACACCTCCCCCACCACCACCACCAAAAAAAATCTTAGCAGTGATCCTGCCTTTGGGTGTACGGAAAACACTTCTACACAGTATGAAAGTAAAATAATATTATTTAATTAAAATAACGAAATTTTATGCTAACACTACGAAATATATACAGGCCCATTACCGCCAAATAGTGCTGGTCCGGTACATTTTAAACAGTACCACGCCGTTAACTTTTCTGTGCATGTCATAGACACATGACACTTCGCCATTACTGGTTATGTACTGTCGCATATGCATTTTTCGGATATTGGCATTCCAGTGAGTAGCAGAAAACGGCAATGCACTTTGATCCCGATATACGGCACTTTGCCAGCACGACAGGTACCCTGCCGTTATTTTGCGGGCAGTAGTGTATTTGCTGGGTAGTAGAATACAACTAAAGTCAAGGATGCAACAATCTGGCGAGACCCTTCAAGAGCTGGCTTCGGACATAGAAAAGCTGTGTCATCTAGCCTACATGGACCACCTTAATGATGTGGGAAAAGAAATGGCGGTGCGGAATTTTATTGAAGCTGTCCGGGATTCTGAAATAAAAAAAGGCAGTCATGTTGGAAGATTATCAAGATTTGAAACCTGGTTTCGTGTTCGCTAGGTTCGCTCTAGAGGCAGCTCAGCGGGGTGTGAAGAAAGATCGTCATGCTGTTAGAGCTGTGACGGTCCAAGATCGAGCTGATATGGACACAGAGAACTTAGAGAACAGAATAATGAAGAAACTTGAAAATCTAATGGAGCGAAAATTAAGATCCAGTGGAATGAAAGATAGGCAGAGGAAAGTAAAATGCTGGAAGTGCGGCTTCGAACACATGTACAAAAGTACTGTGGTCGAAAGTCTCATGACCAGATAGAGAATTCTCAGAACGGAAAGGAGGGAAACTACTACGTAGCCATCTGGTGGAGCGGAGGCTGCCAGATATTCAAAAATCCCACATAAAAGTTTTAGATTTCATCAGTGAATGGCCGCAGTAATGGATTCTTCGTACAAGGATACGTAAATGGTTCTCCTTGCCACATGGTGATTGATACTGGAGCGAATGTACCAATCATCTAAATAATAAAAGTCCTGTCGATAACGGTTCCGGGATCGACTCATCTGTCTCGGTGCATCTGCCATCTGCGGCCAAGTTGATATTTTGATAAAAACGACATTTTTATCTAACATTTTGATCTAACATAACATTTTTAACGACAGTTTTATCACGTGATGTTAAAATCACGTGATGTTAAAATCAAAAACTTTTTGCACAGTTAGATCTCTAAAAAATTAACCTTTTTTTTTAACTTGCCACTACTTTCAACTTTAAATATCTAGCGAGATTATCACGCCTTGAAAAAGTAAACACAGAAGCGATCGATGAGAGATAAAGCGCAACAGATTGTTTGGTGGCGAGATCTATGAATTATATTGTTAACCAAATCATTAAAAATGTCCACTTCAATAGGATTAAATAATTTTACGATTGCGCAAAATGATTTCGAGGCCATATTTTAATTAACCAAATTTATTAATTTACTATAGTAAAAAAACTATAAAACCATTCATTAAAATTTATATTTTAATAATTTTTGACTAAATTTATTTATTTAAGTAGAAATGCATGTTCGAGCGAAATACAAGCGGGAGGGCCCCAATTCACTCTCAGTCCTGTTTCTTCTTGATCAGAGAGCAGATGTCCGTGTAAGCTTAAGCGCAGACTAAGGATTAAAAATAGACCGCTCGCGCAGGGTTGCAAAATGAAGCAAGCACCTGGTCACGTGATGAGTGGACCCGACCGATCCAGTTCATGCGGGAATCCATTGATTTCAATACGTGAGTGAGAAAGACCTATTGGAAAACCTGAAAATTTATTCAAAAAGGCGAAATCCTGCAGTGCATATGCATGCAATGAAAAATTTACCAAAGATAGAACTGTTACATTTCATCGGGGGAATAAAATGTTTATAAGTTTTTTGCTTTATTAATGAAAAATAGCTACACAAAAATACTTCTTAGCTCCTAGCTGTGATGTTTGTCGCAATTGAAAACGGTGTTATTCAATTTGTTGTGTATGAAATTCATCATTTTCTTCAGCTAATTGTTTATTATCCTTCATGGGAGCTATCTATATATTTTAAGTATTTATTAAATGTTCAAAATTAGAGTTGAATCAAATACTACGTGTCTTGATGCAAATTGATATATTTGCAGATGTGTTGGCAAAGTTGTTTACATTCTGAAATTTTCATGTTTTTAGGCTATTATTTAAAAGAAAACAAAACTTTATGATTATTAATTAAATGTGGAATGTTTCACAGTATGTAACAAATATATTGTTCTTTTCCGCACAAATTCACCTGAAATGTTTATTTAACATTTTCTTTTTGCATGCAATTAAAAACTATACTGTCATTAAGATTTAGAACTAAATAACATCTTTTTGTTTAATTTTCGTTTATTTATATACATATGAGATGTTCAAAAATGTATTTAGTTATTTTATTTACTCTCGCTTTTGTTAATACACGTACTGTTTTCCAAAACGAAAGTATTTTGAACATATCCTGAAAAGATTTATCCGATTACTTTTCAGATTTCCAAGAAAGGGGATTATCTGTGGAAATAGTTAGCTGGGCTTTTTAATTTAAATGTATTGCCACTTTTGAGCTAAAATAAAATACAGCTTCATTTTATTTCAAGCAGCAAATTTGAAGAAAATTATTCCCTTCTTTAATAAATTTTCACAGAAAAACTACTTGAAATTTTAATCATGACCATGTTTTTTTTTCTTCCCCTCATGACCATGTTTTTTTTTTCTTCCCCGTAAAAAAATGCGTTGTTTACATTGTCTCTAAAAAACAATAATAGCATGATAAAAGTATTGCTTTTTTAAAAAAATGATTTTGTTATTTAAAAAGGTTTAAATGTACAATTTATTTTTGCTGTAGTCAGTTGTTAAAGTATTACATTATGCGAGGTTTAAATCCTATTCACAAATCCATTTATTCTGATTTCTTGGGTTTGTGAGTTTTTCAAAGAACTAAAATAAACGTTTCCCTACTTGCTAAAATGCATTAGCTTCCAACATTCCTCATACTTGCTTCGCCAAATGCGGCGAAAAGAGCCAAGAATTTCTTCCTCGGTCACGTGATGAGTAGAATTTCGACCGAGGTGCTTGCTTCATTCGGGAATAGGGGTTTTACCACAGAGCGAGAGGTCTACTGACAATAATTAGTCTATAAGCTTAAGGCTTTGTATTGACGCTATTTAAGCGGTATTTTCGCTTGCCTTTTTTGAAGCTTTGTTTTTAAGTGCTGTGTGTAAATTATTCATTGCTGAGTCTTGAGGGACTGTTTTACAAAATCCCTGGTATATTTCCACTGATTTTTTGCCTGTGGGTGAGTTTTATTTTGTGTGAGAAATACAGCATCTGTGAAAGCTTCTGTACTAAGCGGACTGTTAGAAGCACATTACTGTCGGAATGTACTTGTGAATTTTGTACAGCTGATTGTTCGACGAAGTTCGTGTTCCATCCTAAAATGTGGATTCTGTACTAGAACTTTCTACACCTACTAGACTTTAGTACGACGAACCCATGAACTAACAGAGTATTCTGCAACAGTACTTGCGTCCCGATTGTTACATTTATTTCGATTTTTTAAAGCATTAATCCTTTAAACTTCAGCCACCTCGGAAGGATGGTCAATTTTGGATTGTCCCACGGGACTATTATTTAGAGAATTCACTGTATATGAAAATTTGAAATATATATAATTATGATAATGCTGATAAATATTTTGTATTTATTTTGATTTTTTTTCAGATGAAATGTAGTAAACCTTTTTGAGAGTGAACGCATGCAATATCAATTAAAGAAAAAAGATCTTTGAGTAGCTAAAAAATGTATCTACTTTTGGAAATTGTCTTCAATTAATTAAAAAAATTACACATTCTCTGAACTGAATGGAATGACTTAGTCGTTTAGTTGGAACAATACAACGAGCAAAAGAAGGCGAGCCACGACTTACCTTTAGCTCATATTGAAGGTCTTTTTGAGTATTTAAGGGAAGATGATGCATCACTTTGTGATAAAATACTGCTAAAAAACTTCCATCCCACATAAAGAACAGTTTCAGAACAAAAAAAAAAACAAAAAAAAAAAACCACAAACTTGTGACTGATTTTATGAAATAAACGCATCATAGCTGGGGTCATGTGCGACCCTGGAAAGATTTGAATTTTGCTCCCTTAAGACTTTTTCGTACATACTGTTATGTAGGAAACGTCTGCAAAGTGCGCCCTTCTGAGGCTTTTGCCTCTGGAAGCTGCTCCCCTGCCCAGCCCCTAGCTACAGCAGAGTAAATCTATAAAATTGTAAATAGTAATTTTACTATTCCTTAAATAATAAGAATGTTTCTATTATCTGTTGTGTGAATAAATTGTTCAAATGCATATTTGTGTTCATTTCTTCCCTTTTCTTCCTATTTTGTGGTTATCTACCAGAGCTATGTCTTTCATTTCTGCAGATAATTGAAAGTTTACTGTACTCAAAAGTTTAGTTTACAAAGCATTTGAACATTTATACAACTCCCTGCCTCCGCCCCTTGACATCAGTGGCTTAGAAACTAAAGTAAGGAATTTATAATCAGAAATTCCTGAGATATAATCGATCAAGGTTCTGGTTCAAATTCTCTAAAAGTTGGTTTTGTTTGACTGTCTGGAATTTTGATGATTCCTTCAGCTGTAACGTAAATTTCAGCAATTTCCTTCCTAAAAATATCCCCTTAAATATTTGTATTTCTTGGGAAGACAATCGGTCTTTATATGAATGATTTATAGTATTAATTCGCTGTGTTATCAATCTATATAAATAAAATTAGACTTTTGTCTGTACATTTCTTGGAATTCAAAAATTTTGCGATTTCTATCCGTTTCAAGCACCTGGGAATCCGTTGCGACCCTCAAAAAAAAAGTTTGTCTGTCTGTCGTTCTGTCCGTGACGCTTTTTTTGTTTAAGCATTACGTAAAAACGACTGAAGCGAATGATATGAAATTATGTGTCATGATAGGTGGTCACTCAACTTAAAACATAGGCGTCGAATTTTTAAAAAATCATGATTAGATTTTCAGATTTTGCGAAAATCGTTTCAAACTGCGTAAATTTGTGTTCGAGCATCACGTAAAAACGACTGAAGTGATTGAAATGAAATTTGGTATCATGATTGGTGGTCACTCAACTTAAAACATAGGCGTCGAATTTTTAAAAAATCTTGATTAGATTTTGAGATTTTGTGAAAATCCTTTCAAACTGCGTAAATTTGTGTTCGAGCATCACGTAAAAACGACCGAAGCGATTGAAATGAAATTAGGTATCATGATTGGCGGTCACTCAACTTAAACATTAGGTAGCGTATTTTTAAAAAATCTTGATTAGATTTTCAGATTTTGCAAAAATCGTTCCAAACTCCTTAAAATTGTGTTCGAGCATCACGTAAAAACGACGGAAGTGAATGAAATGAAATTTGATATCATGATAGGTGGTCACTCAACTTAAAACATTGATGTCGAATTTTTTAAAAATCTTGATTAGATTTTGAGATTTTGCGAATTTTTAGATTTTTAGATTTTTTGTTTCAAACTGCGTAAATTTGTGTTCGCACATCACGTCATAACTGCAAAGGTGAAAAAATGGTATTTGGTGAAATGATAGGTGGTCACCTTAAACTATAAGCATCTAAAAAAAAAATTGATCAGATTTTGGGATTCTTCGAAAATCTTTTCAAACTGAGTGAATTTTTGTTCACGCATTACGTAATAACGACTAAAGCGAATCATATGAAATTTGGTCACATGATAGGTTGTTGCTCAACATAAAGTATAGGTGTCCAATTTTTGAAACATTTTTATTGGATTTTGAGATTGTGAAAATTCTGCCAAAATGCGGTTATATTTCTATAAGCATCGCGTAATAACGACTAATACGAAATTTGGTGGTATGATAGGTAGTTGCTAATCTTAATTTATAGGTGTTGAATTTTTAAAATATTTTTGATTACATTTTGAGATTTTGTGAAAAGCGTTTTAAAATGCTGAAATTTTTGTTCCAGCATCACGAAATAAAGACTGCAGGAAATGAAACGAAATTTGGTGACATGATAGTTTGTTACTCAACTTAAATTCTACGTTTCCAACTTTTCAAAAATGTTGATTAGATTTTGAGATTTTGCGAAAATTATTTCAATATGCGTAAATGTTCGTTCTCGCATCACATAATTACGAATAAAGCGAATGAAATGATATTACTTAGTTACTCTCTAACCTGTAATATTTTAACAATACATAAAAATTATAACTTCGCTTTCTTTACTTTGGCAACATACTACATCCATTCTGTGTACTCCTACAATTCTGACGAAAGTTCTTGCGTTTTAGAAATTTGCATTCAGTACTAACCCGTCAACGACGGGTACTTCAGCTAGTAAGGAATAAAATGAGTATATGCAGTAAGAAAAATACTAAATTCAATTATTATTATTTCTCAAAAAAAAAAAACTCGTGTTTCTTATACAGGAGCGGAGCCAGAAATTTTTCATGGGGGGGGGTTACGACTACTACAACTCATATATATGTATACGTGTGTGTGATAATGTAGTAAAGAATATACATTTTGTATGGCAAAAATTTCTCATGGGGGTTATGACCCCCTAACCCCCCCTTGTCTACGCCCCTGTACTTATATATTAGAAATAACACTGTGCATTTTACAGGCGCAATTAGAAGGACAAAATATTGAAAAGGCCAAGAAACTTAAAAGTTCATAAGTAGAGCTTTTAAAATAATTTCCAATGTAAGAATGGTTTTGATACAACTGAATTTAAACTCATTTTTAAATATAAGTAATTTAATAAATTATTTAATACCATATGCTATTATTTTTACGCATATCTTTATTATAGCAGTGTTACATTTTTTCAGTTTACTACCGTTATCAAACTATATTTTACTGATTGCACTATTTACTAGAGTCAGTATCGGTTATATGGTCACCCTGCTTAACCCATTCGTGCCTGGATATTTTTGCGACTTTCTTCGATTTTTGCTAACATCAGCAGTAATTGATAAATTTCTGATGTCAACTTTTTGAACAAGGGATGATTTCATTTAAAATCATTATGTATAAAAATTGAAATGTCAACATCTTACTTGGCCATATTAAAATATTTTGTGGAATTGAAGTTCAATACTCGCGAATAAAGGCTAGGAAAAATAAATAACGTTTTCAACTGATAGCGAAAATGCCGTCCCAAAAAAGGGACGCTAGGCATAAATGGGTTAAATGGTCACATTTTTAATGTCTCGGTTCATACAATAGAAAATACGTGTTAAACTATACCGTCTACATAGTCATTTCGTATTTCCTATTTTAGGATACAAGGTTGAAATAACTAAAATCTTTGTACAAATCGCGCTGAAAATCGAGATAAGACTTTGTATTCATTCAACTTTAAAATATTTTTCTTTAATAGCAAGGACGAAATCGCTTTTCCCTTATATGCTCGACAGGTTAAAGGCCGATGCTGCGTCTGATGTGATTACAGGAGGGGCTAAGAAGGCATTCTTCTGGCGAATTTCATTTCTTTTTAATGGCCAGTCGAGATCCACCCAGATACGATTATCGTGTTAAACCGCGAACCCTGCTCCTAACGCATTAGAGAGAGCAAAGGCAGATTTTTGTTTCAGTCTGCGTCTATTGCAATGTATTGATTAGCCTATTCTATGACAAGAAACGCAGTTGTGGTAGGCGGCCTTAATCTTTTACAACTGACCATAAGGACAATGAAACCACAGTTATCTTTAAAGTGTCCATTGTAATCAATCCTTCCAACTACTAAAAGGAATTTTGAGGCGAGATTTGAATAAACCTTAGAGACCACATACGCATAATGTTGCAGGTTGTATGACTTTGGTGCACCAAAACGACACAGTGGGAATGTTATTTTTCCACATCTCAATTTTTTAAAGGGGCATTTCACCAGCCGGCACACCATGGAGTTGGGTAATTTCGCATATGCCATTCGTTAGTACCGGTTAGTACCGAGAGATTTTCGTTAGTACCGCAACCGTGACAGATTTACAGATATTTCAAATTTGCCGGCTGGTGAAATGGTCAGCCGGCAAACCATGGAGTTGGGAAATTTAGCATATCCCATTCGTTAGTACCGCATCTGTTACGGATTTACGGACACTTCAAATTTGCCGGCTTATGAAATGATCAGCCGGCACACCATGGAGTTCGGAAATTTCACATTTGGCATTCGTGGTACCGGTTAGTACCGAGAGATTTTCATTAGTACCGCATCCGTTACGGATATACGGACAATAAAAGTTTCCTGTCACACTAGCTACCTAGCCCGTACAAACTGCAGAACGTGGATTTCGCATATGCCGTTCGTTGGTACTCTATTAGTAGTGTTTAGTACCAAGAGATTTTCTTTAGTACGGCATCCGTTACGGATACACGGACGGTAGAAGTTTCCTGTCACACTAGTAACCTAGCCCGTACAAATTGCAGAATGGGTATTTCACATATGCCATTCCTTAGATCCTTGTTAGTACTGTTTAGTATGGAGAGATTTTCGTTAGTACCGATCCGTTACGGATACATGGACGGTACAAATTTCCTGTCACACTAGCTACCTAGCCCGTACAAATTGCAGAACGGGGATTTCGCATATGCCGATCGTTAGTACTTTGTTTGTAGGTTTGGTACCGAGAGATTTTTGTTAGTACCGCATCTGTTACGGATACACGGACGGTACAAGTTTCCTGTCACACTAGCTACCTAGTCTGTACAACTTGCAGAACGGGGATTTCGCATTTGCGGTTCTTTATTACTTTGTTAGTAGTGTTTAGTACCTATAAATTTTTGTTAGTACCGCATCCGTTATGGACACACGGGCGGTACAAATTTCCTGTCACACTAGCTACCTAGACCACAGAAATTGCAGAATGGGTATTTCGCATATTCCATTCGTTATTACTTTGTTAGTTCTGCTTAGTACCGAGAGATTTTCGTTAGTACCACATGAATTAGGGATTTACGGACGGTACAAATTTCCTGTCACACTAGCTACCTAGACCGCAGAAATTGCAGAATGGGTATTTCGCATACCATTCGTTAATACTTTGTTAGTACTGTTTAGTGCCGAGAGATTTTCGTTAGTACCGCATGAGTTAGGGATTTACGGACAGTACAAATTTCCTGTCACACTAGTTACCTAGCTCGTACACCATGCAAACGGAGAATTTCGCATATGCCATTTATTGTTACTTTGTCAGTACTGGTTGGTCACGAGAGATTTTCGTCAGTACTGAATCCATTACGCCTTGCTTATCACGATAAGTGTGTTTTACTGATATCGCAACGCTTCGTTATCTGGACATTCCGGAGGGGTTGGGGGACAAAAAAATTAGAGCTCACAGTACTGTTTTTTTTTTTTCCTGTTAAACTCTTTTTCCTGTTTTTCTTGGGCGTTAACTCATGCTTCGCGCACCCTGAGAAAACGCCACTGGACCCATTAGGACCGAGAGTTTTTCGTTAGTACCCCATCCGTTATGGATTTACGGTCAGTTGAAATTTCCGGGGACATCATTTCACCAGCGCACATACCATGTTCGAACATATATGTTCTCAGTGCGCCACCATAGTCAGGGACGGATTTCCCATAAGGCCAACCTAGGCCGTGGCCTAGGGCGCGACGGTCTAGAAGGCGCAGAAGAAAGAACTCCCCTGCAGAACAATCACAGATGAGGAAAAGGACTGGAAAGGAGAAACGAAAACGACTTACTTTAAGTGATTATTGCCCCAGAAAAACACGTTTAAGGCCACTGTCCACATCGAGCGGTTCCCGCCGTACAATGTATTTGAATGGGGATATTTGACCGTGTTTCCCGCCGGCCGAAAGTGGACTGTCCTCCACCGAACAATAGATGGGGAGGTGTGAAATCGCAATATTATTTACGGTCCCAAATTACCTTTTGTCGGTTTAATACCGGATCATCTCCCTCTTTCTCTGCGGTGGGTAAAATTTATTGCTTACAACTGAGAATTGGCCATTAAAGTGTTCCCCTACTGGTAGTGGCTGGCAGGAACCGCTGTATGTGGACAGTGGCCTTTATGGCTTCCGAAAATTTCCTTTTTCCCTTAGTACAATTTCTTATCTATAGAAAACCCGTGTGTGGAGATCCATTAACCCTACCCCCCCCCACCTCGCAGAGCACCCCAGCACACGACGACATGTGACGACATAGTCGACGACATCTGACGCAGAACAAAAAGATCCACTGCAGAACAATCACATTGAGGAAAGGAGGGGTACCTGAGAGAACAATTATTATTACTAACGATGTTAACTTTGTAATTTTCAAAGTTATCATCGAAAAGGCGTGTGACAGTCTGTGCTGTTCTGATATCCCAACGTTCCCGAAAAAAGAACCACAGCACACACACGCACAGATATTCTACAAAGAATTTAAAGAATTTTTTTTTCGGTAAATATATCTGCTCGAGAAAAAGTCTGTTAGTTTGAGTGTATGCGTCTGTAATTTTAAAAAATCTGAAAGCGCATTATCAACGCTTTCATCCAATTATATCGGCGAAACATCGCGCAATTAATGAAACGAGCATTTCTGGTTTCTTAGTTCCGTCTAAAAGATCGCCAGAAAAAGTGCATTCTGATATGTTACCCATAAAAATGCCGAGAACAGAAACTGATACCGACGTTTTGCCGAAAGTTAAACAAGATTCGACAAAGTCAAAAGAATCTTTACCCAATGTGGACGCTGCTAATAAAGACAGTATTGTGGAAGATTTCGTCTGTAATTTGAACGAACTAAATCAGTACAGATCTGGAAGAATGTACTGCAGTTGTTAAAAGCACCATAAATACGTTTTTGCTGCCTATTGAAGGTAACGAATAGTTATTTTTAAATTAATTTTTCTTTAGAAGGAAAGCATAAACTTATTATTCAGTATTTCAGTAATTTTAAATTCCCAATTTTTGAAGAATTTTTAAAATTTGAATTATTTTCGTTTTTA
Source organism: Cheiracanthium punctorium (assembly GCA_038373885.1). Taxonomy (NCBI): domain Eukaryota; kingdom Metazoa; phylum Arthropoda; class Arachnida; order Araneae; family Cheiracanthiidae; genus Cheiracanthium; species Cheiracanthium punctorium. The sequence goes on along the minus strand of JAWZYV010013017.1, from coordinate 26,831 downwards.
ATGAGGTATGTTCAGCACAGATTTAGTGCCTATTTACACACTTTTCGGTGCAGTGGCGTAGCTAGGAGGGGGGAGGGGTTAGAGGGGTTATAACTTAATTATCTGCTCGAGGGATCTAGGCTTAGGGAAGATTCTCCTCCGTGAGGGACTTTTTAAGGGATCCTAACCCGTATTTACGGGAAGTTCCGGAGAAAACCACGGAAAACTTCGGACGGTTAGGTTGGCAGATGTGACCTGGTTTCAAACCAGGCACCTTCCTTCTCCCAGTTCAAAGTGCTAGCGCTATGCCACTGGACAGCAGACATTATGTCCTGACAGCTATATAAAATTATCAAAACTCGTGTATTTTTCTTAAAACCTCATAAAAACCTTTTCATAATGTTATGCAATTTAAGCTCTATTTCACAATGTTAAAGCACGTCAGGACAGGAATTTTAGTTTTGGGGCAGTAATTCTGCATAGCACGTTTTATGTTCTATGATTCTCGGACAGCCGTATTTCAGCGTCTTCTCTACTTATGTCTTTTTTTTTAATTATTAAAGAATATACAGTGAAATTTCTCGATAGCGACCACCTTTCGTTTCGCGAAAAATAGGTCGTTAAGAAAGGTGGTCCCACAAAGAAGTGTAAACATTTGATAGTTAGGGAAAAAAAAATACGTTGAAAAATATTGCTTTTTTTATTTATGAAATTGCATACTCATACATAAGTAATTATACAAACGTATTTTTAAAATTAAAATTTTAATGAACTATTTACAGAAATTTCGGTTTGTTTCATTCTTTTTTCTCGCTCTGAGATCTCGCTACTTTATTTCTTAACATCTGACAAAAGAGCATTTATCCTGATATTCTTCTTCATGCATTCTGAATTTGCTATACAGTGAAATCCCTCTATAACGATATTTTGGGGGTCAAAATAAGATATCGTTGTAAAGAGAATTATCGTTATAGAGATAATCGATATTGGAACGAAAAGAATTTTGTTCTTCATATATCAAAAGAAAGTGTTCTGTTTTCATTCAGCACACCCTCGCAAGTAATATATAATAAATGAAAGGAGAAAAACATGTTTATAGTTTTCAGTAATTTTCACAACATTCACAAATTTTAGTTCAATACCCTTGCCACCTCGCCAGGGATTCTAGCGGCGATATAGCTTATGAATATTTAGCATATTTGAATAACAAATATATAATGTCTAAATAAATAATACCTGAATGCCGCAAAAGGGTCATTCCATGGTGACTGATGTTACAATTTGACTACATTTGTAACTTTTGAAATTCACCAGTGGCTTGACATATATATATTTATTTATTTTAAATTGATCAAGAGTATCATAAATAAGTACTATACTGTTATCCCTTTTCAATATAAGAAATATTTTCTTTTTTTCTTTTAATTAAGGGAAATCAAAAAACGTGACTGATGTTACACAGAAGAGACATGCATTTTATATAAATTCAAATCCTCTTCGAACTAATAGTATGAGAAGTAAAATAATTTTTTTCTAGTGAAGCACAGATTTCAATCTTTATGAAAACCTCTTCACTCATTTAAAAAATTGAAAAATTCTTAATGTAGAAAATAGTTTATTGCTGTGACTGATGTTACATATATTTCGTGACTGATGTTACATTCACATGCTATAATTATATATTATTTCTTCTTAAAAACAAAACTACCAAATTTACTTTTTGAAATTGTATATTAATCTAGTTTAATCATAACATATAAATCATAGTAATGCTTATTGTACATTAATAAAATTAAAAAACTAATGTTGTTAGTGTATTTCACTAAAGGGTGATTCCATGGAACTAGCGACAGCAGTGAAGAAAAAAGATATTCTTATAAAGAATAATAATTTTTTCCCCTATAAAGTACACATTTGTGGATTTCTATAAAATTATGCTAAAAAGTTGGCAAAACACATTTACATATATTTTTGTCTTTAGAGGTGTAGAAAGTTCATCTTGCTTTCTAAAAGAAATCAACGGGTATGTATAAAGTCTTATTTTTTATTGAAATTTCGTTCATTTATGAGAAGATTAGACAAGCGCAGAAAACTTTAACTGCAATAACCTTGCCTTGAGAACAATTTTTATAAATAGCCCTAACATTAATGTAACATCACTCCTAATAACATAAAAAAAGTCGTAGTTTCATTTGTAAATTTTAAAGTTATATAAATGTGTAAATGTGTATTATAAAATATCTGTAACATTAGGCTCATTCCTGTTTTTCAATTAGAAAGCTACTTAAAAATATTGGGAAAATAGCATTGACTGCTGCTGAAAGACAGACAAGGTGATGAGATAAATTAACGAGTGAAGGAAAATATGAAGATTATAAAAACAAAGGAGAGGCAATAAAAAGCCAAAATAAAAGAAGAAATGGTCCAGCTAAAGTACCTCAATCAATTCAGAAGAAGGTAAAAAGATTAATTTATCTTGAAATTAGAGAAAATGTTTGAAAAGGAGTATTCTGGATTGATTGAGGTACTTAGCTAGGTCATTTCCTTTTTATTTTGACTCTTTATTGCTTCTGCTTTGTTTTTCTTAAAATTTTCATATTTCCCTTCATTCTTTAATTTATCTCGCCTCCTTTTCTGTCTTTCTGCAGTAGTCAATGCGATTTTCCCAGTATTTTTATATAGGTACCTAATTAAAAGACAGAAATGTGACTGATGTTACATCTTTTGTATACGTTTAAAATTCATAAATTGAATCAATATTAAATATTCAAAGGACTAATATTAAAGATATCTTCATAAAGGAAGAGAAAATGACTTTTTTATGTTTTGGGGACTAATTTTATTTAAGAAAGAAAAACTTTTATAGAATTTCGTAACTGATGTTACATTAAATATTTGACCTAATTTACAAAAATTGTTTTTATGATGAATATTGCATTTAAGGTTTCTGCATTGGTCTAATCTTTTCATACATAAACTAAATTTCAATAAAAAAATAAGATTCCATTCATATTTGTTGATTTCTTTTATAAAACAAGATGAACTTCCTACACATCTTTAAGACAAGAACTCATGCAAAAACAGTAATGTTGCCAAACATTGTGTATAAAACTTTTCAAAAGGTGTTGTTAACTTTTTTAGCATCATTTTATAGAAATTCACATATTTTTACTTCATAGGGGAGTAAAGTTTTATTTTTTTATAAGAATTTTTTTTTTTTGCCATTGTTGTCCCTAGTTTCATGGAATCACCCAAAATCGTTTTTTTAAATGTATTAGATATTAACTGAAAATACATACCCATTAATTTATCCCTATTTATTTTGAATTCTGTGTAAAGAATTCAGAAATTGGCAACAAGTCGACTGTGAAAGTCTGTATTTTCTGCAAACCTCAGCTTGCTTCATGCCTTTATCAAAATCTTTTATGATGTTGAATTTCACTTCGATAGATATTTGTTTTCTTTTACCCATTTGCTTTCGATTTTCACTAAACAAACTTCAAAGTAAACAAAACTCATAAATAATTTAAAATATTTTTGTGTAATAATCGAGCTCGATAGGATTTATCGGAGGTTAAAATTCTTACTCAAAAGTTCAGATAAAAGAACGTATCGTTTTCTATATCAGTTCCGGTGAAAGGAATCCTTGACCATTTTTTAAAGAGGGGGATAGGAATCAAAGATGTGTCATCCAGGAAATTCCAACTGTCCTTCCACCTTACGAGAAATGCACTTTCTCATTACCATAGTGTTACATCAGCAAGACGTTCAAACCAAAGACGTTCTTTGGCAGAGGCGTGGTCCAACCACATTTTACCCCGACTTTCTTTGTGTAGCTTTCAATGTGTGTGCATGAGTTGGGCTTCTGATGCATAATAGAAAAAAAATATATCGTAGTAGAGAGAATTATTGTGATGTAAGGGATAATTATTACCATCGTTGTAGAGAGAATTATCATTTTAAAGGATATCGTAATACAGAGAACTGTTTCACATTAATCTAATGGGAATTCAGCCAGGACTATGAAAAAATATCGTAATAGAGAGAATTATCGTTATAGAGGATATCGTTGTAGCGAGATTCTACTGTAATAAATTAGAGTTTGGCAAATTTGCTTTTGGTTTTCCCACAACCAAAAGTAACCGCCAACTTCGGCGAATTTCCTTTTTTGTATGACTCGATCACAACAATTCGCTGCTCGAACAGTAAAATCATTTCATGATGAAAGTCTAGGTGTGACTTGTAAGGATGGTAAGTGGAAGGACATTCTGCAAATCCAAAATCACACCATCACTACTTTAAAATAATTCTTAAATTTCTGAATTTTTATAATTATTTGAAGCGAAAAAAAAAAGTATTTCGCGAGGATTTAATTTTCGCTATTACTACGGGCTCGCGAAAATTAAAGCCCCGCGAAAATAAGTGCTATTACAACAGTATTCACTTTATCTGCAAACAATCATCTTATCGCTGACATTAACGATAACTCTTTGCGATTTAAACGAAGTGATTTTCTGGTTTTATCTGATTCAATCTTCGAATTTCTGTAACAACTTCGATTGTTGTGGTAGGAATACTTGCGGGCATCTGACATGTCCAAAAATCGCATGAAGTTTACAATGCAATCTTCTGTTTTGCGATGACTTTCATAAGTTTCTCAAAACTGAACTGTTTCGTGGCTTAAATGGTAAAATTCATGGTCTTCCTATCGAAATGATAATAGAAATGTAAACTTTCTGACAATCTTAAAAAAAAATACTGTACTTTATAAAACACTTTTTTACGTGACATATAGTGCTGATGAGTTTTTAATAAAATAAAAACTTTTTAACAAAAAATTAAATCGCCGAAAAACTAAAAAGCAAAAAATTATAAACCTTTTTTAATTAACCTTAATAACTAAGTTCTTAAACTAATGCAAATATACCTAAGTAATTTTGAGTCGGCGCCAAACAATCAATGAACAAAGATCACTAAATTGCCTAAATCTCCATTGTTAATAGGGGTAATTTATTGTTCACACACAGATTTCCATGCTGAGTTGTGTATTACAAAGTAGACCTCTCAATCTCTGCATTTCTGCTAAAGTTCGTTGATCGTGTGCGACGTGCGGAGAGCGCATTTTTTGGAATGTTAATGTTTATCGCTGGAGATGTCACGTTGCATTGTTAATTTGATTTGGTCACTTCTTTAAATTTAAGGTAATTTAGTGATCTTTGTTCATTGATTGTTTGGCACCGACTCAAAATTACTTAAATATATTTACATTAGTTTATGAACTCAGTTATTAAGATTAATTAAGAAAAGGTTTATTATTTTTTGCTTTTTAGTTTTTCGGCGATTTAATTTTTTTGTTAAAAATTTTTTATTTTATAATTTTTTGTGGCTATAAATCTCCAGCTATAAACATTAACATTCCAAAAAATGTGCTCTCCTCACGTCAGTCACGATGAACGAGCTTTAACAGAAATGCAGAGATTGAGAGGTCTACTTTGTAATAGACAACTTAGCATTAAAATCTGTAAGTGAACAATAAATCACCCCTATTTTCCCACCTTAGGGTAGGATTTTTTTTCCCAAATTTATATGGGACCAACTTCGAGGTATACTCTATCCAATAAAAAAAGAATTATCCAAATCGGACTACTCTGTAAAAAGTTATGCGTGGTCATACATTGCAATCAGTGAGTGAAAAATCAATCAACCCCTGTTTTCCTACCCTTAGGGTTGGAATTTTTTTTCCAAATTTATATGGGACCAACTTCGGGGTTTACCCATCCAATAAAAAAAGAATTATCAAAATCGGATTACTCTGTAAAAAATTATGCATGATCATACATAAAACAAAACAAAAGAAATGTACGCGTCGACTTGAGAACCTCCTCCGTTTTTCGTCGGTTAATTAAAAACGAATTATTATGCATATTAAATTGGAATTCTTGATCAATCTTTAGAGGGAGAGGGGGGCGCAATTATGGCCTTTGGCCTAGGGTGCAAAAATGTGTAAATCCGGCCCTGATCATAGTTTAAAAACTTTTGATTCAGAATATTAGTTAAATTGTATTAGTTAAACTGATTCAAGAATGTTTGGTATTTGATTTCTTGAGGATCCACTTTTTATTGATGTATATTGAACGCTGGGTAGTCATTTTCTTATAATTTATGATAATTATTCGTCTGTTTTCACCGCCTTTCCCATAAAATTTCCCCCCATTCTCTCTCTCTCGAGTAATTTGAACATTATATTCTCTAAAAAATAATTAGCAATTCAGATTTAATAAAATACTTTTCTGATTGTTACAAAAATAATATTATTCCTAAAGAAAGTATATAAAACATCATACGGAACACTTGTTCTCATTTATACTCTAACATACTCTTTCTAAATTTAAATAAATCTTGTTTTCTTTTTTAGCAGTCTAAAGATATTTCAATTTATAATGTCTGTCATTTAATGTATAACGTCTATTATAATCTCACCAGAGCGTAAACATGAGTTATCCGTAACGGATGCGGTACTAACAAAAATCTCACAGTACTAACTAGTACTATCAAAGTACTAACGAATGAAAAATTCGAAATTCCCAGGCTGTATGGTGTATGGGCGAGGTAACTAGTGTGACAGAAAATTTGTACTGTCCGTAACTGATGCGGTACTAACGAAAATTTCTCCGTACTTACGAAGTACTAAGAATGGCATACTCCAAATTAAAATTCTGCAATTTGTACAGGCTAGGTAGCTAGTCTGACAGGAAATTTGTACTGTCCATATATACGTAACGGTTGCGGTACTAACGAAAATCTCATGGTACTAAACAGTACTAACAAAGTGCTAACGCATTCCCATTCTGTAATTTGTACGGGCTAGGTTACTAGTGTGACAAACTTGTACTGTCCGTATACCCGTAACGGATGTCGTATTAACGAAATCTCTCAGTACTAAACAGTACTAAAAAAGCTCTACTCTCTTAATTACGTTGAGCGGAAAAGTTCACCGAAAAAGAAAGAACACGAGTTTGGACAATTTCTATCATTTTTCACTGCAAACCGCTTCATATAGCACGAAAACCAGCTTCCGATTTCTTCAAAAGAAAACAAAGAGAGCACTACGACAGATCTTTCAACGTAGGAAGAAATTCATTCATTTCTAGGGGTTTCCGTTTTTGACCGAACCGCTTCCGTTCCAATGTGCTTTCCTGGTCATATATATCCCGTTCACATTTGTTTGTTGTGATGTGAGAGACGTATTTCGCAATAGATTCAATTCCTTGTTGTGTTTTCTCGATTGCATGTTACTTGTTAGAAAACAACATCCCAGCAGAGGAGACCCAAAAATTATATGCTGAGTTAAATCTTAATTTTTATGCTGTTTAAGTTTTGCCCAAATGTCTTAGTCAGGCCCTAGTTATGCTTCATTTCATTACTGATTTAAAATTCAAAAGGGAACATGGGCGCCCATATGATTGTTTGTAGGGGGGTCCTGTGGGGAAACTGTGGGAAATTTGAGTTTGGACGAAGGTGTCCACGGTTTCAGAAAATTCATTGGAAGCTGATAAATTTTGAAATTTGAATTATTTTAAGAGATATTAAAAAAAAACTGAAAAAATAAAGATAATGGTTGCCAGGTTTAGAATAAAATCATTCATGCCTTTGCAACAAAGCAATTCCAAGTATGTAGAATCGCGTGAAAGTGACAAATATGAAATAGAATTACACCAGTTTTACTCCAAATGAAAAAGTACGTGAAATAAATAAGTCAAAGTGTGTTACACAAAGTTGACAAAAGGATTACCGATTCTTCGTCTTTCCAAAACAGAATAACTAATTGTAACTGATTTAAAAGCACCATTTTGTCATCAGGAACGATCTGGCAGACAGCTCTCTCTCCAAGCAGGGTAAATGTAAAATGAGGGTGTTCCAAAATGTTAACACCCAGTACCTTAAAAGTGAAAAATAATTCAAACGCAGACTATAGTAATACTGGTTTTATTCAGCTTGGCTATTTGCTACCAGTACAAATATTTGGCGTCGTTAACTATGCCTTTATAGCAGTTATAGTATCAGCTTGGATATTTGCCAGCCTGGCGAGATGATATGTTTCGTGGTGCTAAATACGCCAATCTGAAAAAGATTATGTCTATGAATATATGGATAACGGTTTTCCCAGTAACCTTACATGAGCAGTAATTATCGGTTATGAGTAACGTTACCATTTATTTTTTCCTTCAAAACGGGACATTTACTACTCTTTTGGCAATAGAGTATTTATTTTTTTTCTCAAAACGGGACATCCACTGTTTTTAAGGGAATAGTGTAGGGAGACTGAATTTCAGGTCTGGGCATCTTTTAGTTGTAACGAAAACGTGCAAAAAAGCTTGTGTTTAGTTCTTAAAGCTTGTGTCTTAGAGCTTGTGTTAATTGCAAAATAAAATGAAAAAAAACTTTTGCTAAAACACACATGTACTATGAAATATAGTGCAAGACGTACTTTTCGGGTGGTACAAGGGGTAGGCCCTTCTTCGACTTCAAAAACACCATCCGATACATGGCAGGAAAGTAGGAAAGTGAGAAATGTAAACAAAACGACACACAGAAAAAAGGAGGTTGTCATTCGGAAGGAAAAAAATTCTTAGAAAACCGGAGTGAAAAGGGAAAATAAAGTGGAGATTGAGGGGGGGAGGGGAGGAATAAGCAAAAGAGGATCATGACTTTAAAAAAAGTAATAAAAATTAAATAGATTGAAATTGTTCTTTTGATATTCCTTTTTTGTCAACTAACACAAAAACAATACATCCACCCGGCGTTTTCTTTGTGTCTGGAGAGGAGAGGGATGGAGGTTAGTTTTTTTTTTCTTTTTTTTTTTTTTTACAGACACTGCCGTTGGATGATTTTAGATTTTTAGCAGCCTTTATTGAAATCGTTACCGTGAGTTTCCCTCTTTTCTAAAAACGGGGCATTGCAGGGGACATTACGGTGTCCCAAAGCTGTGCTGGTGGACAACGGGACAAGCCACCTAAAAACGGGACTGTCCCGTTCAAAACGGGACGTATGGTCACTTTAGATATGAGCATGTGTAAATCACCAAATAATGAAAAGTCGCTATTTGTGGCAAGCTATTCTAGCTGTTTCATAGTTTTTATCAAAAAAACATATGACGTACTATTTTCTTAACTAATTTTTTTAACTGTATCTGTACGTAAGGGGCCAAATTATGAAAAATCGCCATGGTTGGCAAATACGCAAGATGTTCTATGGGTTTTACATAATTAAAAATAGTGTGAAGTCTATTTTTTTATGTTCCGAGGAACGTAGAAGAACCAAGCAATGTTTAGCTCGGTAACATTCGGTAACATTGAAATTTAGTATGCGCTTTTCTCAGTATTATTTCTTTATTTGTAAATCTTTCTTTATGTTCACGCATTTCATTAATTTCAACATAAAGTCCTTCTTATAGATTGATGCCGAGTTTAAAAAGATGTACCCTTCTGCAGGTTGCTATTTGGGCACATTTCTTTATTTTTATCTGCCTAAGATTATTAGGTACACACAGAGATTGATATAATAAGAAGGATACCTGAAATATGAATGGTAAGAAAATTGAAACAAATATTTTTTGCAAGAGTAACAGTTTCATATCTGAAAATTAAATGTAGTGCATGTGAGTGATAACTGGGATTTAGAAGAAAAAGTGGTTCAGAATTACTATTTTAACATTATCTTATAATATAGAGCAGTGCTCCCCAATCATTTTATCGCTTCAGACCGGTCAACATTATGACTTTACCACAGCCTGCTGAAGAGGGGGGGGGGGGGTTGTTTACATTTTATATTTTTTTCTTTTTCTGTGCTATACAGGGATAATGCCTGGGATTTGATAAATTCCGGGGTTATTGTGGATGGTTCAAATTCAGAGGTTCCAGACACCATTAAAGAAAAGTGTGTAGTGTAGTGTAGTGTGTTTAGGGCAAAACCTCCATATGAGGTATCTGTAAAAGGTGGGGTGCCTTGGGAAAAGGACTTTTTAAAGGGTTCTAATGCTCATGGCGGTCAGTATAAGTTCAGCAGGAATGAAGGATGCCAGCAAGTATTATTTGCAGCCTTTAACGGAAGTCAAATTCAATGGAAGAATGGTCAGGAGGTTGGCGAGAAAGTTAAACTTGGCATATTTAAAGAACGCCCAAACGAGAGCCAATAATATATTCATTATTAAAGACGCCGAAAAACCGCAGAATATTCCTAGTCAACAGAGAGAATGGGAAGACATAACAAAGCGCTCGGCACCAAATTATTGAGGATAAACGCAGCCAAAATTACAGTAAACCCCTGTGATAGAAAATTATTTCAGCTGTATTTTTAACTGATGTGAGGCCATGTCCATATTTGGTAATGAAAGGAAAGGAATAAAGTGATGGACGCGTATAGAAAGACATAAAGCATAGATGCGTATAAATAAAATGCAAATGTTCTGCATGAGAAACAGATGTTTATTAACAGCTAGGAAAGCTAAAGAAATAATCATATCGACAGAATCGAGTAGACAAAGTTTGGGCGTGAACGAAATAGCACCCTAGTGCTAATAAGCGATAAAGCGCTAAAATAAAGAATGCTTTTTATAACAGCAAAATGTATTTAATAAACCACTATGTTATTTCTATGGTGAAAAATTGCACATTTGAAGTTCCGCTACGCCTGATCCCTCCGACTTTGAAAATTTTTCACTTTAGATGACACATCTACGGACCAAGACCTTTTTTAGACCTCTCAACCAAATTTTTACGCAAAGCTTTTCTTTCAATTTAGTGGATACCGGAAAATCATGTTTCAAATTAATATATAGAAAAAATTAAGGAAATAAGCGATAAAGCGCCAAAATAATCTCCGATGAAGACTTAAAAACATTCCTGTCAAAGGAGATATCTTAAGCAAAATTTCCTTATTTGTCTAGCTTCCCATGCTACACACAAGGATCCGGGCACTGTGTGAAACTGGTGACAGAGGATGCATCTCTTGTTTGTGGTGCCGGAAGAAAGAAGGGCCGGATTTGTAAGATCTTCAAAGAACATAATGAAATCTTTTAATTCGAAATCACAGTTTAGATTGAAATAGATTCTTCTTGCAATAATTATATCATATACTTATTCCTTATTAGTACTTTTTATCATCCTTACTATTTATTTTTATCAAATACTTGCATTGGGTTTCAGTTTATTTTTTGCCTTTAGCATATCAACTTACGCAAGTATGCAAAAATCAAAACAGTTTTATTGTTTGGAGCACCTACAAAATATACTCCTACCGCCGCTAGTCTTCATATAGATACTTTTTCTACGTTCCAGAAACGTTTATACTTTATTATCTGTGTACTCTTCCAAATTGATTTTTAAAAAAAATTACAACTAGCTGGAACCCTTCGAATTCGACGGTCACTTTATTGACTGTAATATTTAAAAATAAATGGGAACCATCAAGAATGTCACCAAGGTCTTTAACAAAACTAATAGAAAAAGTCAAAGAGCGACGCGGACGGAACATGACTTGTGACAGAAAGTAAACAAAAGGTTTCACGCCAGTTCTTAGCAACTGTACAATGACGATGAAATGATTGAAATCTTTAAAATTTGTTTTTAACTATCTTTATTAAGTAAAAAAAAAAGAAGAGTAGATATTAAATGACGAATGAGCAAATACAGTTACAAATTCTAATTGAGCATTTCGTTGAAGACGATATTTTGGGTAAAGTCATCGACCACGAAACGTCCATGTGAATTCTCTTAAATGATTTTGGCTGCCACAGCATTCTTTGATCTAACCATTGAAAGAGTGACATAGAACATTCCATGAGAAAATACGTGCGCAGAAAGTTAAACGTCAAAAGTATGAAGCGAAAATAGTGAAAAATTTCGGAATTCTGCAAGAGACAAAAAAATCTAATCCGCCAAATGGCGATCGAGCGCTCCCTGCTTTATTTGCCTTTTCTCAAGCTACCCTCGATAGTGAAGATCCAGTATCAGACAGAAAACTGAAAAATTAAAGAAATAAAAGATAAATCGCTAACTAAAAAAGGAGTTTATAACTGCCGTCAATGTCGTTAACAAACCACAATGTATTTGTATGGAGAAAAGTTTGAAAAAAATCTGAAATACTTTCATATTTTAAGTACTCACTAAAGTGCTGTATATTAAAAGCGTATCATAATCCATGCGCCGTCCCTATTTTTCTACCTTGTTTCATTAAATTGAAAAGTGCATCATTATTCATGGCCGTGCCTTTTTTTTCTTCCTTGTTCCACAAAACACTTCTTTGGAATCGAAGTCTATAGCTGCTAAACTGTTTTACAATCTTCGCCAAGCATATTCCAACTATACTTCACCATTTTAAATACTGTTCGGAATGAGCATCATAATCCATGAGTGTGCTATAATTGTCTTTCTCGTTGCATAGAACACATCTTTGGAATTAATATCTATATTAAATTTGCATACTAAAGCTATTTTACAACCATTGCCGGGCATGGTTCGGTTTTTAAGTTTTTTTTTTTTTTTCCCCCAAACTTGTCGATCAATTATCAAAAATCGTGCGAACTATAATCCCAGACATCTTCTATGCCTATCCCTCTTTTTAAAAAATTGTATATAAAATGGTCTCTTTTTCGTCAGAAATGCTTCTTTTTCTCCTTTTCTAGATAGAAAATTTAGTTGGAGCCTTGTAATATTATAGAACCCTTTAAAATGCCCTCCTCCCGAGGCATCCCCTTTAGGCAGATAGCCCTCGAGTAGCTTTGCTATAACACCCCCCCCCCCACACACACACACACACTTTTTTAATATGAAACTACTTATTAAAATATTTTTCAGCAGTTCTTTTATATTCCTAAAAAACAGATGGACTATTATTTAGATTGTCAAAGTAATTTATTTGGCAAATTAAATTTGATCCTTACTTTTTATATCGTTAAAGTAATATAATCGTGTTGTGCGAACTTAAAACTTACATAATAGCTGATGACTGTATGTTTAATAAAATAAATGAGTATAACACTTGATTCACCTGGTACCTTGTTACCATACCTTTTGAAGCACAAATTCTGCATAGTGTCTTCGTGGTAGGGATTTAGCACTCACAAACAAGTTCAGCTGATTTACAGAGAGAAAACCGAGCGCTAACCTTTTAAGGATTTGTATGAGTAAATGTGATCACCTATGGACTATTAACAAGTTATTTGTAGCTTATTAGGGCCAATCAGCCCAAAACTTGGTAGTTATTAACTTGGGAAAAATAAACTTGTTTAATTATAAATTTGCTTTTTCACTTTCAGATTTATAAATTTCATATAAAATTTATTCTATTCGTTCTAACAAAACATTAATTTTAATTAAATATTTATTTCATTCAGGTGGTTCAATTTTTGCAGCAAGCGACTGCATCATTTTCATGGACAAGGTTCCAGTAATGAGGACAAAAAATTTCGTTGGTGCTGCTTCAAGAATACCCCCACAATGGATAAATCACGTTGGAATTTATACAACGGTGAATGGTGCCTTTTTTCATTCTTTTATTTTTATATATTCATATGTAATTTGTGTAATTTTCTATGCTTAGTAGTATGCATATCACAGGGATATTTTACAACATGAATAACTTAATTTGTTGCCCTAAATGTACCTTGGAAGCATGGATTGACAACATCTAGATTATTTTTTCATATGCGTTATTACTCCATTTATTATTATTTTTTTTAATTTACCCCCTTTTTTCCTACCACGGTAGCATTCATTTGTGGAATAATTAGCTTATTATTTAGCTTTAAACAATCTGATACCACGAATACTAATTAATACCTGTATTAATCTCATTCGTTTCCTGAAAATTAATAAACACGTCACTGCAATTTTTTTGACAAAGTATTGTATATTAAAATGAGAAATTTTATTTTTATATGGACCCTCTTTTCCTATCACTAACATTTAGAATATGTTGCCTAGTATCTAAGAATCCAAATTATAAAGAAAAATCATATCTCTTAAATGATATCTCCAAATTAAGCACAACAATTTTCTGATCGACGAAATTTGTAAGAGCGATAATTAAATTTTGTAATTTGAGCTTTGATAAGAGCCATAATTAAATTTTGTAAAATGAATGAGAGGAATATCTCATTAAAGTAGCTTTACTTCCTACTTTATTTAAAACATTTTTTCAATTTACACCGATCACTTATCTTTAACAAGAATAAAAGTAAAGCGCGTTTCAATCTTTTTGGGACGTCTGTATTTGTGGTAGTCAATTCGCTAAACATTTTTCTCTGAAATTAACACAGTTACAAAAAATTACTCTGAAATTTTCAAAGTTCTTGAAATAAAATTGGCCTTTGGGATCAATATAACTATATCGCCTCACCATGGCACAGTGGTTATATCAATGGAAATGGTAGCCGGTCGAAGTGTGAAGGTCCCGGGTTCGGGTCCCATTGCGCGTCCGTCTACCTAACTCTTCGGAGTTTTCCGTGGTTTTCTCCGCAACTTAGCGTAAATATGGGTTAGAACCCCTTAGGAAGACCCCCACGGAGGGCAGACCCACTTTTCGGCCTAAGACCCACGCGTAGCTAATCGGCCGTAATCCCACAAACAATATAACTATCAGTTGAAAATCAATATGCTAATGTTGTTCAGTAATTTAAATTTAAACTCATCATAAGTATATGTATAAATGCATTGGAATTACGGCATATGAAATGTATTTGAACACATTTCAAGTACAGTCAACAGTCTAGAAGCTAAGTAATCAAGATATTTCGCTTGAAAAGAATAACTCAAAATAAATTTGTTTGAATAAATTAGAAAGTCACTTTATGTTAAATTGCTTACGTTAATGTACCCTCAAATGTCCTCTTAGCATAAGTTTTACGATGTTAGAATCTATAAACATATTACAAGATACAGTGGCGGATTATTGCAAGTTTGTCGGGGGGGGTGGGCGGTTAGTTTGTCGGTGGGGGATTCATTTTGTTTTATCGATTCATTTTGTGGAAGTAAAATAGGATCTTTTACTTTTTCTCGGAGGGGGGGGGCGTTCGCCCCCTCCGCCCGCCCCTTTAATCCGCTCTTGACAAGATATATGTCAGATAATGTACTTATAAAAGAGATACTACTTCTGCTTTAATATTATTTGTAATTGAAGTGCATAATATTTTTTCTCCTTGAAATTTAAGATATATTTTCTTTTGCAGATGCTTAGCGGATATAAATCCTGATAGAGGAACGAAGTATGAAAAGAAAAAACTAAAAATTCAGTGAACCCCAAAAAATTTAAAACTTTGTAATTTCTCATTGTTATTTAATGTCTTACAATAAATTTCTTTTATTTTGAATTGTATGTTTACTCTCTGATTTTTTCTTTTTTATGATGGATTATTATTTTACGACAATATATTTGTCAACACAACATTTTTATAGTAAAATAATACAATAATTGCATTACATGCGATATCATTTTAGAGAAAAAGATATAGTACCAAGAAAGATTTTTAAAATTAAATATTTGATGTTTTTTGTTAATGTGCTTAAAATTTAGACATCAGAAATCAATTTTATATCTGTAGAACTTGTGTTGTCATTCAATGGCAAAACTTTTAACTCCAGCAATATCACTCTAATTTTTGTGATATTTATCTTTCAATAATATTGATGCATCACGAAGCAATATTTATCGTTGATTAAGACAATTTAACTTATGTTTAATTACTGTAGATAGGTTTAAGATGACTACAATAATTTAAATTTGATTTAGAATTCTATTATCTGTATGAACAAAATGAATCTGATTACATACCTTTGAATTAATATATGTTGGTAATATGCTAATATATATTAATTAATATTCGCTCTCTTTTATAGCAGAACAATGGTTCAACATATGAATTCTACCAATTAAAATTGTAATGGATTTACTATGCACACATTAGTGAATTATTTATATCTATTATCTTCGTTTTTAAGAAAGTTTACTAATTGTGAGCAGTCGTTAAAGGTATATAAGGTTTTCATGGGGAAAATTTTTTTATTGTTCTATTTATTAAAAAAAAAAGATTAAATCCGGTTCATACGGTTTCCACAGATAAGGAATGTAGATAGAAAAAAATTTTTGGGGGTGGCTCAAAAATGGAAAAAGTAAAAATTCTCACAAAAAGGCCTGATTATTATGAGTTTGCTAACAAAAATCCTAATTTCGAAAGTCGCCCGGGCTTTTTGAGCCAACTCTTGGCTGCGTCCTTACCTCAGATATTGTCAGACTTTGAGAGGTGTCCGAATTGGGCGAATTTCACTGTACTTGCAAAAGGTATATATGTACAATTTATACATTATGCATTCTATGAAGGCAAGAAAAATCTGAGAACAGTTGGTTTCTAAATGTTACACTATTTTAAGGTCTTGAAAATAGCCTTATAGGTTACTGAATTATAATTTATAATTAAAATAATGCTATGTGGAATTTATGTACACAAGAGAAATAAAAGATCCTATTTATATATAGTAAATAACTCTTAATGTGTGTTTATCTCGTACAAAAAAGAAAGAAGTCAAAGATTTAGAGTTTTTTAGAGATTAGAAAGGAGACAAAGATTTAAATTCAAAGTGTAAACAATATTCTCATAAAATCAATGTTCTTCTAAATTAAACTTTTAATTGTTTTCAAGGGTTCGCTGTTTTTTTAGGTTTAGGTCGCTTTGGTATAAAATGAGGGGAAAGAACTGAGTGATTGATTGCGCATCTGGTCAGGAAAAGTGGGTGCAAAATAGGGGTCCTGTAAAAAATGCACTTCCTTTTGTCCAGGTTGAGTGAGCCCCTTAGTGAGTTTCTCTTCCTCCCCTGTTTGAAATAACAAGCAGAGGGGGATGAGCACCATTTTCACCCACACACGAAACAGAGGTAGGCGTACACCGGATTCAACGGGAGAACTGTGCGGGATTTTACATCATGGGGATCAAATCCCATATGGAATTTTTCATTTACAAAAAAACTGTCTTCATTTTCTTCGTTTTTACCTAAATTAATTGAGAACCAAAATCATAATATATTTCAGATGTTTCTAAATAAGATTTGATTGAAGTAACCCTTTATGAATTAATTCACAGTAAGTTTTACATTAAGTAAGTATATATCTTTGGAAAAATGGGTAAAACGGGGCAAAATTTGATAAAACTTGTGCCAAGTTCTATATATTAATTCGTGCTTGCCAATGCCGACTTCACGTGTTCAAAAAAGTAAAAACAATAATACTAATCTTTATTTGACCGCTTAGAGAAGGTAAGCAATTCTAAATAATAGTTGGGCAAAATTTTCCAAAGTTATGTCATTTAGATATCACAGCCCATATCGCCTATGATGTATATTTTTTTTAAGGGCTCAGCTCCGTATTACTTTAGGGGAATTTTTAAAAATTATTATTACTATTATTATTAACATTATAAAACTAAATAATTACTGGGGAAAACTTATACATAAAAATATTTGTTTTAATTCGTGTTTGGGGGTGTGAACTTATACATATTTATATTTATATATATATAATTTGCCCAAAATATTATTTACTGTTGTTTACCTTCTTGAACAAATTTAAGCAAGTTTTGTCCCGTTTTACCCACCTTTTGCAAAGTATAATCAGGGGCGTAGCCAGAAATTTTTCATGGGTGGGGGGGGTTTACGACTACTACAACTCATATATATGTATACGTGTGTGTGATAATGTAGTGAAGAATATACATTTTGTATGGCAAAAAATTCCTCTTGGGGGGGGGGTGGGTTGTGACCCCCCTAACCCTCCCCCCTTGGCTACGCCCCTGAGTATAATGTATACACAATTACAGCATATTTTTGCTTCCAGTAACTGTCTAGATTGTAGGTTTAAAATGATTTAAAACTCATTTCTTAAAATGTAAAATGTAAATGTCTTAAAATGTTAATTTAATTAATGGTTAATTAGTTTTACTATAATAGTTTTAATAATTGTATTTATACTATTATTGATATTGCAAAGATTATTTTCCCTCATCAACTGTGATTGAAACATATCTGTAAACCTTTAGTAAGAAAATCTGAAACTTTCTACATCATCTCATTAATATATGGGGGTACATTTTACTTAATGGGAATTTTTGTAAGAGGCATGGGCGCCCATAAGGGGGGCAAGGTAGGGCACTTGCCCCCCCCCCTAGAGTTTCAGGTTAATGTCTCATGATGTAAACAAATGGCAAAACCAGAACTAAATTTGTTAAAAGTTTGAAATTTGCCCCCTCTAGAAAATTTTTTTGAAGTTCGTCCCCCCCCTAGAAAAATTCCTATGGGTGCCCATGGTAAGAGGGCTGTATAAAAAATAAAAGTTTGTATTTATTTACATTTAATTTCCTGAAAATTTTATTCGATATCATAAAATAACTATGTAATTCATTCCATATGTCTTAGATAAACATTTAAAGAAGGAAACCATAGGCCACTGTTTTTAAGACACCCGATTATAGGGATTGAGAGTGATTATGATTTTTATTTAATATTAAAAATATTAAACTTTTTACTTTCACT
This sequence comes from Cheiracanthium punctorium, assembly GCA_038373885.1. Taxonomy (NCBI): domain Eukaryota; kingdom Metazoa; phylum Arthropoda; class Arachnida; order Araneae; family Cheiracanthiidae; genus Cheiracanthium; species Cheiracanthium punctorium. Next base: position 8,277 of record JAWZYV010013017.1, on the reverse strand, counting down.
GTAAATGATCATAAAAGTTATTTAGGTTTTGGGGTTAAGGCAGATCTACACAAGGATTGTCTGCTTAATTAAGGCATGCCTTGGCGGTGGACTTTTTGAAGGGTTCTAACCCGAATTCACGTTACAGCTGGAGAAAACGGCCGCGCGGTAGGCCAGAACCCTAGACGTGTGCATTTAAGCCGTTTACTAATTGTCATGAAATTAGTAAAAATTATTTATACTACACTGTAAAAGGTACTTGATTAATTTTTTTCTTATCTTTTATTAGATAAATTTATATCCTATAAAGCTCTCTTCTTTATAAAACTTTAAAAAACTTATAAAACTAACCTTTATAAAACCTCTTTATAAAACTCTTATCTTTATAACCTTATTTAACTTTTAAGATAAACTGAAAAAACTTGCTGAAATACGCAAGAATGGTGAATTATAAATATTTAGAAGGATAACTTATCAAATATTGAACTTCATGTATGAATAAAATACAGCAAGATAAAAAAGAATGCAAAAAATCTATTATAACGATTAATATAACTTGATGTAAAAGTTTAGAGTATTATTACGAAAAAGGAAAATCCTATTCACTTTCGCTCAACAAATAAAACATTTTTCCATAAAATACTTTGTATTGCACTAAAAAATAAAATAAAAAATGAATAAATATTTCAAAGAAACACTAATGTTTAGAAAGCATTTAAAACCACAACCTGTTGGGAATGAGAAAAATTGTTTAAACGAAGTGGTTAAAAAATAACCTTGTTTAACTTAAGCTAATCTGACAGTGAATAGTTTCTTTTAAATAATATTTTCTCAAGACGCAGATTGGAGGGTTTTTTTTTTGTTTTTTTTAATGGAACAGTTAAAAATGACCCGTCAAATAAATGTTTAAAATAAAAATTTTGGGGACAGAGAGGGGACACTTGCCCCCCCCCCCCACACACACCGATTGCTACTCTTAAAATACTTAGGAAAAGTTTAGCTTTCTAAAGAACAATTATCACCGCTCCCATACCAAATGAAAATTTGGAGGGGCACATGAAAGATTTGAGGGGGTCACATATCGAAATAACAGCAGAAAAGGTTAATTTCTTTTCAATTTTAAAACAAATGTTCGTTTAAAAATAAGATAACGTGTTCTTCTAATAATTCCCAAACAAAGTCATCCGTATTCGAATTCCTGTATTCGTATTCGAGAAAGAAGCGATCCGTTTCATTTTTGTATTCTCGGATATGAGAAAGAAATGATCCGTTTAATATCCGTATCCACGGATTAAAAAAAAAAAAAACTATTCGTTTTCATATCCGTATCCGCCGATCTACCTTTTATGACGATACAGCACACACAGCCGCTGTTCACACAATTTAGCCCTTTTAACGGCCTTTAAAGGTGTTCCAAAAGCTTTGCGGTCAAATATGGGCACTCTTTCCTTCTTCCTAACAAAATAGCTGGGTATTAGGTGTCAGGAACGTCCCCCCCCCCACTCCCTGTGTCCCTGACCAACGCGGCGACCTTACAGAAACCTAATTTTTAACTGATCCCCCAGTTCCCGTCAGGAACTCCCCTTCAAGATGGGGGTAGACACTTTTTATACCAAATGGCGTATACACCGTTTTTTAAGGGTTTGCTATTTTGTGTTGTCATTCATTAGCAAAACTTTAACTCCAGCAATGTTACTCTAATTTTTGTGATGTTTATCTTTCAATAATATTGAGACATAACGATGCACTGTATGTACTGTATATAACTGTACAATACAACAAAACTTTCTGTTAAATAACGGAAAAATTCAAACACGGAAGCTTTATAGACCTAGGAAATTACCTTGATAATAAGGGAAAAAGTAAATCACCAAAATACGTTACAGTGCTAGAAAATGTTCCATTCAAAAACGGAAAAAGTAAAATACTGAAGTCCGTTCAAATACTAAATTTTCTGTGAAAAAAATGGAAAAAGCAAAATATGGAAATTATTAATTTCACAAAATTTATCCGGTAAAAAACGGAAAATTTAGAATACTGAAATATGTTAGTTTACGGAAGAATATTCTGCAAAAAAACGGAAAAACAAAACACAGAAGTTAATTTCACAAAACTTATCCGGTAAAAAACGGAAAATGTAGAATACTGAAATATGTTAGTTTACCGAAGAATATTCTGTAAAAAAACGGAAAATCCAAAATACGGAATTTTGTTATTTCACAGAAATTATGCAGTAAATAAAGGTAAACCCATAAAACGGAATTTTGAAAATAACGGAAACTGTCCAGGAATTTACAGAAATAAAATTCCGTAAATATAAGGAAAAAGTACTGGCGTCCTAGCTGCCAGTGATTGTAATCAAATCTTTGATTTTTCGGTTGTCCGATGAGGAAAGGAATGGGCATGGAAGATACCCATCCGAGGAGCTCATTCGTTATATCGAGGTAAGAAATTTATATATACACTCACTTCCAAACGTTAAGCACGGAGAGTTAATGTCCGTAAATCAATCTGAATTAAAGAAGCTGAAATTTGTTGCAAAGATAGAAGGAAGTATGCAGGTATGTTAGGTAACAGCCAATTACGGGTTCTCGCCCAGAAATACGCAAAGCAGGCAGTCGTATAAGAAGCCGCCATTGTGAAGGGTTACAGGAGTTGCATGTAAGTGACGATCAAAGGTGTTGAGAACATTCGTACGATTTTTTTTTCAAGCTAGACGTGTTTCTGGGGCTTTCAGAAGACAAATGGAATTTTCTGAGAGCTGTCGGGCTCTTGGATGTATTGAGCAGGACAGTCTATCACAGATGTTACTCTTTTTTTCGGCGTTCATCATTCTGTAATTTCACGTTTATGAAAACAATTCCAAACCACACAGACAGTTGTCCGAAGGCCCGTAGCCGGTCGCACAAGGGTTACAACCCCCGCGGAAGAGCTATATATTCCTATTTTAGCCAAGCGGAATCGCAGAACGACCTCCACACCTGTGGCATCTATGGTTACAGCGTCCATTGATAAAGAAATATCTGCAGCTACTGTACGCCGAAAATTACATATGAGTGGACTGTATGCCCGGGTACCTCGAGTTTGTGTTTTTCTATCCGTCCAATCAAGAGGGGCACGATTAAAGTGGTGCCGGGAACATGTCAATTGGACAGTGTCCGACTGGGACAATGTCATGTTTACTGATGAGTCAAGATTTGCTCTGGAGCCAGATGACAAGAGTATAAGGATATGGCGTGAACAAGGAACACGCAATCAGCCCCAAAATATCACCAAACATCACGCATTCCGAGGCGGAAGCATTATGGTGTGGGCAGGGATTTCATTAGGATACCGCACCGACCTGCACATCTTTAAAAGGGGTTCTGTGACGGCTGTCCGGTATCGAGATGAAGTCCTAGAACCCATTGTGAGATTGTACGCTGCAGCAGTTGTCCCTACTTTTGTTTTAATGGACGATAACGCACGTCCCCATAGAGATGACATCGTTGATGACTACCTGGAGAGTGAAGGGATTGCGCGTATGGCATGGCCAGCATATTCGCCCGACCTGAATCCCATTGTAAATCTTTGGGATGCTCTCGGCCGTGCTGTATCTTCACGTTTCCCACCTCCAGCCACTCTTATTGAGCTGGAAACTGCTCTACAAGAAGAATGGCGATTGCTTAATTCTGCGGTGGTTGACTACCTAATTGAAAGCATGGTCACAAGGTGAAAACTTTGTACACAGATGAGGGGGGGATCACATACCCTATTAATGTTGTTTTTTTTTTTTTTTTCATTTTATGCTGTTTATTTTCACTTTATACATAATTCTGTTTAAGTCTCCAGTATGTCATTATCTGATAACTTACAAAAATGTAATATTGTTTTCGTATCTGTATATAATTATTCATTTTGTTTTATGCATAAATATATATGCTACTTTTCTGCCGAATTTTGTGTCAATCAAAGCAGTATTTGTTGATTTTTTTGCTGCTTAACTTTTGGAAGTGAGTGTATATAACATATACAATATTATTTTTAAAAAATTAAGCATTGCCTGCCATTAACTAGCATCATTGTTAGGACTTCTTTAAACTGTTACACGTTGTTCTTTAATTTAATAATTGGTTACGGAAAAGGTAATATTCTTTGTATTTATAGTATTATCTCTGTTTTACAGGTAAATGGCTCTTTAGAAGAAAGCACTGACAGTATAACTGCAAAACAGCTATATTTGCTGGCAAGTGGCACTGCAACAGCACCAGAACATTATTTTGTAATGCTCAACAAACAGCCAGTATGTGTTGGAGCATGTGTCCTGAAAGGTATGGACATTCTTTTTAAATGCCACTATGCGTTTAATGTTAATTTTTGTGGAAGATTGTCTGGATTTTTCAACTTTATGGAGGCATTTATATAAAAAATTTTACAAAAGCCAGCTAAGACCTACGTGGAAACCCTACATGTACTTCTATGGAATCAGGATGTATAATTTGTTTCACTTTTAATTGTATTTCTATATATATATAGTCTAGAACTACAGGTTGTTGTTGTTTTTTATGCTCCTTTTAGTCAAGAATGGTTTAATTTGCGTTTTTGCTTTTATATGTATGTTTAGTTGAGAAATTCTTATTTTCATTTTTTTTAACTAGTCTGTCCTGGATTATTTGTCACTTTTCCCAATTTGCTTTTTAATTTTCTAAACAATTGTTGCTTTCCTGTATAAAAAACAGAACTGTCAAATGTATAAAGTGAAATTTACTTTTGATAACATTTGTTAAATTTTATTTTTATTACTCTTTTAGATTAAGCCTGACTGTAAGCTTCCTCTCCCCTCCCTTACAAGTTTTGCATAATTATTTTTCCCCTAAAAATGACTAGCTACCATCTTTTTAATACTTTTATAGAGGCATGTATATACCCTACATGTACTTCTATGTAATCAGGATGTGAAATTTGTTTCACTTTTAATTGTTTCTGTATATGCATATATCCAGAATCGCATTTTTTTATTTTTTTTAATGTGTGCTCATTTTAGTCAAGAATGATTTAATTTGTGTTTTTTACTTTTATATGTATGCTTAATCGAGGAATTTTCCTATTTTTATTGTTTTAAACAAGTGGATTATTAGTCGTTTCTCCCAATTTGCCTTTTTATTTGGTCGAAACAACTGTTTTTCTGTATAAAACAGAACCGACAAATGTATAATTTAAAGCAAAATTTACTTTTGTTAATATTTGCGACATTTTTTTTATTAATCTTCTAGATTAGGCTTCGTAAGCTCCCCCCCCCCTAACAAGTTTTACGTAATATTTTTTCCTTCTAAAGATGACTATCTGCTTTTAATGAGAGATGTCTGATTTTTTATTTTTATATCTGGCTTTCCCTGTTAAATTAGCTAATTACTATAGCCCGGTTTTGATGACATTTGCATTTTTTTGCTACTTTAATCTTTTGGGGACATTTTTTGAGATTTTGTGGTATTTTACATTTTATGACATTATTGCTTTAGTTTTGAGTCATTTTTATTTTAAGTAATGTAAAATTTTTCTAGTTATTTTCTTTCTAAATTGAAGAAGAGTTGTCAGTAAGGAATTCAGTTTTCTTTAAATATGCACCGATCAAATGTTGAAAGAAGTTTCATTAAGTTTAAAAATTTAGTTGCAGACAAGACATTCTTTCACATTTGAAAGTGTTATAAAGTACTTAATAATGCAGTGTAATTCTAACCTCTTGTAATTTCCTAAAACTGAAATTTTGAAATTAATTAAAATTTATGCGTATTAGGGTGACGCAAAAAAACGACTATTTTCTATTTTTGAGTCTCGAGTGAAAAAAATGTTAGTTTTTGATGTTTTAAGAGCCCCCTCCAAAGGACAGCTCAAAAGAAAATTTTTAAGAGGTCACTCCAAATTTTTTTAAGTTTCAAAAATCGTCAAAAACGGAATTTTTTTTTTAATTTTTTTTTCTCGTTACGGTATAATTTTATTCACTAAAAAAAAATAAGTTTCTTAAAGTTTCAGTTCAAAATTTAAATTTTGAAAGGTCGCTCACATTTTTTTTAATTTATTAGTCTAAAAAAATCTAAAAAATGCACTAATAAATTTTTAAAAATTGTGAGCGACCTTTCAAATTTTAAATTTTCAGAAACATTTTTTTTTTTGGGGGGGGGGGTCTATAAAATTATATCGTAACGAGAAAAAAAATTAAAAATAAAAAAATTCGATTTTTGAAGTTTAAAAAATTTCGAGCGACCTCTTAAAAAAAAAAAAATTGAGCTGTCCTTTGGAGGGGGGTCTTAAAATATCAAAAACTAACATTTTTTCACTCGAGACTCAATAAAAAAAAAAAAAATAGTCCGGTTTTTTCCTCACCCTAATGTGTATACACAGAGAAAGCCTAGGTGTCAATATCTTTTACTTTCCTTCTTTAGGGCCTCACCATGGCACAGTGGTGTCAATATCTTTTACTTTCCTTCTTTAGTGCCTCACCATGGCACAGTGGTTATGCCACTGAAAATGGTAGATGGCCGAAGTGTGAAGGTCCTGGGTTCGGGCCCCATCACGCGGCTGTCGATCTAACGGTCTGGAGTTTTGGTAGGTTTTCTCCAGATGTAACGTGAATACGCGATAGAACCCCTTAGAAAGTCCTCCTACCAAGGCACCCCCCCCCTTGGCAGATCGCCCTAGTGTAGCGTTGCCATAATCACACACAACAACAACTTTCCTTCTTTAGTATTTTGGGACTTACCATTTTCAAATTTTAGTGAATAGTTAGATTAGTTTTTTTTTTTAATACTATATGGTAATTAGATGCCAATATGTAGTCAGGAGGTGTAAGTAAATTTTTTTTCTTCTTTATCTTTTAATTATTTTAGTATATTTATTTTAAGTGTAAGATATGTTTCATCCCATTTTCTTTAAATAAATATGACTACTAATTTAACGCAACAAAATATATTTTTACTAAGAAATTATTTTAGATTGAAATTTTTGTTTAATTATAAGGGCATTTTTTGCACTTTTTAAAGGCATTTTTATGGATATTTTGAGTCATCAAAATCTGAACTATACTAATTATACTCATTGTCGGTGTCTTTAATTAGGTTTCCAGATTTATTCATAAACTAGCAGCGTGTCCCGGCGGCGTTTTCGGAAACCCTCAGAAGTTCACCCACTTGGCGAAAACAGGAGCACGCCAACGAGTGGCGGAAGAGGGGAGTTACGCGCGCTTGCAGTCGCTATAAGGTTGCAGTGTTATCAAAACTGCCACAAGAATTTATTATGTTATAACAGACGCGCTTTTGTGATGTGTTTAAAGAATGTAATTAGTTTAAAATATTGGTTGAATATGAAATGTATATAATATGATTGTATGTATAAAACTTTTATTTATAGATAAAATTTACCTTATCTGCTCCGCAATTTTATCCTAAGCACTTTAAGGGTGGAATTCTCCGCCGGTGGTTTCCGAAATCGTCGGTGGTTAGCTGCCGACTGGGCAGAACCAGTTGTTTGGTTACCGACTGCGCTAACGATTCTGGAGGCCATCGGGAGGTCTTTTAGCCAATCACATGAACCCCTTGTCGCTCCTCCCTAAAACTCCACCTCAAAGCGGGGCAGAGTTAACGACTGCCAAAAATTAGCGACGAGCGGAGAATCCAGCTCTAAAATTGTTAATCGCATGATCTTTTGGGCGCCATCTACTTTTTTTTTTAATGTAATTATCACAAGAGGTTTATTGATCTATTGCTAGCTTTAATTTTGCAAGAAACGTTAATAAGTATGTTTCCGATATATTTAAAGAATGGATTTGTTAAATAATAAATGGTAGAGTAAGAAATGTACATAATTTTATGCTTAAGACATTTATTTACAGATAAAATAAATGCTTAAATGCTCATAACTTTTCTATAAGTACTTCAAAAAATGCCTAAAGTTTTTAATTTCGTGCTACAGACGGTTTTTTTTTTTTTTTTTTTTACGGAATTATCTTACACTGTATTAAATATCTGTAATTTTACAACACAATGTGCTGTATCTAATTTACAACACGTGCAGCAAAATCAAATTCAAGCACTCGCGCTTGGTTTTTTAAACTTAGGGTGGCACTTCTGGTGGTCACATGACATTCATAGCGAATCAGAATATCGTGCCATTATCAGTGAGCTAAGCTAGGACTCCAGGCAAGAATATGTGAGTTGAGTGAGGGTTTGGTTGCCATGCCCATGTTTTTGTAATCTGACCATGGTTTTGTAATCTGTTTTGTAAACCGACGTGTTGTTTAACCGACTCTTGTTATACTTCAACGGT